>RYFJ01000614.1:0-317253 GCA_003991445.1 Oryza meyeriana var. granulata | reverse complement strand
AAACTCCCAAATTGCGTGAATTTCCTTGTTTGTAGCATGTTACGAAGAGGACAATTATAGGTCAAATATCTGAATAAATAGACTGTTAATCTATATATCTTTTTACTACTGAATGCAGCTGGCTAACATGTTTTTTCTTATAGCTGCTGTATTGTGTTTTACATCGGACAAAACTAATGCTTAGAAGCTATAATTTACCATTGTTCGAGTAATAACACTAGCAGTCCACTGCTTTCTGTACCCCTGGCCAACGATTCTATTTCATGTTTAGGGAAAAACTCTCTACATGTAAGACCATATTGCATAGATACCCCACTCCACATTTGGCATCAAAGAGACAGTTCTCCTATGTGGTATGCAGTCAGACGTGCACATCGGCTCATAGTCATTGTGCTTTCTTAGCTTATTCTCCATTCGGTAAGCTAATGAATCCTTTCTTTCTGACTTGCTTTGTTTTGTTTACCATCCAAGTCTGCGACAGAGCACCAGATTGGTGTTATGGTGGTGATGGCGATATCATTTATTCCCCCCTTTCAACCGTCATCAGCGACTGCGATATTCGATCTCCCAACAGGTGGCAATGTGAGAGACAATCAGCAGCGGCCAAGCGCGTGGTGGTGCTCGGCGTACGACCGAAGCCGAGGCTCGGCGAGGATGACGACGACTGAGGACCGGGTGTGCAAGCCGAGCAGCCCGCGGCCGCGGCGAGGAAGGCGGAGCAAGCTTGTGTACAACCACTGTAATCTCTCTCCCTCTAGTCTGGATTCTTGATGTGAAATTTGAACGCGAGGTGGTTAGTTTTGAGACACGAGCAGCGCGGGTGGTGGCACGGGCGAGATGGAAGGGTTGGTCGGTAAGGAGGTGGGGTGGACCGATATGTGGGAGGTGATGGGGTCCATCACGCTCAGAGGCTTGGAGTGGCACTGAGCTGCCGCGGTCGCTCGGCTCGCGGTGTTGGTTTTGGTGGCAGCCATCGTTAAGCCACTGGGCGAGCTTGATTATGTTAATGATATTGATTATCAGGTTTTAGATCAGTAAAGAAAATATAACATGCTGCTATGCTACTATTTTATTTTGAAGTAGTAGCTTTTACCTGAGAAATGATCAATTAAGAATACATCCCAGCTTAATCGAACTCTGCAACGGCCTTCATTTGGTCGGTTTTGCGTTTATTGAAACTCCAAACATAAAATACGCATCAAGTGTTCACGTATGGAATACCAATGCCATAGGTTTTGTTATGGTCGGTGCAATAATAGTAATGGCTTAATAAACCCACCAAGTTCATAAGAAACTTATAATTAAAATTTTTAGTAAATTTTGTTTGGGTTTTTTCAGTGTTCACCATCACGGTGCAGTACCTCTTTCTCCCCTAAACCCTCCCAATACAAGTATATCTAAGAATTCTCAAGCATTGTTCAGTGCCAACCTTTACAAAATTCTCAGGCAGCAGTTGCAAGATCAACATAAAATCTTTCTCAACAATAACCATTTATCATTAGTAACATGTATTATGCACCCTAAGAAATTATTACGTCTTTTCATATATACAATATATATACAGTATACATTGAACCTATTGCAGCGTGGGGGCACCCAACTAATATATATATAGAGAGAGGGGGGTATATATATACTCATCTAGCTAGTTATATATATAGTCGATCGATGGCAAGAATATCATACATGCATGTATATATCTGCTAGCTGCAAGCTCAAATTATTGGTGAGAATTGTAGCAACGTACAAACTGAACTAACTTATCATCTAGACATCTAGTGTATCTCTCAAACTTTTTACCACTTGGTCTGATCTGCATATTCGTTGGCTCGATCTATACGAGCAGTGGCGGATCCACGCCCGGCCGCCCAGACTCGTCGACGGATAATTCATTAAAATTACATATAATTTAAAAAACTATAATATAATTTTTATAGCATATAGTAGCTAGATTTATCATTGTATACAAGAGTACGTACTCTGCATGCCAACCATCCACAGATATCTATATTATTATAAATGCACGCAGCTATCCACATGTATCTATACTATTATAAAAGTATGACTAATTCCGTTCGTCCACCCCGCCGCTAACGTTAGCATGATGTCAGACTTACGCCAAGACGACAAGTCTCAATTTCCACATCTGTCACGGGCGGAAAGCAGGAAGAGGAAAAACCTTGAGGATGTACTGTGTGGTGACGGGGATGGAGGAGGGTGATGGCTGGCGTCGAAGACGGAGGGTGTCAAATCTACAACGGTTAGGAAGGGGACGGCGGTGGTGCCTTGGCAGCGCGGGCTGTCAGAGACAGGGAAGAACGGCGGTATGGGGACACACCACCGCCTGGATTGGAAAGGAGAAGAGTAGAGGGGGAGGAAGGAGGCCGGTCGGAAGGGTGGGGAGGGGGGTTGGCCGGCGCTGCTGGCGGCTTCCAGCACTAGCAAGCCGGGTGGGCGGCACGCTGGGACGGGACAGCGGAGGCGAACTTGATCTGGCCGAGCGCTGTTCGTAGGGAGAAGAAAGCGATGGAGTTAATGTTCATGCTCAAATCTCGATGTAATAATAGCCGTCCAAAAAATTAACTGATAAATTAGATTTTATTCAGGCAAAATTGATCAATAACAAGTCCCTACATATCGGCTGATCTATCCATAGAGTTAGCTACTGCTGCGTGATGGCGAAGTGCATCATATCATGCATGCATGCATGCGTGCCTTTGACTTTGATGGCCGGTCGGTCGGCTGCAGTATATATAGCACATGCGCGCGCGCATATATATATATATATGAAAATGGTTCTAAATATATACCATTATCAAATAAAAAAAGTATATACCCCTATCAAATAAAAAAGATATATACCGTTACTAAATAAAATATAGGTATATACCGCTACTAAATAAAAATAAGTATATATCGCTATTTAAATAAAAAATATATATACTATATAATATTAAAAAAAATAGTACATACTAACTCCTATAAATAAATCTGGCCATGGCACATTGGCACTACTGCACTGCAACGAACCAATGATCGATGCATCGATCGATCGATCCATGACACACGCTAGGCTAGGCTAGCAGCAGAGCTACCTGCATGCTGACAGCGGAAACGTTGCAATTATATATGTGTCCTATATGATCATGTACATGTCGTAACAGTAGAATCATGTACTACAGGCAGCTAGCTAGATAGGCACATTTTTCTTTTGATTTATTTATGCTATCGATCGATCAGTAGTGCTCTATATGATCGATCGCGCATGCATGCAGCAAAAGCTAGCTGACGATATATATATATATGATCAGTAGTGCTCTCTCTATATATATAATTTACTTCATACGTCATAGTGTCCGAGTCTTAAGATTTAAATAGGGTATATATCTAATGAGTATGAATTTTTTTAAATTTTTTGGGTATGAACATTAATTTGTTTACTCGCTAGTTCGAACAAGTTTAAACTTAATTTGAACTTATGCATGTCTTTTTTAAAAAATTTTGATTCTAGTTATATGTCATCCAAATATATAATGAACTAAGTATGCGATATGGGATGGTGAAATAACTTTAAATTTAATATATTTTGTTGTAAGATATGGTTATCAATTAAACTATTACATCTAGATATATACCTAAAAATTAAAAAATCTAAAAAAATTAAACAAAATTCGTATATTTCAAACCTTGAGGCCTGGGTCCATGAGACCCCAAATGGATGTCCAGGCCCAAACGGTGTGCGTGTGTGTATATATATATATTGCACATGCAGATTAAAGTTGCAACTTATTACATGTCGTACGTGCAACAGTAGTAGTAGTGTACTCCTAATAAGTTCTTGCCTATCCATTTGCATCGCCAATATGCATGCAATTATTTGGAGCACCAGCACGAATACGTAGCTACGCCAATCAAGTTATCGCGGTGTGCATGCATGCATGCTTGCATGTACGCACACGTATAGCAACGACTAATTACCACGGTCTATATATGCATGCTTAGTTCGATTAATTATGTCGTCGTCGATCGTAATCGCTTGCATCATCTATGGCTCTAGCTAGCTAGATCCATCCCTCTTCCTTACGCGGCAACATTATCCGTTTATCCAAACCTAATTAACAACTAACAACGTGTGATGCTTCGACTTAGTATTATATATGTCATCTCGTCCTTTTTCATTTTCATATATATGCATGCATGGGGCAAGCGATATATATGAGCGAGAATATATGCATCGTGCAGCTTAATTAATTTATCCACTTTAGTTAGGTGAAGACCGATGGAATAGCTATTTACTGTCTCTATCTCAAAATAATTGTATTTCTAGAATTTAAAATTTATCCTAAAATAGTTATTATTTTAAGTACTATTTATCTTATCAATCACATGTCATTTAAAATTTTCTCTATTCTACCCCAAACACCCACCCGCTTCTAACCCTACCTTATTTAATAAAGGATAATCTGTACTAAATAATATAGAACATAACTATTTTAGAATGAATAAAGTAATTAATTTGGGTTAATTGCAAAAAAGTTAATAATGACCTAGCTAAGAATGTTACAAGCAAGTTCTAATAGATTAATTAAATTAGCGCTTAAGTCACACTAAGATTCGATTCAAACATTCACATGTACACGAATAAGATCCGGACGACGGCTAAATGGATTGTACTAACGAATTGAAGCTGCCAACTGATCATTATCGCTAGCTATATATAGTTATTAATTAATGATAAATTTGATATCCAATCCAATGGGAATGGTGTGAAAGGTGGTCATGGACCGAAAGTGCAAAGGAAAACATGTGTACATATAAAGCTACCAACATGTTGTAGTTAATAATTAATTAACTTTAGGTTAATTTCTTAATTTTGTGCATATTTGCGTGTGTTCGACATCACCAATAATGTGTACGGATCATGTATTGTGTGGACATTTCGTCCATAGCTTGCAGAGCCTTGCATGCTTGAGTCATTCCCTCTTTATAAATTAAAGCTGCATGCTTTTTGACTAAGCAGTCAAAAATATCCCCTGAAGATGCCGATATGGATGCCCCCTTCAATCTTTTTTACTTAGTTTGCCGACATGGTATCCCATGCAAATGTTTGATCATTACTATTTTTATTCACATGCACATAAAAATAATTAAAATATAATTGTATAAAGGTATTTCTTACAAGAAATCTGGTAAAGGAATTTCCATGTATCAAAACTTAAAATTTTTGCATAGATCGAGTAAAGATCTTGAGGTTTAATTGCATGCATTGATTAATTAATTTTAACAGGTCATCCATATATTGTTTAAGTAGTACTACCTATGTTGTTGATATATGATATTGTTGATTTTTGCACTAAATTTTTAAATAAGATAAATAGTCAAACATCATATTTAAAAATCAATCATATCATATATGTAAAAACAAAGATACTATACAGTTTCTTTAACTAAATATGGACCGACCTCAGTGAGTCACTTGGTGTGTAAGAACACACCTACTAACTCGAGAATATAAATCATTGTGTGAAGAACGAGTCAGTTAGGCAATTAACTGAACACGAGAGATCAGAGGAGATCACAGAATATATATATATATATCGGCCAGAAAAAGCAAACATGTGGTTTAATTAAGTACTAAAAGTCACGATTCTCACATGAAAGAAATGCATATAATATAACTTGTGACGCTGAACATATAGGGAAAAAGAGAGTGTTGGGCAAGAGTCAATTATTTATACTGAACAGTAGTGTATATATATATATATATCGGCCAGAAAAAGCAAACATGTGGTTTAATTAAGTACTAAAAGTCACGATTCTCACATGAAAGAAATGCATATAATATAACTTGTGACGCTGAACATATAGGGAAAAAGAGAGTGTTGGGCAAGAGTCAATTATTTATACTGAACAGTAGTCCAACTGACCAAGCCCAGAAGACATTGGTCGTCGTCGTCGTGGTCGATGCAAGAAGTAAAATTAACTTCTATCATGATATTTAACCATTCATTTTATTTAAAAAATTAATATAAATATAAAAATATAAATTATGTTTAAAGTTTTTTTAATGATAAATTAGGTCACAAAATAATAATACTTACTTAAATTTTTAAATCAATAGAGTTATTTATTAAAAACCAAAATAAGTGTCTTAGGGCAGTCCCAACCCAGAAACTACCATATAGTTTTTATACTATAACATGTTATATGGATACCACTCTAGAAACTATTGTCCATAATACATCATTTCTATCTATGACATAAATAATTAATTAGTCACTCAATTCTTTCTTTATTCCACCAATTATCTTTTTTTCTCACTAATCATGTAGATACCGTCATCTCCAAATATAAAATTTGATAGTGTTTAATATATAGTTTTTTTGTTGAAACTGGGTCTTGTATGAAATCCAGTTTCTTGCCCTCTTTATTCTCTCTCCTATTTAATATTGTGCCACATAAATTAAAAATATAATTAATGCTATAGAAACTATCTTTAGATGGAGGATTAGTAATACCCTTATATGGTTTCTTCCTGGCCTAATAGGACTTCGTTTTTATCGCTAGTCCACACGAAATCAGCTGTAAATTATAATGCTTGGTTTGACCATCGAATCTAAGCAAGACAAAAAAACATGCATGTCGTAGTAAAAAAAATAATGTTTTTCTAAATTGTCACATATAAGCTGTACACGTCTATATACCGTATATATACTAATATACGCGCTGTCGCTGATACATACAACCTTAGCAAGCTGGTAACTTACTGTCTTAGATATAGAGACGGATCCAAACGTGGGTGCTGAAGGTAGAGCCCTTCGTACCCTGCTAGATCTCCGTATAGAGGAGTTGTGTAGTCGTAGTACTCCTGCATGTGTGTGTACGTGTGGAGCCTGACACATGTACCTGCAGCTGAACGCCACGTACGAGCGAGACAGAGCGTATTAGGGGGTGTGTGTGACCACCTCGTACGTGCTACAGTACATATACGTACGTGCAGCTTATGCCACGTCAGCCGAGAGGCATCCGACATGGCGATACGATAGCATGTACACGCTTTTTGTCTGCGTACGTGGCTAGCTATCGCTTTAGTGGTACGTATCTGACGTGTTTGTGTATGTATACATACGGTATATATGTATAGACGACTTTGACGAACCGGTGTCTCTGTCGTGTGGGACCTGGAGAGCACTGTATATGCACTGTGCTCCCTGCGTCCTAAAAGACGGTAGTTTTAGTCAAAGAAAAAAAAAAGCTTAGCTTGCTAGCCCCCTACATGACATGCATGCATCTAGGAGTAGGACTACTCATGCTAAATTACTAACACTCCCTCTAATTTTTAATAAATAATGCTTTTAACTTTTAACACGATATTTGATCATCCATCTTATTTAAAAAATTTAAATAAGTATGATTTATTTTGTTGTGATCTGATTTATTATTAAAGTACATGACTCATATTTTTTATATTTATATCAATTTTTTAAATAAGACGAATAATCAAACATTACAATAAAAATCAATACCGTTGTTTATTAAAAAACAAAGATATCTTATAGCATCTCTAGCAGGGACCCCAAACAGGTTTTGGACGGTGAGACAAAAATTTTAGATCCAGCAGGGACTCTAATAGGGCCCCTAAAATGAGGAGAGCCCCAAATCCAGCCCCCAAGCCTCCAGTCCTAGGCGCTCTACACCACAGCCCCTATCGATGTTTTTTTGGCGCCTACGATAATTCATCAAGCCCACCGTGCCCGTTGACATCTAGAGGAGGAGGAAGATTAGATTTTTCCTCAGGTGAAAACCCTACCTGCCTCACCGCACCGCCCTGCCCGCCGGCCTCCTGCGCCCCGTCTCCCGCGCGCTGGCCTCCTGCGCCGCGCCGCCCACCGCCCGGCCTCCTGCTGCCTCCTACGTCCTGTTTGCTGTGTCACTGCTCTCTCTCTCTCTATATATATATATATATGTATGAGTACTGCTAGCTACATATTTCTTTTATATATATTTATGAGTAATAGCTATTGCAATATATATATATATATGAGTACTAGTTGTTGCAATATATATAAGTGCACTTCTTTTATATACGTGAGTACTGTTAGTTATTACTGCTGCTGCTAGCTTTTTTTTAAATAAATGACAACCAATATACTTTTTTAATGGAATAGTATACATGACTGTGAATATATTTTGTCTCTTTGGATGAGAGTGTAGTTTAATTGGATATTTTTTCCTCTAATTTTTTCTGTGATCTTTTATTCGCCAAGTGTACTGAGTAATTTATTGTAGTGACTAGACTGCAATGGCTGGTGGAGGTGATTCTTTTCTGCACATGATAACTAAGGAAACCGATGTCGATACATTTGACTTGTCAATGCACAGTGGAGACGCAGGTAATTCAACCAACGATGCAAAAGGAAGCACCAGAAGGTCAAACAACTATACTCATCCAGAGGACATCCAATTGTGCATGTCATGGGGGAGCATTAGCACAGATCCTATTACAGGTAATGAGCAGCCAAGGAAGGCATACTGGAAAAGGATTGCGAAGTATTACCATGACAACCGCAATTTTGAGTCTGATAGAAATGCAAACTCTCTTGAACACCGTTGGAGTATAATTCAGAAGGAGACAAGCAAGTTTCAAGCTTGCTATGATCAAATCGAGTGTCGACATCCAAGTGGCATACCATATAAAGAGCATGTAAGTCGACTTTTCTATATATTATTTTAAATAGCTTTGTATGAATGTGAACTAATACTTTAATTTTTCTTCAGCTTCTTGAAGCGCAGGCTTTGTATTCATCTAAAGAACTAAAGAATAGAGACTTTCAGTTTGTTCACTGTTGGCTCAAGGTGAGGAATTTACCGAAGTTTCAAGCGCTAGAGTCCCACAAGAGGCCAAGGTCCAGCAAGTCTTCGATGCCATTTGAGGGATCTAGTGAAGAAGGAGACAACAGTGATAAAATTACAACTCCTGATTCATCAGAGCCTAGTGCTAAAAAGAGACCACCAGGCAGGAAGCAAGTAAAAGAGAAGTTAAAAAATAGAGGAGAAGCTGGATCGTACAAGGAGACAATGAAAGGTTTGGCTGAAGCCAAGGAGAAAGAAGTGAAGTTAAAACAAGAGAGATGAAGGGAGACTAAAGAGCTTGAGGAGCGAAAGATCTTGTTGGCTGAGCGCAAGTTAATGTGGGAGCAAGAACAACAACTCATGTTCTGTGATGTCTCCACCATGGAACCAGATGTGAGGACATATGTGTTAGCAATGAGGGCACAGATTGCAGCTTCTGAGATGGCTGCCCTCAATGATGGCTCTGGTGTGGGTAGTGGTGGTTCCGGTGGGGTCAGTGATGGCTCTGATAGAGTTTGACATCCTTGATGTAGTTTGCTGATGTTATGTGTTAATTTTCACTATGATTTATGTGTTATGTGTTAGTAGGATATGTCATTTCTACTATTGAAAGATTTTGATCATTGAATCAGTCATGGTTATAGGATGTGTTATTTTCATTAAAAAATGCTTGTGAACTTGGATATGTGTGTGATGTGGAGATTTAATTATGTGTCATGTGTTAGTACGATTTTTAGTGTGATTTTTTCAATGTTGATGTCAATGATTTTTGTAGATGGACTTTTCTGATGATGATGATCTTCTTCGTCAATGGTAAGAGGAAGAGGAGTCCGACGATGATGACTATTACATTGTAGCTGCTCGTTTTGCACACATGGAGCATGAGAGGACCAAAAGAAAACGTCGTGGTTCAGTCTCGGGTCGGCAGATAGTACATAGGGACAGATTTGCTGGAAATATGTGTATAGTGGCAGATTACTTTGCAGATCCTCCTATATACAATGCAAAATTCTTTAGGAGGAGATTCAGAATGTCAAGGGAGCTTTTCTTGTGCATAGTGGCTGGTGTGGATGCTCATGATGACTACTTCAGGCAGAGACCAAATGCAACAGGCCTTCTTGGTGCCACTGCATTGCAGAAGGTGTATGACTCATTTCGCATGCTTGCGTATGATATTCCAGCTGATAGCCTAGATGAAGTGGTGAGGATTTCGGAGAGCACCATGATAGAAGCTTTCAAGCATTTTGTTAAGACTGTGGTTGATGTGTTTGCTGATCAGTACATGAGGGCATCAACTGTTGATGATATTACGAGATTGTTTGCTATAAACACTCAAAGGGGATTTCCTGACATGCTAGGTTACATTGATTGCATGCACTGGAGGTGAAAAAATTGCCCAACTGGATAGAAAGGGCAATACTCCGGGCATGTGGATGGGCCAACCATGATTCTTGAAGCTGTTGCATCCAAAGATTTATGGATTTGGCATTCTTTCTTTGGTCTACCAGTTTCTCTTAATGATATCAATGTCCTGCAGAGATCACCACTCTTTCAAAGGCTTACCTCAGGGACAGCACCTAATGTGGAATATACAGTGAATGGCAACGAGTACAATATGGGTACTATCTTGCTGATGGCATCTACCCTTATTAGGGTACTTTTGTGAAAACAATCCACAATCTACAAGGCAACAAGAGAGTCTATTTCGTAAAAGTTCAAGAAGGAGTGAGGAAGGATGTTGAGAGAGCATTTGGTGTTCTACAAGCTCGCTTTGCTATGGTGAGAGGTCCTGCTAGATTTTGGGACACATAGACCCTATAGTTCATAATGATAGCTTGTGTAATCATGCATAATATGATCATTGGGAGTGAGCGAGACGAAGATAATGACTTCGACTATGATCAGGAGGATGGTGAGGTGTTGAGGGAGGAGGAGTACCAGCAATGTAATAAATCCCTATTGGAGGAGTTTCTAAAGATACATAAAGAAATAGAAAACAAGCAAGTGCATGAGCAACTTTGAGATGATCTTATAGAGCACTTGTGGACGTTTCATGGTGCTCAGTAATTTGTTTTATTGCATTATCTGTGGGTTATTTCGAGTCCTGAACTTTTGCTTGCAGGATATATCATTTCCATGTTTCTAAATTATAAATAAAAATTTGAATTATGATGATTAAAATTATTCAATTGTATATAGATAAATTCTATGTGTTATAAATATTTATGTTTTAATTATAGTGTCAAATTAGGTATATACATATAGTCTACGGTGAAAAATAATAGAAAAAGAAATAGGAGCTAAGAAATGGGGGCTGTTGCTAGAGTTCGGAGTATTTTTAGGTCCAAAGAAAATAGAAGTAGCCCCAATATTTAGGACTCTAAAATAAGAGCTATTGCTAAAGATGCTTTAACTGGATAGAGATCGATCGTTAGGTCAACGTACACAAGCATGCATGCATACCACCAGTCAAAAAGTATTCATACTCTCCCGTGGATATATAGTTAAGCTAGTTGTAATAATGTTGTATATATGTCGATCGATATATCATCAACACTATTTGACCGAATAATCGACGTGAGAAAGTCGATCTTAATGCGCGATACATTAGTTGTATATAAACAAATTACGAATATAACTCTCTGGTCTGCTAGCTTGAAAGTTGAAATATATACAGCAACTTGGCTGATCGTCAGTTGGCCGGTATCATGCCGGGCCGGCCGGCCAGTCGCACAATAAAATCACTAGTTGCAGACATGCATGCATGGAGTCTAGTCTAGTAGTCTTCCTCATCAAAAAGAAAGAAAATCTCTCCGTTGGAAAATTAAAAGGCATGCATGGGTATATTTAGAAAAATCAACATTTGTAATTTTTAATCAATGATTAAGCTAATAGTGCCATGCATATAAGTGGCGTCATTGAATTTGTATTCGAAAGTACTTTTATATCATGTTATATTTTCGCAGTTGTTGATGATATGTTATAAAAGAAACTAATTGTTAAAATTTAATATCTGGTGTTGTGTGACCGTCTAAAAAATATTAGAAACTAATACGCTTTATTTTTCTTAGCGGAGGGAGTAATACACGCCAACTAGCCTCGCCTTATCGATCGCGGACGAAGAGCCAGCTGGTGCCCATTGATCGATGAAGCATGTATCTGCCAATCATTCGCTAGCTAGCCGATGGCTGATGAGTATGCCATTGCCAGTGGCAGGTTGTTTGGTGACAGTCCAAGCTCGAGTGTGTGGACCGGTGGCATGCAAGATAAGTATGTTAAGTCTCAGGACGCAACGCTGATATCCATGTAAATCAGACATGTATCATTGCAGGACCTTAAATAATTAAATAGATATATATCTTAACTTACGTTGCAGCTTCAGAGCAAGCCGGAGATAACAATAAACAGCACAGAGGAAGTGTCAGCAGCGGAACAACGGACTAAGTCTCAACACACAGGCAACGGCTAGGAACTAGGACGAAACCTTAGTCTTCACTTAATTACAACTCCAACATCCAGCTCCCGACGGAGAACTATATATATAAAGCAAGAATGAGTACTTACGTACTCAGCAAGCCAAAAAAACTTATGTGGTTGTTGCAGGCTTTAAAGAAAGGCTGGATATTTTGTAAATCTGTTTTGTTTGAATTCTTTGAGAATCTGCTAAGTGTGTGCTTTTCAACAATCAGGGCAAAGTGAGTCTCGCCCGATCGGAGTGAAAGATGTATCAATCTTCATTTTCTCCAGTTTTTGCAATCTCAAGAATTCACATCAATCGGCTCTCAGAGCCAAAACATTTCTCCAGACTTCCCGAGTCCTGCTGTCCATGACAGCCAAACTATTTCATCAGACTTCCAGCGTCCTTAATGGTTACTCCTTCCCACTGTTCCCAAACCACACACATATTTTGCAATAGGGTAAAATAAAACTACGCTAAGGAAACACCTCATATCCGCCTATGACCATGGACACGGCTGTTCAAACAATTTAAATCTCTGCAGAGGAGGTACACTTTACCCACACGACGCGACTTACTCTAGTCACCAACTCACACGAATTAGGTATGATTTGGTGACGTAGAGGTTTTCGCGACAAGACATTTGCCAAACCCTCCAAGGTTACCCTATGCCAACTGGACGGGCCCTCGAGACCAATCACAGGGTAGATCCACGACCATGCTGTGCCAAGAACCCAGGAGGCATCCCCGACACCCTTCCGCACGATCCACAGTCCAATGGCATGCAAGGCATCCCTGAGAGGCTAGTTACTCAGCCAGGGGCTTCTTAATTCACCCATGTGGTTGTACTGTCATATGCTCGGATAAAATTCTAAAGGAATCGGTCCTTAAAGCGACCACATAGGCATCACACACACCGTACCAGCCTTGTGTCGCGAATTCCCATGAAACATATTTTTCTTTCACAAGGCACCGACCCAGACGTCGGGTTTTTCAAATGTTTCGTAAAACCAAGTTTTACCCAAGAAGTTTCTCAAATTTTAAGTTTGAAGGACGACCGTCGGCACACACACAAGAGTGCACGCATACCGAGGCACGGCAGCGGTGGTTACATGGGAACAGGGTATATCGAGGTCAAGGAAGTATTTATATGCAGCAAGGTTAGGTAGGTCCACCGGTCCGACTCACAGACGGGACCGAACAGGTCAATGCACACCTATCGATGTAGGGTTCGCAAAGAAAATAATTCAATGTCAATTATAGGCTCGATTGATCAAAGGTGACTTGCCTTGTTCTAGGTCTTCACGAGTCTTCGAGAAATTGCCGCGAAATCCGCTCCAAAACGAATTTCCGACGACCGGTTACTATACACAAACACTCAAAATCTACACAAAGTCCAAGAAACAGATCCTATTTAGTGCTACTAATAGTCCCATGAGATAGATCTCAATTTTAGAAAATTACTGGAGTTGGACCGAAGTCAATCGGAGTCACGGATTAAAATATATGAATTTCCGAAGATTAATAGAATTTCTGGAAAGGAGAAAATGATTTATTGGAATTATGGAAGGGAATATTCCCTGGGGCATCTCACTATGCCACTGACAACTAGGCCCACCAGTTAGTTGGTGGAGAGAGGGAGAATTGTGGGCCGGGGAGACAAGGCCTAGTGGCCCACCTGGCGGTGTCTCAAGGGAGAGGAGGTGGTCCATTGCCATTTGGGGCCTAGGCTGCAGTGATTGCACACCTCCTAGGGGTGGCTCACGGTGGACAGAAGAGCGAAGGCCCACACGTCAGTGGGGGTTAGGTGCATGGGCCGAGTTCACTCACGGTAGAGAGAGAGGAGAATGGGATAGGTGCTCGGGCTTGGTCCACGGTGGGTTAATGTGACTAGGCCCATATGGCAGCGTCAGGACTACGGAGTCCGCTTGCCCGGCTTGGGGGAAACGGGGCGGCGTGGCGCTCGCGTGGGGACGGCCACGTATCCTTCTTCCCCAACGCTCACAGGGGCGAGAAGGGGCTCAAGAATCAAATGGCTCACGGCGGCGGGGATGATTTGGCGATCAACGGAGTATTGGAGCTAGCGGCAGGCACCAGTGGGGAGAGGGGGCCATGCCGACGGGTTTCAACGGCTCGGATTAAGCTGCCGACGGCGGAGGGCGGTGGGCGTCAAGGAACCATGGACGGTAGAGAGAGGAAGGGAGAAGGGCATCCATGGCGGCCCGAGAGGGAGGACAAGGCCCTTGGCCGCGAAGTCGATTTGGGCAAGTTCCGAGGGTTTCTAGAGAGGTAGCGTGACGGGTTCGACGAGGGGATGGCCATTGATTGCGTGCGGGGGCGCCGGCGGTGACTGATCCAGGGCGCGAGGGGATCCATTGGCCAAGCTAGCTTACGGCGACTAAGCCTAGACGTTGTCCGAGAGCAGCACATGGATATCGTTTGCCACCGTGGGGAAAAGGGGGAGCTCACCATTGGGGAACAGCTTGGTGGTGGCGGTCCAGAACATGGGCAAGATTGGCGATAGTGGGGGCGAACCGGGACGGGGTTGGATGGGCTCGGTGCCAGTGAGGGACGGCGTTCTCAGCGGCCATAGAAAGCGACGCCAGAGGTGGTCAGACGGCGATGATGACTGAGCTCCGAGAATTGGGGCTACCGGTGGCTCGACGTAGTGGTCGACGATGCTCGAGGGCGGAAGAGACCAAGGGAAAAGGCAGAGCTCCCAGAAGGGGGGGTTTTATAGGCTTGCGGGGCTTGGAAGGGAAGCTATGCCTGTCCAGGGCATGCTTGGGAATTCCCGTGGCCAATTATGTATGAGAGAGGAAAGGTTGGCGCCATAGTGAAATTTTTCTCACGCGGCGGGAGAGGGCCGACGGTGGGGATGCGTGGAGCGGTGGTAGTCGGTGTATCCAGCGGTTGAGTTTGGAGTTCCCGCGCGGGAGGAGCGGTGTGGGGTGGAGATGATTGAGAGAGAGAGAGATTCAGGAGGGGACCTCTTAGTCTCGGTCTCCGGTCAAAAGGAGGAGCGGAAGGGGAGAACGGAGCGGAACAGGGGCGGTGTGGGGGGCCATCCTCATTTTGGCGGCTTGCGGGTGTCGACGGGGCTGGGCGGGGACCGGTGTGGCAAGGCCGTTCTCTTGGAATGTAGGTCAAGTACCTGGCGGGCGCGGAGAGTGGAAACAGGGCGGAAAAGGAGGAAGAAGAACGGTTTCATGGGAGATCAACGGCTGAGCGCGCACCAGGGACGCGTGGCATGATCTCAACGGCGCGATGCAGTCCGCGCGGGCAACAAGGGATCGAGCGGCTGCGCTCGGGCCTTGGGGAGATCAGTCGGCTGTGTGCGCGCAAGCTGCCACGTGGCAGGCATCGGCGGTGGCGGGCACGTGAGGCGCAGTGCGGCCCAACGGAAATGAATCGACGGTGCGGGGAGGAGGGCTGGGACACGTGGTGGCCATCCAAGGGGGAAAGCGTCGGGTTAGTGCTACTTACTGGGTCGGGAAGGGGCGATTGAGGCCTAGTGAGAATAGTGAAAATTCTTTATTTTCTAGGGAAAACTGTGAGGGATTTTTGAGGATTTGAGTTAGGTTTTTGAATTCAAACTTCACATTTGAATTCAGCAAAATTAGGGAGTCAAGGGGTAGATTCCAAGGGATAATTTTGGTATTTGGAGGGGATTTTGCATTGGAATTTCCGGGTATTTTTGCAAGGAAAATCCCAGGGAGAGGATTTCCAGGGGTGAGAGGGTTCAATTCAAATTACAATCTTTAATTTGAAATTTGGGGTGCCCATGGGAATTTTGGGGAGGGGAGGTTGATATATGTATATACATGTTTATTGCATGTGTGTATGTGTATATATATATATTGGTGGAAAGGATTTTGGATAAATTGCTGGATGCCCAGCTATATGTTTAACTCGAGATTCTTAGAGATTCAAGGGAGGAGAGAAAACAAGGGGGATTACGGGAAGATTCAAAAAGGAGTGTTTAGGGTTCCGATTCGGATCCTCGGAACGGATTTCGAAGCAGAGTTTTTGGAGGAGAAGATCGGGGAACTCACCGTTAGGGTTTTAGGAGTGAAGTTCGATAACGGCGATTCGAACTTGGAGGTTGTTTTGGAACAAAGGTTTTTGAGAGGTCGGATTTCGAGATCAAAGGCAAGAGGACAAACTGAGATCCATGGCACGACATACGACACATCACACAAAGATCGAGACTTTCACGGGTAGATTTTAGCAAAATATAGTTTAACGTCTCGCTGAGAGCGGGGTATTACACCCATGGGGGTGCTAACGGGCAAAATCTCTCCCCATCGGGTGGAGCGGGTTCGGGGACGTTCTCCAATCCCCCGTCCTTGTTCCCCATGGACCTCGAGTATAGCTAGCACATGTGCACATCTTCTTTTATAAGCCCTCAGCCCACAGGGAAATTAAAGCCCATCTTTCTCGGCCCAAAAGTGGATGTCCATATATATACCAAAGAGATAACAAAACCCTAGCCGCATAGGATTCTAATCTTGCTCACTCCTCAAATCCAGACTCCACCGCATCCACATGCTTTGCCATGTGCCGGAGCCGAGACGATGCAGCCTCCGCGTTAGGTGATAGCGCTGCACCGGGTTGCCGTCACCACCTCCACGTCGCGTGCCTGAGTTGGGCCACCGTCGCCGGTCACCGCCTCCATGCCACATGCCCTCATGGTGTCTCGTCTGCCTCCAAGCCTGGCCAGCGCCGAGCCGTTGTTTCCACCTCCACGTTGCGTGCCACCGTCCGCCTCCAAGCTAGGTGCCGCGCTGCTCCATTGACTCTCTGCTCTCTTCTCTCCTCGTCTTCTTTTTTGGGGACAGGTGTGGGGACCCAGCGGGTGCCCTGTACCCGTTGCGGGGATGGGGACAGGGTAAAATCTACCCCCGAGTGTGGGGATGGGGATGGGGATGGCTGATTTCCCTCACTCCGGGGACGGGTGCGGGGTGCTAATACCCGGCGTTTGCAGCCCCATTGCCATCCCTAACCATACATGCGAGAAATCAGGGTAGTATGGTATTAGTACAATTGAAAAGAAATAAAATTAATGGGCAAGTTGCATGCATGCACTAATGCTCACATAACTGCATGGATGCTACTAGCTAGGTTGCAACTTGTGTGGTTAGTTTATGTTTATCTAAGGCATCCATGTGTGTCTGTTTTCTAGTCCATGTTCTGGATCCCCTTCTCCTTTACTTGTCACTACTACTGTCATCAGTCAACTTCAGATTTGTCCCTACCTGCATGCATCAGGGTCACATATATAGCTAGGTCTGCAGATAAGAATAATTCTGAAAAATCACAGCAGTTATCACACACATTTGTTAATTAATCCACTAATGCTAGTGTATATATACACTGTTGAAGCTCCCCGATGGTTCATGATTAATTGCTGTTTGATCCACTCTGACTAATTAAGACCTGATTGTTCTAGTGTTCTGTGAAGCCTGATCTCTCGGTGTCACATGTAAACATCAGACACAAACAGTACCTAGTGTTTCCTAATTATATAATCAATATGCATATAATGTGGTACTACCAGTGGTGATATATAGCAGTATTATTATATTAAAGTATATAGTAGTAAGCAGGTGAGATCGGACCGGTGGGTATCGGCAGTTGGTAGTTTTTTCTGGTGTAGAGAGAGAGAGAGTGAGAGAGAGAGAGTGTGTGTCAGAGCAGGTTAGCCCAGGTTAGGTAGTATGAATGATTAATTCAGCTGCATGCAGGGTAGCATATGGAGAGCAAGAGAAAGATTCCAAAAACCTTGATTTCTGTAGGACCATATGCCAATGTGCAGACACACATAGTAGAAATTAAGAGAGAGATAATTAATATATGTAGTATGAGAGATATCTAGAGGGAGAGATGAGAATTGAGGAGGACCATGGAGAGCAGAGAGTGTGTGGGCCACTGCACATGAATACATGATCAGGTAGCTGCATTAACATACTTACAATCAACTGCTAAAGTGCTGATTGAGTGATTAAACAAGCTAGGGCACATCATCTAACTAAGCTTCTAGTTTTGGACTGGCTCGAATTCATTAGTATCGTGATTTGATCAGATCGATGGATCGATCAGACATGCTCACAAACTGAGGAATCTTGATGAGTTCCATATATATACACATATATATTAACGCAAATGTTATAGTAGTACATACTGGAGTATATATGGTCCATGATGATTAGATTAGCGCCGATCTGCTGCATGCATATATATATATATATATATATATATATATATATATATATATATATGGTGCTGATCGATCATATGAGCAGTAGTAATTGCCATGCATGCATGTGGAGTAGGAGATCGATCGATGGAGTCGTAGGATGATGCATGATGAAATTAAATGAATGCGTGAGATTCTATATATCTCGCAGGTTAATTTGCCCAAATTATGACCAAATCTTCCATGGAGATCGATCGGCTCAGCTGCCTGCGTGAGCATGCATGCGTCCACATGTGCCGCCATGTGCGTGCCGGCGCGCGGTCGCCACGGCCCCGCGCGCGCGCGTCGGTTCGTTGCATTATCTCCATGCATGCATGGCTGCACGCTCGCCGCCCGCCGCGCGCCGCGCGCGCCCACGTAACGGCTCCTGTGTGATGCTGTCCCTGTCTCGCCGCGCGCGCGCGCCCACGGCTAGGCTCTCTCTCGTCGTCCTTGTCGCGCCGCGCCGGCCAGTGCATGCATCTCAATTGTGTTCTTGTGAAAATTTTGCACCAATTTTCTATAGACAACCTAAGGCCTTCCTTTGAAATGCAAGATTGAGAAAACACAAGAATAGAAAAAATGCATAACTTTGACCAAAATGCAAATGTAAAATAAAGAATTGCCAAATAGAGAAAAAAAAACATGAATGATCATTTGGGTCGCATTGCCCACAAGAAAAATTAATACAGGAATTTGACGAAAGATAAAGACTTGGTTCCGTTTAAAAAAAGAAAAAATATAGGAACACTACTACAGAGAAAGGCACCAGTGCTAGGTGGAAACCGTCATCAGTCCCAGTTCCTAACCCATCACTATAATTCTAGAACCGATGACCCCCCTCATCCATCCCGGCTATGGACCGGGACAGATGAGCCCTAGGAGCATGGGGTAGGTCATCAGTCCCAGTTGAGGGCTCAAATCGGCACTGATGGCCACAAGCATCAGTGCGGGTTCAGTCCCCCAACTGGGACTGATGGTTCAAACCGATATAAAAAATAATTATTTTATTAATGCATCTGTGGTTATATCAGATGGCCACATTGTAGAATATTATTTCCTTGAAAGAATTATTATATCAAATGGCCACATTGTAGAATATTATTTAATTTCATTAATTATACATCAGTTAGTTGGTCTCGTGAATAATTATACATCACATACGATCATTAATATTAAATGGTACTACGGAGACGAGAGTAAGTAATGTCGTTACAGGAAGCCTAGCTACTAATTTGTCAATGAATGCCTTGACAAATCAATATCTTGTAGAAATGATGGCACTTCTTTTTGCTGTTTATTACAACGGTCTTTTGACAAATGGTATGCCTCATTGAGCATGTCGTTACCCGCCGTGCTTGCTCCGACAGGCATCACATCTTCAGTTTCACTATGCTTGGTCCAACAAGTATCTTTAGGCATAAAACCACGTGCCATCAAGTCTTGATGTATGTCTTGTATAGAAAGTCCCCTCTTATTCTCGCAATCAATATACGGGCATAGTATAAAATCCATATTTACTTGGACTCTGAATTCCTCCGTGGTGCTCAGAAATATAGCTACTCCTGTAATGTACTATATGGAGGCGTGTTTCGAATTGTACATTCACTGTCGATCCATCTGTACAATATTAAAAATTAATGAAAATGTTGTATATGTCCTATTAAAATATAAATTTCTCCCCTTAGGCTAGTTACCAACTACTCCCTTCGTCTCACAATACAAAAAACTAATACTGGATGTGACATATCTTAGTACTACGAATCTGGATAGAGGGTTGTCCAGATTCGTAGTACTAGCATATGTCACATCCAGTACTAGGTTTTTTTATTTTGAGATGAAGAGAATAATTCATTAAGAGCAATATAAACTATATTAATTTACTAATTTACCTAGGTTGATGTGCATGCGTAAATACGACATGTAAAAATCACGTTGCCGCTAATTAATTAACTAAGTTTCCACAATATAGCAATTCTTACAACGCCTAATTGAAATGCATACAAATTAAATAAAGCTCTATGTGAACAATTAGTTATGTGTACTAGACATAACAAATGAAATAAATTAACACTAAGAGCGAGTGAACTATAATAATTCACTAATGGTGCAATTATTACAATGGCTAATTGAACCACTAATTGAGAAAGAACAAGCTAAATAAAGCTCTATGTGAATAATTAATTATGTGCAATAGATATAACAAATGAGGTGAATTAACACTAAGGGAGTGAAAATCTACTAATTCACTAACCTTTTCAAGATGATATAGAGAGAAGAGCCTCAAAAATCCCCAAAAAGTGTGAAAAAAATAAACAAATCTCCCCTCCCCCCTCTCGTCCTCGAGCTTAATGTGAGCATAACAGAATTTCCTGGTTGTTTTGCTCGAGTTGCTTGAGATTGGTGGGAGGGCGAAGCAATAATTTATCCCCCACCATCGGTACCGGTTGGTGCCTTGGTGGTACCATCAGTACCAGTTGCTGACCGGAACCGGTACTGATAATTATCCCACCAAAACTTTGGGTCGACACTTTATCAGTCTCAGGTTCAAGCCACCACCCGAGATTGATATAGGCCATATTAGTACCGGTTGGATGCTTGAACTAGGACTAATGTTAGGGATTGATGAGGGTCCCCAACATCAGTCCCGGTTGGGGGCATTACTCGGCATTGATGGTTCGACACCTGCCAGGTAGTGATTTTGGAGGACGCGGGACTGGGGTTTAGGCAGGATGTCCTATCAGTATCTAGTTTTTTTTAATCTGTCACTGATAGGATGATACGTATGTGGTGTTCTATGGTAGATGAAATTTAGAGGGTTTTTCCTTGTCTCGCCGTGTGCGTATCACGTAGCCCCAAATTCACATAAAGCATGCACCACGCCGTCCAGTGCATGCATCCCCAAGCGTTCTGCTTGTTCGGTCAATCTAGCAGATCAGGATTGTTTGCAGTAACACACAGAAAAACTATGCCAACAGAAAAATGAGTCCTGAATAGCACTTTTTATATAGCAAAAACAGATTGAGCATCAATTTTGATCAATCTAACTGGACAAACAGATTAAATGAATCGAGTTCTCGTGAAATTTTTTCATAAATTTCCATGGACAACCTAAATAATCCTTGTTAATTACATGCAGCATCAGCCACTGTCGGTTGATGCACAGTAGCTACACGAGTGAAGTGTGACAAGGACATATACAGGACAAAATGGCGGTTGCATACTGTAGATAGATCGAGTCATAACACTCTAATTATATATAATACCACAATGCAAAACCACTCTGCTAATTGAGTAATTGTTGCTTAGCGAGCTAATAGAATATATAGCTTGTGTTAGGTATTAACCACTGATTTACACAACCTAATCACATTTAGTACTGACTACTAAATTGGGCTTCGATCAAGTAGCTGACCGTTAGTGGTTTGTTCCGACAAAAAACGAACATGTCGTGTTGATATTGATAATTGCAAAGCAGAATCAGAATGTCATGTGGAGTAGAGCAATTTGATTCGATCAAGCGTACGTGATTGACAAAACTAACTTAATTTATTAATGCGATTCCAATCAAGCATAAATTGATATATATTCATTTGAATATGAAGTAGTAGTTGATGATCCATATGATCATCGTCAATCACTTTATCAAACTGAGCTCCTAATTATGTTTAATAATTCAATTCGTCGCTAATTAATTGGTCTGCGCACGGCGAACCGTTAGCAGTTTATTCCGACCGACCGGCCGGCTTGAATTGAATTAATTGACCGGTTGATCGATCTCAACTAGTAGCAAATTTTAGAGGGATGTGTTGGTAGTTAACTACTCCCTCCGTTTAAAAATACAAGACGCTCTTGTTTCTGCAAAGTTAACATATAAAATTTTTGACTAATAATTAAACAAAAAGTATATATGTTTAGTATCATTAGATTCATGTTTGAAAATATTTTTATATGATGTTAATTTTGTAGTTGTTAATAATATATTATGAAAGAAACTAATGTTTAAAGTATAATGTTATAGACTGTATAGAAATCTAATACGTCTTATATTTTCAAACGAAAGGAGTATTAATTAAATTAATCCGGACAAATTAACTATTTAAAAGGCTATGCATATTCCTTAATTAATTGGAAGTAGTTATATGTCACTAATTAATTAGTGTCAACACAAGAGAACACCTTCCGGAGTTGTGACCTGGTACACTACACGTTACTAATCGAAGTCCATATCTAGTGGTAATTTGGATCACATGGGTCGCTAGTAAGTTGTCATAAAACAAGTTCTGTTAGCACTCTAGGCGAGTACATTGATTTTAGATCACATCAATAAATTATAGCTGAGTCTTTTTTAAAAAGGTGCAACTGATGATTTACTACTCAATGTTTTGGAACGTTTATGTGCTAACTCACTAATAAATACTAAAATGATAACGAACTGATATATGAAAATGACATCAGTACGTTGATTGCTGTGAAAATATGTCAGATCGAGTTATATTTTAATATTTTTTATGAATATATAATTAGAAAAAAAAAAAAAAGATTATCGAGTACCATATTGATGTCAAAATGTCACTAATTAAAAAAATGTATACTCCCTTGGTCCGGAAATATAAGAACATTTAGAGTTTAAAATTTATCCAAGAATATAAGAACATTGCTATCTATTTTCTTATCTTAAATAATTGTAGTCATCTCTTATTTGATTTTTCCACGTACTTTCCATCAAAACAATCATAACCCTTTCTTACTTTAACCTTAATCTCCTTAAAAAAACTTCAAACGACCTTATATTCTTTCACGGAGGAAGTAGTAGATAAACATACACGAACAAAGCTTAGGATCTCCACCAATAAGCTAGTTGAACTACACAGTTAAAAACCTTAATTATATTCTTACGGCCGCCGCCGACCCCTCCTCGAGGGAGGACACCGCCGCCGTCTCCACCATGGGCGCCGGCGACGAGCAGCTGGACCTCGAGCTGCATCTCTAGCAAGATCGACTACATCTTCTAGCTAGCATCTGCCATGCTTGCATTAATGCGTCTTGCATGGTATCAATCTAGGAGTAGTAATTAAGCTTAATTGCTCTTCATTTTCAGGTGCCTTTTTCTGAATATATAATTTGCTCGGTACGTTGATGTAATTTGGCCTCCAGTTGCATGCAACAAGATCTGGGTTAGTGATTATGGGGCCGGATTAATTTCCATATATTTTATTAATAGAATATTAAAAGGGCTTATAGGTTCTTAATTCATTTTTCTAGAAAAAACTTTTTAAACGTGTAGTTCAAAAATTAAAGTGAGTGCTAAAGTCTAAAAAAATACTTTGAATTAAACCATTCTATTGTCCAAAAATAATTTCCTCATTTGTAAACGAAGATATATAGAGAGACCATATATACAGATCGAGATAGATAAAATTAAATTTGTTAATTTGATATGGCCACCACCAATAAGCTAGTGGGTAGAACCCCATCAGATAGATCAATAAGCTAGTCATGCATGCATATATCTGAACATAACATGCTAGAGGCATATGTGCCCCCTGCCATTGGATAACAATACTTATCATCTAATTAAATATAATTAATTAGCGAGTCATTCTCATGTTGGTTATTATTAATTAATAAATAAGTTAACTAATCACGTCGTCGTCGTCGTCGTCGTCGTCTCGAGAGCTAGCTAGCTAGCTAGGTCTCCGTGCTCCCCTCGGCCAAGCCGTGTGCCCTAACCGCCCAAAGATCAAGTCGGATTCTCCAACCGCCGGCCGAGATCGATCGATCCCCGCGCCGGCCGCCGGCCGCCGCGGACGCTTGACGCGGCCGGGCGGCGCCGCCCGCTAGCTCCACCGGCCGGTCGCGCACACGGTTTCTAGGGTTACCTGTGGATTAGCGGGTCATAAGTAATTAGCATGTGTTAACCTGCAGGTCGTATATATGTGAGGCACTCTGTTTCAAATTATAAAACATTTTAACTTTTTTTCAAAATTAAACTAGTTCAAGTTTAACTAAATTTGTAGAAAAATATAACGGCATTTACAACATGTTTAATTTGCTGAAAATGTTTTGCGTTGAAAATGAGCATTGAACATGAGTAGACAATGTTGGAAATCAGATAGCTGAAAAACAGAGTGGACATTTACAACAATTTTTGTGTTGAAAATAATATTGCTCTATTTTTACATAAACTTGATCAAACTCAAAAAAAATTGACTTATAAAAAAGTCAAAACGTTTTATAATCTAAAACAAAGAAAGTACTAATCCGTTTTTAAATATATGATACTGTTAGGCATTGAATATAACGTTTGATCATTCGTTTAAATAAAGGAGCTATTTAAGTATCATTTATTTTGTTATGATTTATTTTTATTTTATCAAAGGTATTTTAAGTATGATTTACTTTTTATATTTTCATCTAATTTTTTTAATTAGACGAATAGTTAAATGTTATGTTCAAAAGTTAATAGCGTAATGCATTTAAAAATAGTGAGAGTACTGATTAATTTGGAGGGAGTCGACTGTGCTAGCTAGTAGCTAGCTGAAGAAATTCTTCTACTGCAATTTGGCGATTTGCTCCTCTTGATGTTAATTTGTATACATATTTTATATATACGAAGATATATTAGTTTGAACAAACTGTTTGACATTAATTATATGCGCAAAAACAAATTAAATCTGTCCATACTGGAGTACTGCTTGGTTGTACCGGTTGTGACATACAGTCGAATTGATGTATATATGCATGTCAACTCATGCATATATGTGGTCATCTAGTCGTTTGTATATATACCTTTGTAAGCAGACTTTTCTCTTTGATGTTTAATATATAGTCACCAGCTGTTGGATCTCTCTCCTACACCATAAACGCAAACATACAATGCAATAAATATGGATATGACGTAAACATGTGTAGTGAAGCTTCTTTTCTATTACTTTCTTCAGTCAGATTTATTTAATGCTACGATAAATAAATCAGATTGGATTAAGTAATAAACAAAAGTATAGCTCCTAGTTATCAATGAAACATTGCGTATTTGATGTTAATTTCTTTTTCATCTCTCCTCTATTACGATACCTCTTTTAATCCAATTCAGTACAGGCTCATCCAATCGAAAAGGCTCGCGGATCCACTACCCGCTTCCTTTTGCTCCGGTGGAGCATGTATAATGGTATATTGGTTCTGGGCGTTTAAGCTATGGCTTATAAGCATGGGAAAATAAATCAGGCAACCATAGATAATTTATAGGTAAAATTTTTATGTATGTGTTATTAGTAGTTTAAAAGCTAATGTTCAAAAATAAATTACGATGAAGTAACTCCAAAATCAACTTTCAAAATTCAAATTTTGGCTACGGCTGATAAGCTAAGAAACAGACTATAAAGGCTTACTGTAACGTCCCCTTTTTTGCATGGCGTTAAAAACTAAATTTAATACAAACTTACCTGAGAAAATTTTGTTCTTTGAGTGTTGTGTCAAAAGTTGTGCCAAAGATCTCAGTTTGTTTGTTTCCCGTGATCCCCAAAAATCGACTCCTAAAAATTCCCATCCCAAAAACAGTTCGAGTTTTCGTATTTGAATTCCCCTCCTAAAAACCCTATCCGCAAATTCCCTAAACTATTCATGCATAAATATAACTAGGGCTGGATAACGAGCTGGCTTGGCTCAGCTCGGTGTGGCTTGTTATGGAAACGAGCTAGCTCGGCTCGGCTCGTTAACGAAACGAGCAAAAAATCTAACTTGGCTTGACTCGGTCTAGCTCGCGAGCAGTTAGCTGTTCAACAATGAAGTTCAAAAGAAAGTAAAAGGTAATGGTGCAAAATATGGTAATCAAATAACCACTTTATCAATTGTTCCAATACTACTGGAGAAAAAGGCTTTGGGTACACACCTCATGCACAAATATGGAAGCCACAAAGGGGATGATGCCCGCGATACTCAGCTGTGGCCCGGCTCCATCGACGAGGACGGCAGGGCCCTCTTCGCCACCGCCATGCGTGTACGCCTGCTCCTTGATTCAGTGCTTCGTGGGGGTCGCTCGCTTTCCTCATCCTCCATGGCGCACGGCATGTGATGCGTGCAGCGGGGGCCCAAGGGCGACGAGATGCGGCTGGTGGGGCATGGCGTGTAATGGCTGGTGGGAGCTGGTGGGGGGCCACGGGTGACGGACCAACGCTAGCTGATGGGGGTGGCAAGCTACAGGCGGAGGGGGCCGGGGATGGGCGAGGGGTTGAGGACGGCACTGGCTGCTGGGGGCCGACCGGCTAGGGGTTGCGGGTAGGTCTCTAACCCTAACCGCCCAGCCGTTCTGGTGACGACGTGAGGCTGAGGGCTGAGGATTGGAGCCTGGGTTTGGCCGTCTAGGACTCTAGCGATTTGGCTAGGGATCGGCCTCTGTGTGCCTAGGGGCTAGGGCAGATGCAGGATGCCTGCTAGCCTTTTGGGCCAATTAGTGGGCTAGGGATAATTTACAGCGTGGGCTAGCAATGCTGCTCGTTCTGTGGCTCATTAAGCTCGTGAGCAGCTCGATCCAACTCGTCAAAAATAACGAGCTAAAATCCTAGCTCAACTCGTTAGGAAAAGAGGCCGAGCCGAGCCAAACTAGCTATGAGTCGAATGAGCTAACAAGACACGAGCTTTTCGTTCAGCTCTAAATATAACCAAGTGCGAAAAAAAAAATTTTGGCTGTAACCGGCGCTTTAGTTGGCTGAAATCTCTCTAAGGTTGGGATTTAGTTGCACTATGTTAAAACCGGCGTTTAATTAGTTGTAACTGTCGGTCCGAGTGATGGGCCACTCAAAAAGCTTTACAATGATTTGGCGTCTAACCATTGTCTTGGGGCCCCATTCTAAAACGTAACCAAAACAAATATGATCATCAATTCACGCTGGCCCACAAAAAAATACAAATGACGTGGCTAGCTAGCTTAGCTTGCTCCAGAAATCCAGATGCCCTACATGTGAAGCCAACACACATCTACTCCTATATGACTTCAACACCAAACACAAACACATTGTATACACACACAATGACAAAATGCCAATAGTGTTTATACACAGTGTTGTGTTGCACAGCCAGTTTTTTTTCTCCTACTATAATATTGCTATTGCTATTGGAATGCTGGAAATTCCACGAAATACTCTGCAAAATGCGTACATCAAATTCTTGGTTGAATCTTTTTTCTGTGTTCCAAACAGATCTTCAAAATACGTACACCAAATTCTCGGTTGAACTTCTTTTCAGTAAAGAAATTCCCGTATTCCAAACGGATCATCTTAGTTCGATTGGGGCACATTGCATATTGGATGTGGAAACAATCACAGTGCACTCACAAAGGCTAAGAAGGTAGGCATCAATTAGGAGGGTCTATCTGCTACGCTGGGAAGCATCCATTGGTTAGTGATGGAGGTTTCAGCTAGGCTAATGGAAGCTTGCCAAGTGACCAGAAATGGAGCAACAAGAAGCATCCAAAAAGCCCTAACTTTGAGATGGGGTAACACTTAATTTAATTTTGGTATATTATATATATATATATATATATATATATATATATATATATATATATATATATATATATATATATATATATATATATGACAATATTATTAACTTTGCTTAAGCTATTATATACTAAGAGCTAGAGGCAGCTCATCGGTCGCCACGTGGACGGGGTTCCAGAGAGCGCCACCCAACAACCGCCGGATCCAGCGGTGGTTATGGCACCAATACATTTCCATCAGTTTCGTACAATATTTTTGCATGATATCTATATTGTTGTTTTCTTTAATTTCTTATTTTTAGCTTGAAAACTTATAGGGTATGCAGTAGATTAACCTGCACATGAGGTAGTGTTCTTGGCCGCGTTGGAATTTTAATACTCATATAGAAAAAATAAGCTATGATGTGTTTCTTCACAGGGGCGGGCAGGGGCCTGACCTTCCTCAAGCTCGGTAAAGTTGTACTATATTTACTGTAGCTTTTATCATTTTAAAAAAAATTAGTATATTTGGCCCCTCCAATAAATATATTTTAGTGTTTTCTTGAACACCCGTGTTTGTCAGGGGCAAAGCCATGATTTGAGCTAGCCTAGGGCTCTCAACAATGTATTTTTCTTTAGCCTAGGGCTTTCAACAATGTATTTTTCTTTGTCATCAATTTTTTTAAGCTTTCTAATAGAATGGTTTTTTTAGAACTTTCTAATAGAATCTTAAAAGAATTTTTTATTTTAAAACTCTTTTATTTTTTAATTTTAAAAATAAACCATCTTAAAAATTATTTTTAAACTAAAGCTTTTGGCCACGCCAGTTTAGCCAAGAAGTTTCAGATTTGAAAATAAGTTCTGAAAAGTCTATTTTTAAAATTAAAAAACAAAAAGATTTAAAAAATAATAAAATTTCATTTTTAAAAGGGCATAAGGAAACAAGCCTAGGGTCTCCCACCACAGGTTGTTTCTACATGTACATGTAAAATGATAGCTCCATCAACCTTTTTATGTAATAGCTTTCTTGATATAATTTCTTCTAAATTGAGTTGTAATCAAGTTCTTTTACCTTTTTCTAATACAATGGTACATAATCTTATACATGTTAACAAAAGAAAATATAGATGCATGACTCATGAGCGAGTGCCCAACCCTGCTGATATTATGAAGAAAAGAAAAACATTAATACAAGAACAATTTTAGCTCTTTACCGAACCAAAATCGAGGAACGGGTGACTATTAAGCCGCTGCACAGCTCACGCATGGCACGTAGAAAGGTGTCGTGGCACCATTTCACGAGCTTGATCAGCAGGTAGTTACACACAGATCACCAATTAATTAGCCAGCTAGCTTAGCTGCCCACATACCAATTACAAAAGAAAGGCTAGGCGAATAATTAATTTATAATGTTACGATCTCTAGCGAAATGATGTAAAGTGCCTTTCTATTTTCGACTTCTCACTTGCACTCATGATTTTCGATCGCATGCCCGCTGACATGTGGGCCCATACTGATAGTGCCGAGACACAGTCCTGTCAAAAGTGATATACTTTTTTCCATAAATAAAAGAGATTTTTAGTTAATTTTACAATATAAAAGTATTTTAAAGTAAGATATTTTCAATCCATCCGACCACCGAATTTATTGTTTACCAGTAGTTTTATTACTAGACATGATGTTTCCTAATAAATATAAACTTCCAAGACATTAAAGTGATTTCACTTCAACCACAAAGCTATACTAAATAACATAGAATCGCTTGTATTTGTCGACTATGTGAATTATACAATCTAATAATTTATATTCAAGATTTTAATTATGGAAAGCGCGAGTGCAGCGAGCATACGACACTATCTTAATGACACGGTCTGTCACGCAGCTTTCCATCGCTGTCTGTAGCTCTCCAGCAAGCAAGATACACTTATTAATTACCCAGGGGCATAATAATTAATTGACAGTACCTGCCCTTATTACCATTGGATTTGTGGAAAATGACTCATTCATAATTAGGAAGGAATTTAATTAAAGTCGCCGACCAAAAGGGCACGGACCAATTAATTAATGAATCCATCGCGCGTAAATAATTAATTGCTGCTCACGTAGTTGGGAACATAAGGAGCTAGCAATATATTGCAATGTCATGAAACATAGTATCTAATAAAATGATATGCTTAATTAGCTTCTGATTACTGCACTTGACCTAGTTTCTGATAATTATGAGCTTGATTAATTAGGAGTAACAGTCTAGACATTCTAGCTATCTGTGCAAAGAAAATTAAATGCCTGATTAATTAGCTCATGCTGGCCTAATCTTCACTTGGGTAATTGCCTTGTGTCATTCACTTATTGGCAAATTTTTTTTTAGTTCTAATCTTCCAGAGCAATCTAAGCAAGCTACACATGCTTCGGACACGTGTACCGGCAGATGGGACCCACTTGGAGTATAGAATGCTTCGACGAACGCGGCGAGGCACGTGCCCCCTTGCTCCCCCAAGTGAAGTAACTGAGGTGGCAGTCCACGTCATCCTCCAAGGTGATTAGCCTAATCACGCTGTCTAACCGGTGATCTCCACTGGATCATGAGGAGATCTAAGCTTGTGTTATTAAATTTAGGACACTGATGACTTGCTTACCATAATTAGGCAGCTAATTAATCTCTGCATGCAGATCAGAGATACACATACGTGGATGGAAACAGGTCGCTTTTACAGATGAGAAGCAGACGGATTGTATTACAAAATATTCATAAGGGGAGTAATTAATTAATCAGATCAGTTACACTTTTGTGGTCATATGGAGACGACATGAGTTAGCGTTTAATTACCATTTGATTATAAATTTGTTTGTTTCAGAAGAGAAATTAATATAATGTACGGCTAATTAAATTAAGTCCTTACTTGCACGCCTGGTCAACCGCGTGCGTGTTTGCTGTGTCACTGACAGTAGATTTAGACATGCCTATGATTTGATATTAATTAGTAGCAATAAATTCCGCTGAGATATCAGTTTTATTTTCAGTGCGTTCTTTAAAAAGTGCCAAAATGGTATCTTGAAAATTCTTAAATTAATAATTCTCCTCGATCGAAATGGAGAAAAATCATTAGATTAGGTGAAATAACGACAGAAAATAATTTGAATATAAGAGCCCAGTCAATTTCTTCCCCAAGCTAATGTTGGACCGAAAAAATTTTTATATGTATCCCACCAAAGAAGGTATGGACGGTGCTCAGTCTGTCCTATTCTCTTGCCGCTGTTGTTTCCATCATCACTAATTGGATTCTTTATTCGTCTCATATATAAAAATTATGTGGTGTTGTTAGATACAGAAATTCTACCTATACAATCTGGATAAATATATGTATGAATGATTATAGACACCGTTATATCGCAACCTATCGGGGTCCCTAGGTTGCTCAGGTACTAGGTCCGCCCTTGAGCACATGGCCATAATATAGCGTTTTGTTGCTAGCTAGGCCATAATTTTCTTGAGTTTCTTTTCTTGGAGGGTACGTATACTTATAGTTCACGCCTAGAAATGTTGAATATCATCAGAGAGGGAAAGTCTTAAGCACACACGTCAGGTTAATTTACCAGCCTTATCACCAAAATTAATGGCTGACTGCCATGCCACATTCCACACCTTAATTTCGTTCTAGTATCAGCAGAGTATGGTCGGTGTGATTTAATTTTGTTGGTTATCGATCCCTAATCGCAAGATTTTGGCAAATTTAGTTGGAGAAAAAGTAAGTTATACCCGATTCGCTAATTCCCAAAAATGAACAGAAAAACCAGGATTAGTTAGTTGCCTCTGATCGAGGACTCTAACCCAAGAGATATAACGAACAACAATGATCCAGCTCAGCGTTAATTTGTCTCTAGATATTAAGCATATAATTAAGGAAATGTGCGTGTATTTTTTGGTGGAATTTTGGTGAATTTTGTGGGGGGAAATTAAATGGCGATCGATGGATGCATTGTGGATGGGAGAGCAACGACGGCTGGATCGCTGCACCAACAAACGAAACTGAACATGCAAATACATATGCAGTTATGTAGGAAGACGACACTTGCAATTAAACATGCATGTAGCTCGACTCTGACTCGATTGATATATGCAGTCAACCAGCAGCAATACAATGAGGTAATTCAAGGGTTAATTTGCTGGTGTGATCTGTGGGTTAGGCACAACCAATTTTAATTTAGAAGTTAATTTTGGTTTTTTTTTCTTTTTTACTCATTCTCAACTTTCTAAACCACTATAAATAGAAGTATAAAAGTTTTGTTCTAAGATTATCTTCGGCTTATAGGCGAAAAAAAAGATACTACCTCTTATATAGACCCTAAGCCGAAAAGATACTAGATGGACCAGCGACGATAGCCAACCGACCACGGGAGGAGCACGGTGCTCAGACTGATATATATCCACTTGTGCAAGACACCTAGAGAGCTGTAGAATAGCATATATATATATATATATATATATATATATATATATATATATATATATATATATATATATATATATATATATATGTTGTGTGTGTGTGTGTGGGGAATTTCTATCCGGTGAGATCTTTTTCTTCGGATAATGCAACTGGTCTGAGAAATCAGAGGATGAACTATTAGGCGTCTAGCTTATTGGCAAGGTGATGAATTGAAGGTCTCCGGCTCGGCGTCATCCACCGACCCGGCCGTGGGTGGGCGGCGCCGCCGCGTTGGCAGACTCAACGGCCGGTGCAAATTGCCTCTACTCTTTTCTCCTTTTCTTCTTCTAAGACTCAAGTCTTACTAGTGCCAAGTGGTGACAGGCTGACTAATGCTGCAAAATGTACTGCAAGTTGGTCAATGTGTGTGAACTGTTTATTAGACCCCTGACAAAAAAAAAAAAGAACTTACTTAATCCGTCCTATTATTAGAGTGCGTAGCTTGACTCACCAATCATAGGCTACCTAGGCTATATTAGACCTGCTACCTTACAGACTCAACTAGAGACACAACTTTTAACTTTAACTCCTAGGCCTATACTATCCAAAAGACTACCCTATTATCAATTATCGAACCGTGCGACCTATAAAAATTGTTATGAGTCTCTAAACCTAGGCTTTGATACCATTTGTTAGAGTACGTAGTCTAGGCCACTAACTATAGGTCACCCAGGTCACATATTAGACCTGCTACCCCCGTAGGCTTAACCGAAACTACAATTTTATGTTCTGAGCCTACATAACTCAAAAGACTTCTGATCGATGAGTACAGTCTCTACCTTACAAGCTGTGCTTTCCTATCATCAATTATCGATGTGCGACTAAACCCAACACCTATATTAAATGTAATTCTTGGATTAAAAAATAAATTAGTAGAAAAGAAGAACGACCTAAATGCAACTCTAGAATGGTAGTACCTATTGTGGGAAGGCGGAAGTACTTAAAAACATGTTCACTTAATTATTTAATCTCCCTGGCAAGCAGATTTGTTTGCACAAAAATATATTCAAAATTACTCCTGGCTTCTCCCCCCCACAAAAAAAAAAGACAAAATTACAAAATGTGAATTTTAAGAATAATTAGATTATTAATCATGAAATTAAGGCTGAATATGGAAGTGGTTAAGAAAACCCCCTAAAATTAATTTTAAGATCAAATTCTGAAATTCGAGATGAGACACAACTTTATAGAAAAAGAAACGGTAAAAAACGGTGCCAAACGGCCTCTTAATCTACCAAGTGCTTAAAATTTTGCTTCCAAAAAACCCCTTAAAATTCCCCCCAATACATCCACCTGACAAGACAGTAAACATCTGAACCGAAAAGAAAAGAAAAGAGCTGATGCAACAGGGGGTGAGTCGAGTTTAGTGTAGAAAAGAAAAAAAAACAAACAAAAAATAGAGAGAATAAATAGAAAATTGAAGCAAAATAAATAAATAAATAAATTGAGCCGTCACTCTCCAAGTCCACTGAGCTGAGCTGAGCTCTTCTCCTCTCTCGCGAATCCACCACGTGGGCTCTGCCCACTTCACCTCCTCCTCTACTCCTCTTCCTCCTCCCCTGCGTCCACCACCTCCCCGCCGCTGTCTCCTTCCCCAAACTCTATATATACCCTCCTCCTCCTCCTCTCTCCTCCTCAACTCCTACCTCCTCTTCTTCTTTCTCCCGCCAACTCCCCGCGATTCTCTTCGCGTTTGTTCCAAGAATCCAAGAATTGAGCGTGCAGCTGTCTTGTTGTAGTGGCAGCCATGCCGACGACGTTCACGGCGAAGTCCCCTGCTTCATGTTCCATACACCGCTCGGCGGCGCGGCGGCCGTCGGCGGCGAGTGGTAATTCGGTGCGGTTCACGCCGCGCGCCGCGGCGAATTCGGTGCTCAGCGCGCCGTCGTCCGGGGCTGTGAGGTCGCCGGCGTACGTGCCGCCGGCGCCCAAGATGATCCCGGATGCGGGAGACGCGGCGGCGGCGGTGGGTGGTGTTGGTGGTGCCGCGGCGGCGGCGCCGGCGAGGAGGGGGAAGAAGGAGGCGCTTAATTTCTTCCAGCGCGCGGCGGCTGTGGCGCTGGACGCGTTCGAGGAGGGGTTCATTACGAATGTGCTCGAGAGGCCGCACGCGCTGCCGCGGACGGCCGACCCGGCGGTGCAGATCGCCGGCAATTTCGCGCCGGTGGGGGAGCAGCCGCCGGTGCGGGCGCTCCCGGTGTCGGGGCGCATCCCGCCCTTCATCAATGGCGTCTACGCCCGCAACGGCGCCAACCCGCACTTCGAGCCCACCGCCGGCCACCACCTGTTCGACGGCGACGGCATGGTCCACGCCGTCCGCATCCGCAACGCCGCCGCCGAGTCCTACGCCTGCCGCTTCACCGAGACGGCGCGCCTCAAGCAGGAGAGCTCCCTCGGCCGCGCCGTCTTCCCCAAGGCCATCGGCGAGCTCCATGGCCACTCCGGCATCGCCCGCCTCGTGCTCTTCTACGCGCGCGGCCTCTGCGGCCTCGTCGACCCCTCGCACGGCACCGGCGTCGCCAACGCTGGCCTCGTCTACTTCAACGGCCGCCTCCTCGCCATGTCCGAGGACGACCTTCCGTACCAGGTCCGCATCACCGGGAACGGCGACCTCGAGACGGTCGGGCGCTACGACTTCGACGGGCAGCTCGGGTGCGCCATGATCGCGCACCCAAAGCTGGACCCGGTCTCCGGCGAGCTGTTCGCGCTGAGCTACGACGTGATCAAGAAGCCGTACCTCAAGTACTTCTACTTCAAGGCCGACGGGAGCAAGTCGCCGGACGTGGAGATCGAGCTGGAGCAGCCGACGATGATCCACGACTTCGCCATCACCGAGAACTTCGTGGTGGTGCCCGACCACCAGGTGGTGTTCAAGCTCGGCGAGATGTTCCGCGGCGGCTCGCCGGTGGTGCTCGACAAGGAGAAGACGTCGCGGTTCGGCGTGCTGCCCAAGTACGCGAGGAGCTCGTCGGAGATGGTGTGGGTGGACGTGCCGGACTGCTTCTGCTTCCACCTGTGGAATGCGTGGGAGGAGCCGGAGTCCGACGAGGTGGTGGTGATCGGCTCCTGCATGACGCCCGCCGACTCCATCTTCAACGAGTCCGACGACCGCCTCGAGAGCGTGCTCACCGAGATCCGCCTCAACACGCGCACCGGCGAGTCCACCCGCCGCGCCGTGCTGCCGCCGTCGAGCCAGGTGAACCTCGAGGTGGGCATGGTCAACCGCAACATGCTCGGCCGCAGGACGAGGTATGCCTACCTCGCCGTCGCCGAGCCGTGGCCCAAGGTGTCCGGCTTCGCCAAGGTCGACCTCATCACCGGCGATCTCACCATGTTCGAATACGGCGACGGCCGCTTCGGCGGCGAGCCCTGCTTCGTGCCCATGGACGGCGCCGGCGCCGCCACGTCCCCCGCCCGCGGCGAGGACGACGGCTACATCCTCTCCTTCGTCCGCGACGAGGCCGCCGGGACGTCCGAGTTCCTCGTTGTGAACGCCGCCGACATGCGCCTCGAGGCCACCGTCCAGCTCCCGTCCCGCGTCCCCTACGGCTTCCATGGCACCTTCATCAACGCCGGCGAGCTCTCATCCCAGGCCTAGGCCGACCAGCCGGCCGGCCGCCGGCGGCGAGCCACCACACCATGGTTTCTTGATTCCTTGGTTCATTACAAACACCTTCCAATCTTCTTGGAGGAGAGGAAAAAATTGGAGGGAAAAGGCATTACCAGAGGGCGCCATAGGAGGTCCCCGGAGCCTGACCCCAATTACACACACACATCATCATCATAATCACTTACTGCTTCCTTAATCTCTTGGTTCTTTTCTTGATTTTTACCAGATGGCTCTGGTTAATCACTGCATTAATCACACTAGTAGTAGTGGTAGTGTCATTAGGGAGCTAGAGCTAGAGAGAGACTGAGGTGTGGGGCCCAGCTTGCAGCTTTTGCTCTTGCTTGTACAGAGCTCAGCTGGTTTCTGCTTTGTCATTCAGTCACTGCTGATAGGGATAGTAAGCAGCAGCTGCTTGCTGCTCTGTTTCTGTTTCTGTTTCTGTTTCTGTTCTGCTCTGTAAAACTCTGTTATTATTACTGATGAGAGAGGAAAGTAAACCACCCAGTTGCTGCAACTGTGGTGATGTTGGTTAGTACTTACCCACTAATCATGCCTCAATCTCCATTCTCCACTGTGTGTATATATATATACTCTTCATCAATCATCTCTGTATGATGATAATAATAGTGATAGTATAATAATAATAATAATAATACTTGGCCCTCTTTTTCTTGCAAATCTGAGTGTGTGTGTGTCTGCTTGTGGCATTTCTGTTGGCTTGCTGTTCCTGATGAATTATTAACACAGAAATGTTGGTGCCACATTGAAATGCATATGCTTTTTTTCCCCCCAATCTAATTGCCTTGCAGCATTCTCATCTCTGATCTCTATATATGTGGGGCTGCTGTTCTTTGTTTGCTGGTGGTTGTGCCTCTATTCTTTGTGGTGCCAAAGTCTCTTTTCATCAGTTGCAGGTGGATTGATTCAGGTGTGTCCTTTTCTTTTCATATTTGGAGGAGGGGTCGGCTAGTTGGAGATCTGCTGTGAATTTGGAGGTCAAAGGTAAGGTAGAAAATTGAGTTGAATTTCAGTAGTGTTCATGTAAGTTCGGTACAAAGATAAGGTAATTTGTTGAATGCTGAGGTCAAACAATATACAGAATTGGCCCACTCAAAATCTTTAATTTTTACAGTCTTATGGTTAATTTTTTTTCAGTCAGTAAAACTCTGTTCATTTTTACAGTTACCAACCTACTGCTTGTCTCCATGCTTCCAGCTATGGAGCAGAGGCTAATTAATTAATTATCACCACAGTAAGTAAAACCCTTTCTTTCACTGATGACATTCAATATATTATGATACTACCAATCCACTAATGGCCTCATAGCAAAATATTGTACTAAAACTCTGATTACCACCCACAGATGTTGTATAAAATACTAAGTAAAGTGCAAACACTTTCAAGGAAATTGCTGTCTACCTGTCTGAATGGAGTGCCCACAGAAACAGCAGCAGCAGCCGCCGTCCATTCTTTCTGGGTGGCTGCATTAGCAAAATTATTATTAATGGTGGCCATTAACTCGCACAAAATAATCCGGACGCCGTCATCCACCTCTGAAAACGGGTGAAAACGATATCATTTCTATGTCAACTGTTCTCGGTTGACCGAGAATTCAAATTTTATATATGGCTAAAACCGAAACGGTATCGTGTATCGTTTTTATGCAAGCGATACTCAGTCGGTCGGAAATTTCTGTCACCGTTTTCATCCCTGCTGCTGCCGCCTCGACCTTCCAACGTCTGATTCAGCTTGTGACCCGGCATTGCCATTGGCTACTCCTCCATTTTCTTCTTCTTCTTCCAATCGTTTTCCCAAACAAGTGGCTCTGGGAGGAAGAAGCTGTCCAGTTTCCTCCTTGTGCAAGCAGGCAGGCAGCTAGCAGCAGCAGCCTCCTGCCTTTCACCTCCTTCCTGCATGCTGCCTGAGACAACATAAAAAACTTTGAGTTGCTCTTGTCAACTGACCTCTTGTAAGATCACTTGTTGCCAAGAACAACAAGACAATACAATGCTGCTTACTTGTCAGTTACACTGACTTGTGTCCAAAGTAAGACTACAATGGCTACTAATCAACTCAGTCCAACAAATGACAGTATGCAGTTGACATTTAAAAGGCAGACACTGAAGTTTCAGAGAATGTAATTTAGCAGAGGAGGAGTTCAAGTTGAATCAGAAAGTGTCAACCGGGTCAGATGCTCATTTATGGAGGGTTCTGGACGGCGGCTAGCTGACAAAGCCTAAACTCTCTGTAGTTTCCCAAGAGATTTTCACTAGAATTTTAAACCCAAAAAACAGGAATTTTCAGAGAAAGACAACATGTAACACGGCCATGGAATGGGCTGCGGTTGTTTTCTAGTGCAGAGACAGCTAAACGGGGAAGATGACGTGGGGGAGGAAGAGCCAGGAAACAACTTTTTTCCCCATCGCTCTCGTTTCTTCCTCTCGTTCCAGAATCTTCTCATCGGCTGGAAACCATGAAACCAGGGGCCTGAGGCTGACATCTTCGATCTTACTCTCCAAGCAACTGCAGATCGTGAAAAATTCTTTCGTTTTTTGTCAACGCGTTTTCTAAAATGCTAAATGATATGTTTTTAAAAATTTTCTATATAGAAGTTGCTTTAAAAAAAATCATATAAATCTATTTTTTAAATTTATAATAGCTAATACTCAATTAATTATGTACTAATAGTTTATTTTGTTTTAGTTGATCTTCTACTTTCTCTTCCTACCCTCTCAAACTAAATATTTTTTAAGTTTTTTTACTGTAAAAAGGTCTCACTGGACATATTAAAGCATCGTGATTGATTTATTTAGCGACTTGCGTCTCGCATGTATACATGAAGTATAAAACACGATCAAATAATATCCGGATGATTTTTTGACTGTAGCTCGACAGCGCCAAGCCGATGAGACAATGATGTGTTCATTAATTCTTTAAGGTGGCTCTAGTCGGTGAAAAATCATATTAATATATCTATTTTTATAGTTTAAAAGAACTATTTAGTAAAAAGCTTATATTCAACTTTGACTATTAATTACTTTTAAATTATTAGACTACGATGAATATGAACTTCGTCCTTATATTTAAGACACCATACACTTTAATGATATGATTTTTTAGTATTTATATTTTTTTTTGCAAAAAGACGAATGATCGTAGTTTGAAAATAAATAGTGTGCAGTGTCAGTCATTTGAAAATGGGGGATTATTTTAGGTTAGAATAAACTTAGTTTTTCCTTTTATTTTAAGATAAGTAATTTTTCTTCTATGTGAAAATTAATTAACCGCTACTACGTAGGAGTATTTGCTGACCCAATTCTCGGATGCTTCTGGCTTCGTTCCTGAACCACAAAAAGCCCTGAAGCCCTCCGTTTTTCTTCTCCTGTTTGGTTTTCTTGAGCACAGTGAAACGTGTGCATTAGATAGATAGATAAAATATCCTCCCAAAGGCACAAAAATCACAAATTAATTAAAGGGAGGAAAAAGAATTTTTGTACTCCTATGTGTGTTCTTTTTCAAAGGGAAAAAGGCTGGAAACAAATAATATGCAAAATATCTGTACTTTCCTGGCACGTTGGGGAATCATCAACCAAATGTGTTTGCGCAAAATATGAACTACTGTATTGTTGCACTATATAATATTATTAATTGCGCGCACATTACTCATGTGGAGAAAATCAATAAATTGGAACGGACAGGAAATATAATCTGCATGTCGCCTTTAAATATACGACAGTACTATTTGGCATGGCCAAAAGATTTATTTTTTAAAAGCATATACAAACACGATGTGTCAATTTCAAAATTTTACTCGCAGAAATACTGTAAAAGAATTCTAAAAGAAATCCTCAAATGGGACGACAGAATTTGTGTGAAATTGCTCACATGGAGACTTAGAATAATAATCTTAAGAGGCAAGCTTAGTTATTTAGCATCTGATCTTAAGTGGTACTTTCATTATACTTGTCAATTTTGACATGTCATCTATTTAGTTTGACCGATATTCTATAAATAAAAATATTAAAGATGCTCTATTTTATCGAACTATATTACATGTTAAATATAAGCACATAAAATCTGGCCCGGCCCATTCGTCATAACCAAACAATTTTAAAAACATAGTAGTGGTTAAACTAAAACAATCTGTCTATGTATTGTGTTGTAAAGATAGCTATATAGAAGGAGGCACCCTGTTCCTTATGGTGGTTAAAAATTCTTACATTAATTAATTGAAGAAAAAGAGGAAGATATCGATCGTCCGATCGTGATAGATCTAAATTATAACGGTGTAATCGGTTAATATAGTTATATATAGAATACAATTGTATCTATGGAAATATAAGATAAGATCTAGTTGTACATGAAATCCATTCATACTTTAAATACTATTGTATAGAAAAAAAAATACAATTGTATCTATAGAAATATAGGCTAAGATCAGTTGTATATCAAATCCAATTTGACTTTTAAAATCTATTGTTTTAAATTTCAATTATATTTATGGAATCAAAAGTTAATAGTTGTACACCAAATCCAATTTTATTTTTATCTAGCCTCCCGCTAAGTTACATAGGTCAATCACTAATCACTAGATATAATTAGATCATCTCCAAGAGACTAGCATCTCTAAGAGACTAGGTATCCTGCTACTAACGAAAATAGCTAGCACATCCAAAAAAAAAGTTCCAAGAGACTATCTATTTAATTGGCTATTCTTCTATGCTAGCAAATCTTTCCTCAAGCTAGCCAGGGACGTTAGCCAAATTGACACAGAAAAGATTTGGCTAGCTTCTCGGAATGGGCAGTAAATATAGGTAGTTAACCCGAATGACTCTTGGACAAAAAATGTAGCTAGCTAACCTAAGTGACTATACTACTGCAGAACTGATAAATCGTACCGTCCAATAAATACCGATTAAGGAAAACTCGACACTAATAGGGGGTTTTCCACCCACACACCTGGCCTGCGCTCTCTGCGGGCAATAATCAGCATTGATGACATCATATTAGTGCTTTATATAACTAGCCGGCATTGCTATAACCGGCATTAACAGGAATTTTCGGTGGTAAAATTTTTAAATTTGGGTTGATAACCGGTTATAGCTATGAACTAGCACTAATTCAGTTACGAACCAGCACTGATAATGACCCTGACCATATTAGTTTCAATTTTGGATATAAACACAACTTTTTCATACAAACTTGGATTGAGATAAATTTTACATAAAAATTATAGCTCTTGATGAGATTTACAATTTTATAGTTAACAGCCTTTTCATTTAAAGTCTTTTAGATGCTCAAATCCATAATTTAAATCACGATTAGGAAGGCTCTCGAAAGAAAAAAATCTATTTGCTAACAAAATTGATGGTATAGGTGAGTTCGTATAAGTGGGTGTACATGGGAAAGAGGCCTTGGGTTCGAATCACTTATCTAGGGCGGAGGGAGTAGATAGCTACTATGTAAAACTAAGCCAATATTTAATTTGATCGATCATTTCATCTCAATATTCACCTCAGCTGACTTGCTCTTTGCACGCCTCTCGTCCGGTCACCAATTCGTTTATCTACAGGTGACAGAGCTCGCTAGCTATCCATCGACAAGCTACACGTACGAGCGCGTGGCTCACCGGCGGTCCGTACAGTGCTCGCCACCGTGCGCGCGCGGCCGGAATTGACCGGACGATTGATTTGCGTGGCGCCGCACGGGTTTGGCGGTGGTCGCCGACGGCGACGGCCGGCCGGTTGCCTCATGAATGAAAGCTTAGGTATAGCTAGATTTGCACGCGCGCGTGATGGTTATGTATGGATGTATGTTTGCGTTGCCAGTTGTCAGACATGGACGGAGGCGATAGGGAGCTAGCATCCATGGCTTTGGCTGAGCCACCGATCTATGGACAGCGGCCGAGTTCAGTTCCCTTGCCGGCAAGGTAGGCGTCGCCGTCGATCGCATGGAACTTGAGCAAGCTTAACGACGACGCTTTCTTCCTCGATCGATGACGGCTAGCTATAGGCTACTCTCGTTACATATTACAGGACGTTTTGATTTTATTTAAAGTTAATTTTTTTTAAGTTCGATGGATGAACGGTTTATAATAAAACATAGAAACATTTAAAACATCAAACTAGTTTTATTAAATCTAAAATTGAATGTATTTTGATGGTATATTTATTTTGTGCTAAAGATATTGTTATATTTTTCTATAAATTTAATTAATCTTAAACAAATTAAAATGTCTTGTAATATAAAATAGAGGCAGTAACTATTTTTTTCATTTTTCACTCGTGGTAGGTGTACCTATGTACGTGCCTCCATTTCTGGTGCGTGCCCGGTCGGTCTTGTCCGTGTTGTAATGACTGCGTCAAGATAACGAGCAGCAGCTAGCAACCGGCCACGGGTCCTCTACTTAATTTTCCCCGGACAGTTTTGTTTGATATAGTTCTTTTTGTCTTCTGATTACATAAAAGACACACTACTTAAAAATTATTTTGATAGACACCCTTCATTACTTATATAGACGGCTGGCCTTTTAGACCGTTTGTTCCTAAGTTTAATATGTGGGATAGTCACGGGACCGCTTGTGTTAATTGATTACCACAGGCGGAGCGTTATACTGGTCTTCTGTGGAAACGGAGTTTTCACATATGGCTAGGTAAAGATGACTGCATGTGGAAATTAATGTTTTATTTTCATAGGTCTTTAATTATAGGCGGCACACTGACCAGCCTATGCTAACCATTTCTAGGCACCTACAAAAAATAAATTCGTAGTAGTGACTCAATGCACATACTACCTCCACACACACACACACACACACATATATATACATATACATATACATACATATATATATATATATATATATATATATATATATATATATATATATATATATATATATATATATATATATATATATATATATATATATATATATATATCCACGTATTCGTTGGTGAGCTTTCGATAAGAATTTGGTAAGAATATGCGGGCACACTCATATGTACTCTCTGTTTTATATTATAAGATATTTTGATTTTTTTTACATCAAATATTTTAAGTTTGATCAAGTTTATAAAAAACGCAACAATACTTTTAACACAGAACAAATATATTATCAAAATATATTCAATGATAGATTTAATAAGACTAATTAGATGTTGTAGATATTGTTATATTTTTTATAAATTTGAAGTTTGATATAGAAAAAATTCAAAACATCTTACAATATTAAACAAAGGACATAGTGTGTATATATATATATATATAACGATTTCATTTAGCAGGTACACCATGTTACTTAAGTTAATAATGATGGTGTCACTGCGCTAAAAACATGGGCCAATCATTTTGGGATGAGACGACATGGTTAAGTTGGCATATTTATTTAGGCTAACATTGATTTCTAAGATAAAATATACTCTCTCCATTCTAAAATATAAACAAACTACGACTAGATTTGACACAATCTAGTACTATGAATAATCTATTAAATTTAGTTATAAGTTACTATATTTTAGAACGAAGAGAGCAATAAGTTCTAAAATATAAACAACCTAAGATTAGATTTGACATAATCTAGTATTATAAATAATCCATTAAATTTAATCTTAGATTACTATATTTTAGAACGGAGAAAGCAATACGATATCATGTACTATGTTTTCAGGGCATAGCAGCTGAAAACTGAACATTCAAAAACCTCTTGCCCTTGCTACAATTGTCTACTACAGTATCAATCGCTGTACGAAAGTTGATTTGACAAGCATGGATAAGGTTTTTGTATCCTCTCGGTCATTGGAGTAAAAAGATTTCTGAGATAGTTGATGAATAGATTATCTAATTTTTTATAGTTATTTGATGGTATAAATAAATAAATTAACTCCTATAGAATTGAAAAGTTGTTCTAGAAAAATATTTCAAGAAAATTTTATATAAATAATTTTTACATAAAATACATCGTTTAGTTGTACAAATAAAAATCTATAATCTATAATTAGAAAAAAAACGGAGTCTAACTAGCACAGAATAATGTGAGTAATAAAAAAGAACACGATGTAATAGAAGTAGAACACATCGGAAAGGTACCTAACTGAAGTTATAGCAGCCCTTGATGATCCAGAGGGGCGCTCCAAGCAAACAGGAGAAGAACTGGCATGGATGGAGGGACAAATATATGTACAAATTATTGACTTTGAGTAGGCCGGCGTTGTGAACAAGGTTGCCATGGATAATCAAGTACCAAAAAGAGTCATATACATATATATCGAGAGGTTTGTTTTACCGTCCAATTAATTGTAAGTATATATCGGGAGGTACTAATTAATAAGGTGCGTTTCTGAGTAGATTAATAAGGTTGCCTGTTCTTTGTGGTTCATTGAGTGACTTAAATAAACCACACGTAAAACGAGAAACATCATTAGCATGTGATTAATTAAGTATTTACTATTAAAAAGTTGAAAAATGGATCTATTTGCTTTTTTAAGCTACTTTCATATAGAAATTTTTTTAAAAAATATACCGTTGATCGTTTTGGGAAGCGTACGCGCGGGAAACGAAAAAAAGAAGCCGGGGCAATAAGCCCAGCCGAACACAGCCATATATCTACGGATTATCGTAGGCACACGTTTCGAGCTTCTAAATAGTATTTTTGAAAAAAAAAAACTTTAAGATGTTGAAGTTGAAGTTAACAAAGTTTGCGGAGTTGGTTTCAATTGACGTATATTTAATAGAAAATTTTTTAAATTAAGTTATCAACTTTTTAATATTTAACTCATTCATTTGTACCTCAAATAATGATCATGAAATCAGTTTCACTATAATCTGTAATCTGTTAAGACCGCACCCATGCATATTAAGGATTAAGTTCCTTTTGTACTACACTATCGAAATAGCGAGAGATACCATAGCTATTACTAGAAGCGTGATATCTTATAATACCTCATCAAAGACTTAAAATAGTAAAATAACTCATACTCCTTTCGTTTTTTTAAATAGATAACATCATTAATTTTTGACACGATGTTTAACCATTTGTCTTGCCTAAAAAATTTAATTAATTATAGTTTATTTTGTTGTGACTTAGTTTATCATTAAAGAATTTTAAGCATGACTTATATTTTTATATATTTATACTAATTTTTTAAACAAGACAATAAATAATCAGACGTCACGATAAAAATCTACGGTGTTATTTATTAAAAAAAAGAGGGAGTAATATATCTCCTCTTACGAGAAGAGCAATATATAGCTCGGCTAGTGCCGCATTCCAATATAATCACTTAACAATGTTATCTATCAATCTAGTAACTCTTGCAGGAGCTACCATGACTAGATATAGCAAATGCAAAGTTGATGGCAACGTGGCACTAAAATATTTAGTCACGGTTTCCTCACCAAGTATATAAATACTCGTGACACCTCAAGCCCTGTTACTGGTACCCAAGTGTGGTGCTGATTATCCATGCATTTAATTTATTCGCCTTTTTCGATCAGTCGTGTGTGCTGTTGATGATGAAAAAGAAGCAAACAACCCCACTCAGATCAGAGAGATCATAACACAGCACATTATTTACACAAGAAAACAATATATATATAGGAGTGTGTTGCAAGGAGATGAAAATTAAGAAACTAGCAAACCATTTGACCGGAACACACACGTACGTATATATATACTTTCTTCGTCTTTAAAAGATTGTTATTTTAGGCTAAATATTTATCCCATAAAAAATATGTTTTTAGAGTTAAATCCACTATACATCTTTTAATACAATTTCATCGTTTTAACCATTCAACAAACGGAACTCTCTTATACTCCTCGTTTTTTCCTCCTCTCTATTTTCTCTTTATATTAATTAAAGGCATAGTAGTTTTTTATCTCATACTTAATTTTTCCTTAACTAACTAAAATAACATTCTTTTAGATACGGAGGGAGTAGTGCATTAGCATTAATTAGATGGTGTCGTTGACCACCTTCTAAAGCTAGCAGCAAGCGCATTTCTCTCAGTGGATAATGACACTGACCGCCAGAAATTGTCAACCCACCACGCATGCATGGTTCAACATAACACACCCAGGGCCACGTTGACATCCACTACAAGAGCATAGACCTTTGCAAATATATACATATATTGCAGCTAAAAGCAGCAGCAGTCAACTCGGGACACACCTGTTGTTATTAAATCTGAGAAAGGAACAGTTCATTTAAGAACCACTAATCTCACACTGCTTAACAGAAAACATTCTTTAGAAACCTTTTCTTGCCGACAAACAGTAGTACACCCAGCTAGCTAGCTAGTCCATCCAATATGCAGTATGCATTGCACACATATACTTACTTTTTAATTTTCTGATAAATTAAATTCGTAGCGTCTACGTACTTTACTAGGATATAGATAAATGTAACTAGAACTCCACAATTAACGTAAGCAAGCGTTGCATATTAAGAAGCTAATAGATCTGGTCGCTCTCGATCGATCGCTTGATGCATGCTAAGCATGGTGAAGTAGATAAGTTACCTTATGCAAGCAGATCGAGCAATTAAGGTGGTGTCCACGCATGCAATGCCACAATACCTGAACTAAACTTTATTAGCCTCACCTCATTAATCTAGAATTCATTTCCAAGCCGAAGGTTGGTTACAACGATCGTGGCCAACAAATCTAACCAATGATGTTAATTAGGAAAATTAGTGTACAGATAAATATATATTCCCATAAAACCTGCAGCAGGAATGGCGTATATGCCTAATCTAGCTAGTGCCTATCTATCACGAGCAGCATGCAGCAAGGCGAGTGCTCTACATAAGTGAAATGCTAATATCCATTCACATCCAACACTAAACAGTCAAATGCTAATATAACTCAATTGCAAAATATATATGCTAAATAGTAAAATTTGCTTTGTGGATGCATGGGCACTACAGTAGCTTAGTAGATATCCATGGATAGCTCGTCTACGTACATATATACATACATACATACATGATGTATACGTATACATAGATGCTCTATGGTTGACTCTCTATGTAGCTAGGGCTACATAGCGCAGTGCTGTCAGTAGTGGCCAGCTGAATGGGTGGCACAGCGTCTGACCTGGCGGCCACGGCACTAGCTTAATTATAGCTATATATCCAACCAGTGAATTGAAACAAAACAACTACAGGATGATCAATATTAATTGATATTAAGCTATGCAGATTAATTATAGGTACTTACTCCCTCTATTTTAAAATAAAAAACCTAGTATTGAATATGACACATCCTATTACTACGAATGTGAACAACACTCTGTCTAGATTTATATCTAGTATTAGATTTTTTTTATTTTTGAGTGTCTAGATTGATATATCATATCTAGTATTATATTTTTTTTATTTTGAGACGGAGGAACACGCACGCATATGCACCAAGCAACAACGAGCCAAACCGATCAATCCATCGGAGCTAGCTAGCAGCGACGACGACGTCGCATCATCAATCGAGAAGCTAATTAATTAAGCTATAGCTATAGCAGCATGGAGTGTGAGAGAATTGAAAGAGATTAAGAAAACTAAGTGAACAGTGTTGCAAGTTGATGTGTCGACAACAGCGGCGGCGACGCGTCGCTCTCTCCGTTTTGGACAACGACAGCAACAGGTAAATGATTGGTTAATTAATTTATATATTTATTATAGTATGCATATGAATAATAGCTAACCGATGAATTAATTAATGATCAAGTGATCGACAGGCTTATTAACAGACTGTAGCAAAATTTATAAGTATATACTTGGAGATGAGGCAAGAGAGTTGACTAGAAGTAAACGTCACACACGCACAGTTGCAGAAATGATTATTAAGACCACACAAAGATGCTAAGTTGCTACCTTAGGCCATCACTAGATTCTCTCTGCCTGTGCATGTCTGATAAATAAAAAAATAGGTCAACCAATAGGTGCAAGCCACCGAATGAGATGAACAATAAGAACCCTAGCTAACCAAGAATGGACAGTACCAACGAAGATATGGCGCCGTACATACGTGGAGAGAGTTTTTAGTATAATCATGAAAGCGTGGCAGGCATGGCGACTTGTTTTATATCGATGGCTTTGCATATTTATTATGTAGGAGAAAGACGCATGCAGTGATGCCATCAAGCAGAGAGATAGTTTTGCATGCAAGGTGGCGCCATGGCATTGAAAAAATCTTGGAACAGATCAAGTACAAGTTAAGTTCCAATACAAATAAGTTAATAATAATAACAATGAATGCGTGGCAAATAAAGTAGAATAATGCATGGGTCACATGAGCTGACTTTTTTTTTTTGTACTGCTTTTGCTAGCTCTCAGTGGATTACTAGCTAGCTAGATGTGTGTGGGCAGCTAGGTGCAGGGGCTAATTAAGTGTGCATGTGTTGATATAATGTATTAGCTAGTGTCAAAACCCGACCAAAAAGTAATTAACCTGACCTTGCCATGATAAGGCAATGCGGTAGGGTGGTTAACTTTATCCTGAAACGTAGTTAAATTAATCAGCTAATTTAGCTCTTGCTAGTTGATCCACCCCTAGAAATATCTTGCAAATGGCTCCTGCTTTCTAGGCAGAAAAAGCAACAGTAATCCATCAATCATGCATAGACTAACATATCTAATACTACATCTTGAGAGGCATAAACTATCCCATATATATATGCATGTCAAGGACGATAAGCGCGACGCTAGGTTCGTACATGGACGTGCAGCCTTTAATTAAGTAATTAACAAGGTGATCGATTATATGTGTCATCACCCTGATCAGCATCAGTGTACCAGCTTTCTGGAGAGTGCTAATCAGCTAGCTAGGCAAGGTAGATAGGTGACGCGTCGAATCTTGCAACCCTTCGAGGATTAATGCTCTTTCTCTTTAGAAAACGAGAAGTATATATAAACCAGCTACTACTGCATATTATAAGTTCCACTAGTACTATAATACTAGGTAATAGCTTCTACTAGCTAGTTTGTGCATGCATGTGAAGTGCTTAATTAAGTTAGATGATGAACAGTCACCTACTGTCTCTATCTTAAAATATAACATTTTCTATAGCTAGACACGAGAGTTAAAAATATAGGTAAGATTAAAGGTAAAAGATTATGATTGATTGTGAAGAGAAAGTTGATAAAGAAATTAAATAAGACATAATTCTGATTGGTTAAGATGAGAGCTGATAGAGAAATAATTTTATTTTAAAATAAAATTTAAGTTCTAAAAATAACTATATTTTAAAATAGAGAGAGTCGCTGGCAGAAGCAGCTAGGAGTACATATAATTTGTTTTTGTCGCCGCGCGTGCCAGGTGCGCCACGTCGATGCATCCGACCTACACCTGAAGCCAAGCAGGAGCACGACGCCCATGCAGCCTTGCCTGCCTCGCAGGGTACAAAGGCTTCCCGGTGCCATGTTGCCAGCATCAAGATTTAATTTTCGTTCGGTAACAAATTTTCCTTTCATTTTTATATTAATTAAGATGTACAAATATAGATAAAGCTGGAAAGTATAGAGAGGGATTTGTAATTTTTTTTTCGGTTATATGAAAGACATGAACACATACATACATATATACATATATACATATATACATATATACATATATATATATACACATATATACATATATATATACATATATATATATATATATATATATATATATACATATATATATATATATACACCCTTTAATTAATATAAACTTCCTGAACAGAGTCTAGCGGTAAATCTATAGCCTTGAAAATAATCCCACTAGAATATGCACATGATATCTAAGTATATATTGATAGTATATGTTGGTGAGCACAACTTTGCTCCTGTATAGATATATATAGATCGAAGCCTCTCCATTCACACACACGTGTAAAAAAAAGAACTGTCATACATCGATCACTACATGCCTACATATCGATCGGTGGGCGCGTAAAATGCAGCAGACCAGTATATATACAGATATGCTCAACTATATACGCAAATTAACATGAATCAAGCACGTAGAAATTAATATAAATGTTGGGCTGCACAAAATTAAGCTGCATGCTGGCACGTACGTTTGACGTATCAGGCGTACGTGGTACGGTGTATCGAACTGACAGCTACGCAGACATGATTGGCATGCGTGCGTGCATGTATCCCATATTATGCTGCTGCAGCATGCACATGATGATAATGATTTAATTTGCAAGTTAAACCTGCAGGGCTAGGGCTTTTATTTCCTAATTAGATCGATAGAAAGATAGGTAGATAGATAGATAGATAGAGACGGTTGGCTCTTGGACATTAGTTTAACGAGGAGAGAAGTGTCCCTTGGGATGTTTCTCTGGCTGCATGATAATCGGTAGAGTGCCCCTGGGAAGTCCCTAGGGTCGCCTCGTCAGTCGCCACACACACCAAATGCAGCTCATTGCAATGCATGCATGTTCGTCGTTCTTGCATGGGCCATGCACGCAGACACGTAGCCCATGCATGCACCAGCGGCGCGAGTTCTTGACATTGGAATGCAACAATGATGATGTGCATGCTAACCCTCTCTCGATCGATCATCCATGTGCATATATATATATATATATATATATATATATATATATATATATATATATATATATATATATATATATATATATATATATATATATATATATATATATATATAAGAGAGTTATATGCTAATTAGTTTATTCGGCGTAGTCTGTGCCACTGCCTGCCTAGGTCAGATATATGGATCTATGACTGCATACCGTAGCTAGCAGAGAGGATAGTTTCTTTGATTATACGCCGGCGACAAATAATGTGACTGGATCAACCAAACGTATATATACACACAAGTTGGGATTTGGGAATAAACAAGCTCAAATAATGATGCCTACGCACGCTCTATGTATATATATATGCTACGCTACTTTTGGAATGCCAGTAGAGAGTTGTGCAGAAGCGATCAGAAAGTTCGATTTGTACGCACGTAGCTAGCGGCTGTCACTGCGTGATCTAGATTCGCCCAATCATGCATGCTACGTAAAGCAAGAGAAATGGAAAACAAAAATACACCGTGTATTTATCACAACTCATATGTACGGTAAATACTTTCTCTTTTCAAAATACAGTAACTTTTAGCTATATATATATAAACAAGCACATTTATTTAAATAAATAGTTAAAAGTTACTATATATTTTAGGACAAAACGAGTATATAGGGCCTTGTTCAATTAGTTAATTATGAAGGAGATATGATGCACAAATAATTTTTCTCGCTTCATGTCTATGTGGAGAGACAAGAAAAAAAAAGAGTAACTAAAGTTCTCATACAACATAAAGCTCCCGTATACTTGCTCCATGAGAGAAAAACTAATAGAAAGAGAGAGAATGGATCGTTTCAAGAGATTACTACTAAATAGATACGAGTTGTCTCTATTTTACACCTCAGTTATATGTAGTAAGGTTAAGATCGACTATTTTCTTGCCACAACCAGCTGTGTCAAATTAAGGTGTAGCATGCCACAAGTATGTGGGGGTGATGGGGCCAACAATTTATCATACATGTACTACTTTCATTCACTACTACAGAATCGGTTTTCGCAGACGGATCCACTGGAGGTCGCAGGCCAGCCAAGATGAGGCCTGCCAGCGATAATCCCGATGCGGGGGGGGGGGGGGGGGAGGGAGGGGGGGGGTCTCTATGGCCCGTCTATGAAGATCGATTATCGCAGGCGGGCAGCTTAGAGACCCGCTTGCGACGAATCAGTTATCGCAGGCCCGCCTACGATGTCCTCCCACATATATATCTGCCCGGCCCGATATCTTCTTTCCCAACCCGACATATATAATATTTAATTTGGAGGCAATTTTAAATAATCAATTAATTTATGAAAAAAATAAAATAGAAAAAATATTTCTTTTTCTATTTTTAGAATTAAAACCACAGGTGGACATATTAACTAGACCGCCTGCGATAATCGATTATCACAGGCGGGTGCCTTAACTGGGCTGCCTGCGAAGATCGATTATCGCACATGGGTTTATCGCATGCGGGTCCGATAAGCCACCCATCTGCGATAATCGATCTTCGCAGACGGTGGCAGGCCTGTCTAAGAAAAGGGGTATTTTCACATACCCCTTCTCTAAGGCGGGCCAGCCACCCGCCTACGAAACCCGTTCTACCCGTATGCGAAAACCGATTCTGCAGTAGTGATTCCGCAAAGACTTTATTTTTTCTATAAACGTGGACTTATCTAAGTGTATTGTTAATGAAGTCTTTTTGAGATAGAGGTAGATAAAGTTTGACAAGAAATTAAGTGTATGACATGTAGACTAAAGGGTTAATAGAGTGTGGAATCGAAAGACCTAATTATATAAGTATATGAAACACTTGGATGACAAACCGCGGTTCATCTAGAGTTTGGCACGACAAATCTTTCTTATACACTAATTATATCTCCACGGAGTTCTCTGTCAAATTCTAGATTCATATAGTTAACTTCTTAGTTTGGTAATGTACAAAATCCTTAGAAGTACATGCGCGAAATTTAATATACAATTATACTCCAGTGTTTCAAGTGTCAAAATTACGTCTCGAAGGCCGTGAAAAATCAGAACGTCAAGAAAAAAAAACAAGAATAGCATAATACCAGATACACCAGTGTTTTCGATTAGCCATGCATCTGTAACATAAGCCACAGAAGTAGTAGTTTTTTGGTTTTCTCTATGTTCACAGTGATAATAAACTCTAATATGAGTTTTTTGGTTTTCTCTATGTACACAGTGATAATGAACTCTAATGTGAGGATTCGAAAGAGGATTCTATGGAAGTTAAAGATTCTACTTAAAATTAAAGTTTTTATGTGGTTTCTTTATAAAAAATTAATCCTAACAAAAGATAACCTCGCTAAAAGGAATTGGAGGGGAGACAAGCAATATTGTTTTTAATGGACAAGAGACAATTTAACACTTTTTTTATTGCTATATTGCTCGTTTTGCATGGCGATGTGTTTTCTTTTCTTTCAATATTCTCTCTCCCCAAAACGTCAAAAATATTTTTGGTAATTGGCTCAGGGAGTGCCTAGACCCATAAAAAATTAATTTTATTTAGTGCTAGTGCACTATGTTGGTCAATTTGGCATTGCCAAAATGATACAATATTTCATAACAAAAAATTATCTAACCCCATGCAAATTATCTTCATTTCTTCCAGCTAGCTCTAATATTGGTTTATGATGTTAACACAGGAAGAGCAGAATATTATATGCAATGGTGCTACACTCTTAGAATCGGTTGCCAAGGGTCTCTTTTCTATTATGTGTAACATATATATGCTTACTTGTTAGAATCTTTGTGGTTGTATTAGCCTTTCAACTATTTTTCACTATCTAAGGATAGTTGGCGATGTGTTCTATCACTCATTATTATTATTATTTATTTTCTTTAAAAATTTATTGGTTATGTGTCTTATGGCAGAAGCCGAGGATGTAAAACATTTCTATTATCTAAAATCTCTAACATATCCCAGGTAGGTTTGGAAAAGATGAGGAAAGAGGGAAACATGGCAGTTTTGGGCAGCTAGAGGGGATGACGACATTTGGGCACCACAAAGAAAGCATTTTCAATAAAAAAGTACTAGATATATATAGTTTCCATATAGCTACTAGATATACTATCTTCGTTTTTTAATATATGATACCATTGATTTTTATCATGGCGTTTGACCATCCGCTTTATTAAAAAAATTGGTGTATATATGCAAAAATATGAGTGATGCTTAAAGTTTCTTTAATGATAAACCAAGTTAAAAAAAATAAATTATATTTACTCAAATTTTTTGAATGAGATAAATAGTTAAACATCGTGATAAAAGTGAACAACGTTATCTATTAAAAAAGAAAGGAGTATATAGTTTTCATATAGCTACTAGGTATATCTAGCATTTTCAATAATAAAATTATAAAAGAGGGAACGGGGGCATTTGGGCAGCTAGAGGATGACGACATTTGGACACTACAACGAAAGCATTTGGTCAGCTAGAGTAATATCCTGCGTGTCTTGAAAGTTGTCTCACGCAAGTAAAAAACGGAAGGAGAGAGTGTACGAACAGTTGGAAAATTTCTCCAACCCGGTCAGATGTTGACAATTGTTAAATTGTGCTAAGCAATTACATTAAACTTAATTTACTTCATCTACCCTTTCCTGCTTTTGACAGGAGAATCTCCATAAAGGAGCTACCGAGCAAGAAATTGTTCAATGGCCAGTCCTGCAGCTTCCACTTCCACGGGATGAATTATTATATTAATCACATGTACAAACAACTCATGAAGCTACAACTAATCCTAAACATCACCACAGAGAAAAAGTAGAAAGACTAGTGGTCCAATATCCCCTAGGATAAGCTTAGTTAACTTACAAATTGCTTTTCCACACAACCTTAATTAACAGGTCACCCTTAATCCAAACCGACTCTGTGATCTTAGTGGGTGGCATTGACCATGCACATGTCAATGCAAGGGAAAAGGAGTTGAGCAATTAAATATGGGTCAAAACAGCAAGACCTTACCACTGAAGCAATAATGCATCTATCTATCTGCGTTCGCCATGTACCACTGAAACATTCCACTAGGCTACTCATGGACCAAACATATATAGATAACTCAGTTGAAATTTGCAAAATAATTGGCATGACTCGTCGTTGCATTTGAAGAGACTAATAATAATCTACAGCAAGCTAGCTAGCTAGCCACAGAAAACACCAGGCAGGAAGCAAAAACTCTGAAGAATTCAAAGATTGAAAGGACTAGGAAATAGCTACACACACTAAGAGGAACAGCATGAAAATTGAGAAGAAAAAGTTAATGGCAGATAGCTAGCTCGGGAAAATCAAAGGACGGAGGTGAATGCGTATGCAGTGATGCCATCACGCAAAGAGGAGGAGATCGAATTAACTAAACTTAGCTTTGGAAACCAGAATTAAACAGCACGCATGATAAAGTTCTTGAGCTCATACCCAACTTGGTGCTCCAATTATCGACCGGCCTTTCGATTGCCGAGAACACCAAGATGTGACGGCTACGAGTCGTAACCACACACGTGCCATAGGCGGCTAAGTGACAGGTAGCAGGAGCTTCGAGCCCTGAGAATTCCAACTGTGGGCTGCTGCATGCGCTTTTGCATAGGAGTTAGTGAAAGGGCAGCGAAAAGAGCAGGAAAAGAGCAACTACGGGTATGTTTTTGTCTTGAACATGGCCGCGATAGATCGACTGTGACCATACATGCATGTGAAATTTATTCAAGCATGTATACTACTTGTACCCAAGATACCTTAGGTGCCAAAAGAGGATAAGTGCAGACGATCGAGTACTACTCTTCTAGAACAACAGTGAACCAGTGCAGTTTTCCTTTTTTTTTTAAAGAATTGGAGAGAAAACTATTAGTGCAGCTCTTTCTGTTGAAATGGGGCTAGGCGCCGTGCCCTCTATTTGGCCATCACTCATGTGTTCGTTAATGGTTTTTCTTGCTAAGTATAGGAATGGTGAAAAGTTCTCGGCTAGCCTGGAAGAGAACATTTCGCCACTACGTGGGTCGAGAACATTTCGCTTGAAAGGAAGAGAGCTGGAAGCCGAGGACCAAACTTAAGACATACGCTATGAATGGAATATTCCTCTACGTGGCGAGGAGACCAGCTCCAACCACTCTGGATAGCTGTTCCCGGGGGTCCACGAGCAAGCCTGTTTTACCTAGTTTGTCCCTAGAATTAGTGGTCCCTCGAGGGGCATTTTATAACTTCCCTATACGGCTCCTGGGCTATAAAAAGCAAGCAAATACTATTGGAAAAGACAAATGACCTTTGGATTAAGCAGTGGTTTAGTGCTTTACATCCCTGATTACACTTTGCAAGGATAGATGGGTGAAAATATTTCTCCCATATCTCTATTTCTCTTATTCGTGACATAAGGTCCTAACATTTTCCATTATCTATATATGGCAGAATAGTTTTTTTTGTAGTACTTACATGTCATCTAAACAATTTTAAAGGAATTCTAACGTAAGTCTATAATACACAAATTATGAATACACGTATTGTCGATGTTGTATATCGGTAATAAAGATGTAGTGGCTATATGTCAGACCAAAAAACTTGATAGATTCGAAAGACAAAAAGATTTACACAGGTTCAGACCCTCAACGAGAGGTAATACCCTACTCCTGTTATGGTAGATTGCTTTCGCTTGTGTACCAGTTGTCCTCCTTATGTACCAGTTGTCCCTCGAGGAGACTCCCTGCCCTCCTTATATATCGAGGGGCAAGGGTTATAAGATATGAAACCCAGCTGGATACGGTCTAGGGTTTTCTTATCTGTACATAGAGTATTCGACTAGAACTCTATCCATTTCCTTGTCGTACAAGGTAACATAAAGTCAAGTTCTACTTTATCTCCAATTACATGGGCTGGTCCGTCGTAAACGAGGAAGAAAGGGAACCACCATGTACGTGTAGTGCGGAACCACCATGAATATGACGAGCGCCGGTCTTTCCAAGATGGCGTGGTAGGCTGTCTCGAAATTAGTGACCTTGAAACAGATGTTCTCCGTGTAGAAATTTTCCGCGTGCCGAAGGTGAACGGCAAGGTGATCTGGCCGAGTGGCGTTAAAGAAAGGCCGGGGATGACCCCATAGAAGGGAGCTGCACTAGGCCGTAGTTCGGATCGAGGTATCTTCATTTCGTCGAGCGTCTTGACGAATAGGATGTTGAACACGCTTCCACCATCGATTAGGACCTTCTTGAGTTTGACCTTTTTTTATGACAAGGTCCAAGATGAGTAGATAACGTCCTAGTTGGGCCACTCGGTCGGGATGATCCGTACGGTCGAACATGATGGCGACCTTGGACCACCGTAAGTATTGGGGGGCGTCGACTGTGACGGTGCTAACTTCCCGAGCGGTTAGCTTTTGCTTCCTCTTGGACTCGTACGCCAACGGCTCGCTGAAGATGCGATTAAGCTCAGTGTGAGGATCTTGGAATTCTCCTGCTGCATCAGCGTCCGGCTTGTTCTTGTCTTTGTTGTTGCTGGTGTTGCTGCCTGCTGATGGCTTCTCGTGCTCCGAGAAAAACTTCTTGTGCATATAGCAATTTTTGGCCGCGTGCTTCCCCTTAAGATAGAAAGAACATAGGCCGTTCATAACCTTCTGGTAGTCTTCGGTTCTGGGAGCTCGAGGACGTCTGCGTTCGACTGCGGCTACGAGGTCTTCAGACTTTCGCTTGTGGTCCCTTGTTCTTGTTGGTCCAGCATCGTCCGACTCACGTTGGTCTCTCTGTCGAGGCTTCTCGTCTTGCAACTTGGCCACAGCTTCGGCCAAGGAGGCATACTTGTTGGCTATCTCGAAGAGACCTTTGATTGTAGTCAGTGTCTTGCGAGTAAACTTGGTGATGAAAGGGGTATCCTTGACTCCTTTATGGAAGGTGGCAATGACTGTCTCGTCCTTGATTTTGGGAATCATGTTCCTTTTCTCGGAGAACCGTTTGATAAAGTCCCACAACAACTTGTTTTTCTTCTGATGAATTCGATACATGTCAAACTCGGTGCGTGGCCTTTCATAGGTGCCCTGAAAGTTGGCCACAAACCGGTCGCGAAATTCTCCCCATGATTCAATCGACCCTCTAGGAAGCCCCATTAGCCAGGTCTGTGTCAACTCTACCAAGGCGACTGGGAGATAGTTGGCCATCGCCTTATGGTCGCCTCCGGCAGCTCGGATTGCCAAGGTGTAGACTATAAGCCAGGACTCGGGATCTGTCTTGCCATCGTACTTCTCGATTCCGGTCGGCTTGAAACCAGTTGGCCAGTCGACTCAACGTAGCTCGGGCGTGAAGGCTGAAATTACATCATTAGAGTGGCTTTTATGGTCAGGGGATCGTTGGGGCGGGCTCTAGCTCCCACGGCTGAACCGGTCGCGCTCATCTTCTAGTCGGTGTCGTTCGTCTTCTTCGCGTTCATAATAGCGAGCTTGAATATCATGGCAGAGATCGTGACATGGTCGGTCCCTGATGTCCCTGTCATTCCGGCCATAGTCATCGCAGTGTCGCCGTTGGTCGTCACCACGATCGAATTGTGATCTATGCGATTGCTCAGAGGGTCTCGAACTGGATGTGGCCGCGGGGCGTCTACTTGCGGACCTCGACGTGATGGCATCGGACATCGAATTGCTTGACAAGAGAACCAGATTCTTGGAGTCTTCCTGGTTGTGTTGCTCTGCCACTGCTGCTACCATGGCCTTGATTTTTGCAATTGTTGGCGTTGCCGCTTGGTTAGGTCCCAGCTGCAGCGTGTCGAGTAGAGTTGCTGCGGCCACGATGTTCTGCTGGGAGTAACAAACACATCGTGGTTGCCCATCCTAGTCTGAAGGATGTCTTTTGTGCTTGCCGCCCAGCTTCGTGCAATTGATGGTTGCGCATATCCCGTTTGGCTTGTCGGCATCTGTCTTCCTCCTCCTTTGCTCACGTAGTCGGCGAGCTTCTTCCTCCTATTGGTCACGTAGTCAACGGGCTTTCTGACTCGGGCTCGGATTCCCTTTTGACACCATAAACATCTCACGAGGAGGTGAAAAGATTCCAGTACTATCCTCCTACTGATAATCAAAGTCAGAAAATTGAAGCGGAGTGATCATGACCTCGACCTCCCTAGATCCGAACCCGATTAGCACAGGCCATATCTGAGTCAAATTCTAGGAGATAGGGTTGCCTCCGTGTTGTTGGATCGAGGATACCGCCTAAAGATGGTGTAGAAGACGGCAGTGGCATTGGCAAGGCCGAGTGATGGTTTAACGATCTCATCTCCCCTTAGATCCAATCTCGAGTGGCGCTAAGCTGTGTCCGAGTCGAACCCTAGGAAATTGAGTTGCCTCCAACCCGGTAGATCGAAGTTGTCGCCGAAGCATATTGTTGAAGATTGCCGTAGCATTGCGGAGGCCAACCGGTGCGTGATTGACCGGATCTCCCCCAATCGATTCGTCTCCGACTCGCAAAGAGAGCCGAAGGCATCGGCGAGAAAGTCATGGCTCCCGAAGCAGAAGGCCAGCCCGGGAGCGAAGGTGATGCTGGCGCCTTTGGAGATTGGATACATCAAACTTGCCAAGATGATCTCGGCGTTTTCCCCTACTTGGCATGCCAACTGTCGATGTTGTATATCGGCAATAAAGATATAGGGGCTATATGTCAAACCTAAAGCTAGATGGAGTCAAAAAATAAAGAGATTTAGACAGGTTTAGACACTCAGCGAGAGGTAATACCTTACTCCTGTTGTGGTGGATTGTTTTCGCTTGTGTACCAGTTGTCTTCCGAGAGGGCTCCCTGTCCCCTATATATGTGGAGGGGCAAGGTTTTAAGGTAGGAAACCTAGCCAGATGTGGCCTCGGGTTCTCTTATCTATACATAAAGTATTCAATTATGACTCTATCCATTTTCTTGTTGTACAAGGTAATATGAAGCCGAGTTCTACTCTATCTCTAATTACATGTGCCGGCCTATCTCCTATCCAGGTGGCCGTGTTTGCCTCCTATAAGGGTATCCGGGATTCATGAGCTCTACATATATCACCTCACAAGTATGCATAGCCTGCTTAATTTCACTCCAACATATAAGGAAAAAACAAATCGAGTTGTGAATAATGCAAGACAATGTGCGGATTTGTTTTTTTTTCTTTGTTTTGTACATCGAATTTAACATATATGAAACTGTAAGCTACGTTACCAATTCTTTTTAAGAATTCTTTTAACTATTTGAATGGCATGTGCCTTAGCATATAAATTTTTTTCTCTATTCTTGTCCCCTTGAGCGCGTGATCCATGTGCAGCTTTTGTCCAAGCACAAACTACCTAGCTAGTTCATACTAGACCTCTAGTTTTGGTCTATATATACACAGTGATATGCACTGTACGATCCGTACGTGTTTCTCTGTGTGGTGATATACTACACTATATATATATATATATATATATATATATATATATATATATATATATATCTCACACCAAATTTCACGGCGGGTACTAGATTAAGAGAAGAAAACACAGTAGCTCCACGCAGTAGTGAGGACGATGCGGCCCCCACACTCTTAATCGCTATCCTGTCCTCAGTTTTCGCATCCAACAGTTTTAAGGTGAAACAGCTGGTTTTTAGTTTCCTGCCATAACTGGTCCGGCAAAAACATATATAGGATGATAGGAATAATACTACTACAGCACTATACAAAGCTGCCTTACTAGCCAGGACAGCAGTTATCCACCGGCTATAGCTAGTACTAGTACACTCCAATAGTCCAATACCACCGTTCCACCTCAACTATACTCCCTCCATTCTCGGCTACTAGCTTATCGATTTTGATCGAAAGTAGATAAATTTTGATTATTCTCTTCATCTCAAAATATAATAACTTTTATTATTTAAAATTTATTCTAAAATATAGCAATTTCCACGTCTCTTTTCAACTAATCACAAACTTCTACTACAAAAGTTTTTCACCAACTTTCTTTTCTTAACCAATCACAAGATTTCTCTATTTAATTCCAACAATTTCCTTAATATCGTGGCTAACTTTAAAACTCCTTATATTTTAGGACGGAGGAAGTATTATTTTGTAAGAAACTTCAAAGTGAATAGGTTTAAATGTAATAGATTGGTAAAATACTTCCGATTACAAATTTGATGCTAAATAATTAGACTATTTAAGAAATATGATTGATCAAAGCTAGATATATAACTTAAGCCATCGAATTCGACAATTATTAATTTTTGAACGGAGCGAGTTTACTTTAATCTCAAGCATGCAACTGAAACTCTATCCAATCCATCGGTCGATCTCCGGCGAATAGTATGCAACTTATAATAGCCAAACATGAGAAGCATTGTTCCTTTTTGCTTTATTTGACATGAGGTTGAAAGCATATAACATATATGCATGACCACGACGCAGTGGCGGATCTAGAAAAAATACTTTGGAGGGGCTGGCCTCCTTCGTTTCCTCTCCAGCCCCTTCTTCCCTATCTCCATTGCCATAAATTTTCAAGGGGGGCTGAGGGGGGGCTCCATAGGCGGGGCTAGAGTAGGAGGGGCTTAAGCCTCCCCCGCCCCGGTGGCAGATCCGCCCCTGCCGCGACGTACGTAATATTTCCATGTTGAGGCTAGAAATAAGTTTGTAGCGTGTGTGAATTCTGAGCCCCTGTTTTCTGGACCTAACATGAATTCGGAAATCACATGAACCACTAGATCGATCGATCGATCGAGGCAACAATCATCTAGCTGGCAATTAATGTATAGTAGTAGCATCGCATCAACATGTTGAAGCAAGAAGGGATTATTATTGGAGGCAGCCTCTACTAATAATCTTCTGCGAGATCTAGCTGAGGTACATCTCTCAGCTCAACCTTTTTTACTTTTTGGGGGTGAATGCATGGCTGCTATCTGAAGTGATGGGAGCTAATATATAGCTAAGTCAATTTATCGGGTAGGCCAACGATTGACATAACTATGTGCTGGATCGAGGTAGCAGAGAAAATTCCATATGCATATAAACTTCGCAGGACAAAGAGACTTTTTTTTTTCACATTTTATCCATGTACTTTGCTTTGGTTTGATGGTTGTGTTAATCATAGATGCTGAAAAAGACCTAGAGTCTTACCGGCGGTGGTGGATTAGTTGATCCGAGTTCGAGACTCACTCTCTATTTAATACTATTGATATGAAAATCCTCCTTTTATATCTAGCTTTTTTTTTTTTCATCATAGATGTTTATTAGGCCATAGGTCACAATGTAACCTCGCATGCATTGAAAAAGAAAAAAGCTTCACATCGATAGCAACCCATATGGCATAAAGAGATCGCAGCAACACAGATAAGGGAAAGGCAGAACAAAAATCTGACCTGATATGTAGACCATGCGTATTATATTGGAGGCCCAATTGAGCACATTGTTTCAATCATCTATTCATCCTATGGGCCATGAGCCCATGACACCTGGCATGTCGATCTGCAAAATGAAAACTTTGTTCAGCACCTCCAGTTCTTCGTGCATGAGTAAAGGAACTTCGTTTAAATCAGGTAGACATGAAAAACACGGGTTCACTGTTATGTCTAGTTAACCTGGTTTACCATATGAATTTTACGATAAAAAAACTATGTTCAGAATATAAATTACAACTATTAAGGAATGCCAGAGATGATAAAGATTTGTTTTTAGATAATGAAAACGTTATTAATATCAGTCAATTACATTAAGATGATAGAACCGTACTAAGATGATCAATATTTGTGCAAGGGAAAAAAGATAGATGAAGTGGAGAACCATATATTGGTGATTTTTTTTTCTTTGCGGGGAACCATATATTGGTGTTCATAATTGGGAGCGCAAGATTAATTTTCAAATTGCAAACCGGTACCTACCTATCACTAGTACTGACATATCACTGTCATCTTGTGCGCATCGATCGGATTGTCACATGGCTGTGTCCATGAAGAAAAACCACAGCTGCACATGTGTAATATGTCTTCCAGCAACTACTAAACCACGTAGCATGTGTCACCACACGCCTTCAGTAAAGAAACAAGAAGGATCTTAGAAAGTATTCCTGACACTGCCAATTCTAAATGGATCTTTCTGCTCGTTGTTACTGTAAAGAAGAAGACGCACATGAATATATGTAGGCCAGAATAAGCTTAAAATATCACATGGCTTTGTCAAAAAGGACAGTGCATGCATCAGATGGTCCAGGGGCAATCTCCATACACATTATATATATGGTATTAAGCACGAGGAAAGTGATACTGATAACAACACCGACAGAAGCAAGCATTCTTTCGATGTAGAATCTTTAGCGATTTAATCGGGACAATATTAATGGCTTACTGGTTATGAACATGCCTGATTGTTTGGCTGCCTGGAAACTGACACGAACCAAATGAAAACTGTCTAGGCGTTGCAGTTTCCAGCCAGTAATTAAAAAACTGGAATGCTGCACTTTATCAGACTATACAAGCTTGAGAGGACCACAATGAAATTTGTAGTTCAAGAAATCGGTCAATCTAGTTTCTCATTATTAATTGACTAATACCTAGAAGTTTCACAGGATGCTTGAAATTTTGTATCATTAATCACAGCCAGGTAGAGAGATGTCAAGGTTTTCTGAAATAAGCAGTGAATACACACACGATAAGATAAAATCACGCAAACACGAGCTACAGGGCAGCTTTTGACAGCCTCTTTATGATGATCTGCTGGCTCACGTGGAAGGAATGTAATGCAAGAGTGTTCGAACAGAGATTCAAAACCCCAGAACAATTAGTGGAAGACATCCAAGAGGAAATTATCATATGGAAGTCAGCAGGTCTTTTTTCCACCATGTAATGTGCTGATCTTTTGTTTCAGGCTTCTGTCTGCTGTCTCCTTGTTTTGTCTCATCTTCGACAGCTTTTGTCGATGTACACTCTTTTTTAATTTATTTACTCCCATTTCTTAATGAAATTTGGTCGGCCAATCCTTCGGCCGACTTGAAAAAATAAACAAACTTGTAGTAGCTCAGGATGTAACAAGTAGCAGACTAAATACTGAATATCTTATAAGGCAAAAACAATGCATCGGAGAAAAAAAAATTCTCATGAACCTGTCAGTGATGAAAAGTTATTTCACACATTTAACATAGTTGAGATCGTAGAAAGACACACATGAATTATGTGTAAAACATGTTCTAGTAGATTTGACATTGCAATACATTCCATCCCACTACTGAAAAAGATAAAGGATCCAAAAGCACAGTAATTTCAAAACCTGAGATTTCATTCAAACAAATGCCTTTACCTAACAATGATTCCTTTAGTAACTGTAACCAATTCTCAATGGCATGAACTCATTGTAGACCGCATCATAGATATTGAACCGGAGAGCATAAGTGGATAGACCTTGCAGGGTTGCAGTTACCCACTTACACTACCTAGTAAATACAATGCCACACTATATCGTTGGAAAAGTGTTCACAGATCGTCTAAACTATAAATCCCATCCAGAATCAATCTAAATCAGCACCCCAAATCGATGTCGGCTGGCGAATTACATCAAAATGAAGAATTGATCAATGCGGATTCACTGACCAATTCCACGCGTGGCCAACAGGGATTATCACAACAGCGTCACTCAAAGATTGAAAACCGCATTCCAGAACATTCAGGCTGATTGAACGCGGTAAGTAATCCCATTCGAACTCCGATATATTCGATCTACGCGCGGCAAGTCGATCTATTAATTAATTGTTCCACCCTAATTGTTTGCGTGGTGGTTTAAAAGCCACAGCTAGAATTTAAAGTATTAAAATTAATTTAAATTGTTCTAGGCATTTTTTATCTTTTTATTTTATTTTTCAACCTTAGCTTTAAAACTGCCAAGAGTGGAAACATAAATTTTCTACCCTAAAATTATTTTTGTTGCCTTGTTTGTTTTTTATTGCTTGGGGGGCTTCTAGTATATGCGCGCGCATAGGAGAAATAAGTTGCACTCGCTTCCTTTTGAGCCACCGAAGCCAAGACTCCGACAGAAGCCGCCGTGTTATTTTTTCTAGGCTGACGTGTCCTTTCATTTTTGTTTCTCAGCTCATTTAGTGAAAAGTCTAGCCCATCAAGAAAAAAGTCCAAAAAAAATGTCAGGCCCATGGTAACGAAATAATAATAAAATAGTTGAGTTGAAAGGTTCAAAATTTGAATTGAAAGTTTGAGTTTGAGTTGAAAGTTTCAAATTTTAAGTTGAAAGTTTTAAAATTCGGGTAGAGTTTTTAAAATTTTCAATTGAAAATTTTCAAATTTGAGTTAAAAATTTTAAAAATTGAAATGAAAGTTTTAAAATTCTCAAATTTTTAGTAGAAGGTTTACTTGAATTTTGAAATTTGAAATGAAACTTTTGGTTCAAAACGTCTCTAGCTATCACTCAACTTTCAAAATCAATCAAATCCTTTCAAATCAAATTGGTAAAAACACAGAAAAAGAAAAAAAAACAAACTAGCTCATATTACCGTGTGCCCTATTATTAAAAAACGCTGAATATTTCTTTCGGCTCACAAAGCCGAAAACGCAGCAGCCCTGGCCACTACCGCACACTCGCGTGCGTTGGGAGGAGTCCGCATCGGAGGAGTTTTGTCGCGACGCGCGCTGCCGGTGCCGGCCAAATAACCGCGGCGATCAGGCGAAATCAACAAATGTGATTGTGGATTGCTAAGCATATATGGAATGATTTGATCATTTCCTTAATCGCTGCAAGATTTGCTGGATCTACAATCTAAGTTATACCATGCATGGATGCATGTACCCCTGTATTAAACGTACGTACCTAAGCTTACATCAAATTCTACATCTTTGTCTCTCTTTCTTCTCCCTCGCGTCACATCGGATCGATGCATAACCAAATGGCTCGCCGTAGAGACGCCATGCTCTTGCTCGGCCTCCTCTTGGTGGTGGCGGCGGCGATGGTGTCGGCGCAGGTGCAGCAGCAGCAGATGATTGGGTCGAGGCCACCGAACTGCACGGGGAGGTGCGCGCCGTCGTGCGTAGGCCACTGCGAGGCGGTGGTGCGGCCCGTCCACCCACCGCCGCCGCCGGTGCAGGAGGCTGACGGCGGCGGCGACTACAAGCCCGTCCGCTGGGAATGCAAGTGCCGCCACTACCGCCTCGTCATCAACCCTTAATTAGCTTGATGATCATCCGATCTACATTAGCTAGTACGTAATTAATTCCTAGCTATATATGCAACGGCTTGCTCCGGCCTGTAACAAGGGATTAATTCGTCGGTTAATCTTTATTAGATAATAATGGAATAGACATTCGGCTACGGCATTTAAGGATGCACAAATTAAGCCATCTCGAAAGTTAATTAGCTAGTCATGTGTCGATTATATATGCTGGGTTAGTTATCCATATATGTCCATGCATTCATGCCAAGATCTTATCAGTTGCCTTATTTTTTTCTTCCACATGCAACTTACCGTATGATCTTACTTGGGCCTGATTTTATATGGGCCGCACTAAAGTTTGGGCCTGAATCAGCTTGTAGCTGGGCCGGCTTTCTCTCCGTTTTTCGTTCTCTCTCTTTTTTTTAATGGTACATGTGTCGTCGCATGCATGATGCTTCTTCGCTGGACCTACACCTTTGTTCCAGGAAATATGTATATGCATCGTCCACGTATATGTATTGGATCTAATTCACATGAATTTATCAAATTTTTTGCTTATACGGAATAAGGTGGTATACTTACCGGTGGAAGAAGAAGCTGTTAAACATTGTGAACAATATATGTATGAGCTTATCAGTATGTATTGGCTGAGTTGTTGGTTGTCTAGATAAGGATATCATATAGCGTTTGTTGTAGTCACAACCAACTTCATCTAGCTGAACCGTGATCTGAATTGTAAGCCACAGTGGCGGCTGTTGGCACTAAATATCAACAAAGGTGCGGCCCGAGAGGGTTGAACGTTTCTGCAACATCTTCATGGTTTTATAGCCTTGCACCAATCACATCTAATCTAATCCCTTGGTTGGCCATGCAGTCTCTGAAAAACTGGGCAAGGTCAATCATGCACTCTAATCCTTGGTGTGGTGCATGGCACACGACTGGCAGCACCCGACGCCACAATGGTCACCAAACAAGGAAGTGGTGTTGGCGAATCCGGAATTTGAAGAATGGAGTGCCACTGATCAACAAGTATTTGGATTCTTGCTATCAACCTTGTCTAGAGACATCTTGCTTCCGAGGATTCTGCTACGCTACGCGCGCCCCGAGAGCGACGTGTGTGCACACGCACACTTGCACGCATGCACAATAAAAAAATAAAAAATAAAATTTTTTATTTGAAACTTTCAATTTAATTTTCGAAACTTTTAGCTTAAATTTAAAAACCATCAACTAAGAATTTTTAAAAAATTTACTCAAATTTTAAAATTTTCAACCAAAAAATTGAAACTTTTAATTAGATTTTCGAAACTTTCAACTAAAACCTAAAAACTTTTAACTCTATTTATTTATATATTATTTTATAATTAAAAATTTAATAAACACTAATGACGGTAATTAGGGGATGATTATGGGAGGGATTACGTTAGCAGTGGTACGGCCGCGGCGCACACGGGTTAGCCAACCCTCCCGCACGTGCGCTAGCCGCACCGTCTTGGTTCAGGTGGAAAATTGCAAGACAACCGCATATGTGAAGAGTACCATCGAGGGCATGTTCACTTCGCCCTTTCCACCATAAAGAAGGGGAACCTCTCCATCACTGAGTATGTTGCCAAGATGCGAAGTCTTGGTGATCAGCTCGCTGCATCAGGCAAGGCGGTTGACAACGAGGATGTGATCTACATTCTTAGCGGTCTCAACTTCGACTATGACCCTGTCGTGTCTGCTCTTGGTGCAAGAGTGGAACAAATAGCCATCGGGGAAGTCTATTCCCAGCTGCTCAACTTCGAGCAGCACCTTGAGCTGCACAATGTCGAGTCTCAGTCTTTGGTGAAGCTGGCAAACCGAGGGCACGGCAATGGGGCACAGTGTGGACGCAACACCAACAACAATAACAACAACTGCGGCCGTGTGAACGGCAACCACGGTAGGGGGTGAGGAGGCAGTGCTCCACCTCGTCAAGGAAACAATAGCAATGACAATAGGCCTAAGTGCCAATTGTGCTACAAGCGAGGACATACGGTAATGGATTGTTGGCACCATTTTGATGAGAATTTTGTTCCTGATGAGAGATATGCAGGTGCTACCGTGACATCCTATGGGGTAGACTCCAATTGGTACATATATACCGGGGCTACTGACCATGTGATAGGCGAACTTGACAAGTTGTCAATGCGCGACAAATACAAGGGGTAAGATCAAGTTCACTTCGCCAGTGGAGCAGGTATGGAGATTAGCCATGTTGGTCAATCAATCATTAGTGCCCCTAACCGCAATCTCTATCTAAACAATGTTCTTTATGTCCCTAAAGCAGATAAGAACCTTATATTTGCTTATCGTCTCATCTATGATAATGATGCCTATCTTAAGTTGTATAAACGGCGTTTTTTTTTCTCAAGGACCAAGCCACGAGGAAAACTCTAATTGAGGGACGTTGTCACAAAGGGCTCTATCCGCTTCCTCCTGCATCATCTCAGGCGTAGCAAATAAAACAAGCCTATGGAGTCATCAAACCATTCTTTGAGAGATGGCACCATCGCCTTGGACATCCCTCCTCTCCAATTGTGTAGAAGGTCATTAGTAGTTTCAATCTTCCATGTTCAATGTGTGTATAAGGTTAAAAGGAAACAAGATGGAAGTCTAGACAGGTATAAAGCCCGCCTAGTCGCTAAAGGTTTTAAACAGAGATATGAGATAGATTATGAGGGCATCTTCAATACTGTTGTTAAAGCACTATTAGAATTGTACTGTCTATTGCTGTTTCCAGGGGGTGGTGCCTTAGTCAGTTGGATGTACAAAATGCATTTCTCCATGGGATATTGGAAGAGGAAGTTTATATAAGACAACCACCAAGATATGAGGATCTTGCTCTACCACATCATGTGTGCAAGCTTGATAAAGCTCTTTATGGGCTAAAGCAAGCGCCTAGGGCGTGGTACAACAGACTAAGTAAGAAATTATGTGACCTTGGCTTTCAGGGGTCAAAGGCACACACATCTTTATTCTTTTATAATAAGGGGCATACTACAATCTTTATCCTTATCTATGTGGATGACATCATAGTAGCAAGCTCAGGGCCACAAGCTATACCAGCTTTATTGCAAAACTACAGAAGGACTTTGCACTGAAGGATCTTGGGGATCTACATTATTTTCTTGGAATTGAGGTAAATAAAGTGCCTGATGGTATTGTTATGACTCAAGAAAAATATTATGGAATCTGGAATTTGGAAAATGGAGGATATTTTACGGATCGAGAAATTTGAATATCAGGGATATTTGAGGAATAATTGAACTTCCAAGATATGGAGAGTATTTTGGGATTTAAAAACGGGGAACATTTTATGGAGACTGAAATAGGGCAAAACTTGGAATATCGGAGGTTTGGATTTACTGGATTCCGAGAATCTCGGATCAGGAAAACAAAGGGATTTTAGGGTTTCAAATTGGAGTAAATCCGAGAACTCCGGATTTTGGTTTCGAGGAGGTTTTAGGGTTTTGGGAACAACACCAAACAATTGAAGAAGAGGGGAACCAGAGTTTGAGTTGGACAAAGAGATATCAAAGGATTAGAGCAGAAACGACCCGAACAAGGGAAAAGAAAAGGAATTTATTTTCCATATATATAATTAGATGATCTTTATTTTATTAAAATTAATTATGAAACTCCGAAAAATCTGAGAAAATTTCAGAGAGTTTATTAAACCATGGAGAATTTGCAAGAAGTAAAACCGCCATGAAACAAATGAAAATTTATTATTATAAATACTTAAATGCTTAAAATATTCCGACAAAACCCCAGGGAATATAAAAGCATCCAAGCATTAATTAAAATTTTAACTTGGGATTTTTAATATTGGAAATTTTCAAAATTTATTTAAACTCTTTCACAAACAACTTTTCTAGTGTATTCTTGTATTTCTATTTACCCAAAATAATTTTTAATTAATGTGATTTTCAGGGTGTGACAATTATCATTTTATTCGAGAATGTGTGGCTCAAAATCTTTGGAAGTTGGTTTTGTACCCTCAGGAGATCAAGTGGCTGATGGCTTCACCAAGGCACTGTAAGTAAGAATTAGAAAGTTTCAAACACAATCTCAACTTAGATAGTTGTGACTGAGGAGGGATGTTAAACATCGTGTACAATATATGATAGATATATCTTAGATATGTATGAGCTTATCATGATGTATCGACTGAGTTGTTGGTTGTTTAGATAAGGTTATCAGATAGCGTTTGTTGTAGTCACAACCAACTTCATCTAGCTGAACCGTGATCCGAATTGTAAGCCACAGTGGCGGCTGTTGGCACTATATATCAACAAAGGTGTGGCCCAAGAGGGTTGAATGCTTCTGCAACCTCTTCAGAAGCCATTGTTGCTGTTTTTAAGTCACGTTAGTGTTGTAGATGTAGGGATAGCGTGACTCCGACGAGCTTGAGGTAGCGAGATGCCAGTGAAGAGAATCATCGTGCTGATGGTGGCGGCTCTGAAATCGTCACCTGGAGGGATCGGCAATGGAAATCGTCGTAGGGTGGAACTTGCCCTTAGGTCTCCCTTCAACGCACATTACGATTGGTGTAGTTAGGATTTTAGGGAGTAACTAACTCATACGTAGATTTTCACCAATGAATAGGGTCGGTTTTCCTTAACGTGCACTGAGGGGATTGAGAGCGATTCCATTATGAAAAACGACGTGTCTAATCGTCGCACAAGATTGAGGAACATGCACGGAGTTCTGAAGACTCGCCCCTCAACGTTAGCACCAACGTGGGCATGGGTGGGCCAAGCCCACCGCTGGTCTCGCTGGCTTGATTGCCAGGAGATCAACCAACAATATATTCATGCAGGCACGTCAAGATTCAAAAGGATCGTACCATGCCTATATATGTATCCAATAAGTCTAAAGGTTAAGAATGGTCAGCACACTGATTTTATAATGAGCTTCCGTGTTTTAATTTCTATTTGTATTTTTTATGTTTCTCAGTGACTCTTGGGGCATTTTTAACATTCTTTGGCAACCCTTGCAAAAAAAAACATTCTTTGACAACAATTAATAAAGCTGATATATTGTATGCAAAATCAGTAATATACAAGGGAGCAGTGGCGGCGCACCCAAGTTTTGGAGAAATGCAATATGTAGTACAACGACTATTCTTTCCAAGTGGTTATTGAGAGTAACTTCTATGTAGCAGGTTGTGGGTTCAACTTGATTTTATTTTCAATAGCTTTTACAAAGATAAGTATTATGTTTTAAATAGCTTTTACTAAATTTAGTGTTGGTTTTATATAGCATGTAACATTTTCTTTTAAAAAGATAGCTCTTAAACGAAACATTTCTTCAATTCTAAAACAATAGCTCTTCCATTGTTTTACTAACTTTGGTATTAAGATTTCAATAGCTTTTTTTTCAGAAAAATAGCTCTTAAAACAAATATTTCTCCAAATTTTAATGTTATCTCTATCATACAAAAATATTCCCTTTCGTCTTTTCCATTTGTATGTTTGAAAAATATTTCTCCATTGATACGGTGTATATTGATATTGAATATCAATCTTCAGAATTCTGGATCCGCGCCAGTGCAAGATATGGCTCCTCATGCTAGAAAATAGGAAAAGTGGATGAATACGGATGAACACACTAGCTAAGAAAAAGATGTGTATGAATGCATTTATCCTTTAGCTTTAAGGGTAACTCCAAAAACTTATCTATTTAGTTTGTCAAGTCAAAATCTGATAATTTTATAAAAAACAGAACTCTAAAAAACTTACCATCTGATCTGACTGACCATATGGGTTTTTTAGCTGGCCAAATCTGATTATCTAAAAAGGCTGGCCATTTATGTGGGACCCACGGCGCTTCCCCCCTCGCCCAAGAACGTCGTGGAGTTCGCGGTGCCGCACATACTCGCCGACGAGGTCCCCCGCGTGCTCGACCCGTGCCTCCCGCCGCCGACGCCGTACGAGACCGATGCCCTCGCCTACATCGGCTACCTCGCCGCCGACTGAGTCGGTCCCGTCGGCTGCGACCGCCCCTCCATGACCGAGGTCGTTGACGCCCTCAAGCACGCCCTCGGCGCCTGGACGGCTGCGCCGCTCTCCCGCTCCGGTACCGGCCGCCACACGCTGTCCGGCTCCGGGACAGACCAGTTTGACCTCACTGACACTGACTAGCCAGCACCCCAGCACGTCATTGACCCCATCGCCTCGAGGCTCGCACGCCATTGTCGCCGTCGATGCTACTGCGCCGCTGACGCGACGTCCCTATCGGGCATTGTGTCAGCGGCTACTCGACGGGTCCAAGAACCTACCCGGGTCGCCATTGGAAGACGTCGCCGTGCGCGCAGCTGGTCCTCGCGAAAGCAACACCATGGAATCCATGGAATGGGGAAGAAGAAGGAACCAAAGCCGACACAGACATCTCCGATGCTTCTGCTGCTGTTGCTGCTGCAAATTAATGGCTGATTTCTTGGTGAGGCAATCTTCTCCTCCTCCCCCCGCGCACCTGCCGCCGGCCCCTACCTCCCGCCGGCGCCGCCCTCTACCTCCGACGCGCCTGATGGGATGAAAAAGGGAGAAGAAGAGGAGGAATGAAGGCTGACGCCGGGACCCACTCTCAGATTGGAGAGCCTTCAACGCGCCTGAGGGGATAAAAAGAGGAAAGAAGAGGAGAAATAGAGGCTGAGGCTGATGCGCGGGATCTACTATTAGATTGGAGGGCTTAATAAAGAGGTTGCTAGAGTAAAAAATAATACGAAGAGAGATTTTTTTAGCCAGATAGCCATATGAGTATTTAAAGAGTCAGATTTAGCTACATTTTTTAAGTTGCTCTAATGATCTCCATAACTCCCTCCATCCCAGCACTTCCCATCTCTCTGTGGTCTGTCCATAGTTTAAGCACAAACGCATGCAAATGGGATGATGGTTACTGAAGAAAGGAATCTGCACAGCTTTTTGATGACCTTTGATCTCAAGTAGGATGTATATGTGCAGCTCAATCTGTTATTACAACCTCTCCACAATTCCATCGGATGGGTTTATGGCGACCATCTCTCACAAAAACATCTGAATACAAATACGAAATTTAGGTTTAAATGAGATATTGGGGTTAGACAAAATGCAATAATCATCGACGATAAAAGCCGTATTGCCTTTGAGCATTCAGCATAATATGGATACAGTAAAATGGTTATGTCCCAATAAATCATTAAAGCAACCTTTCCAGTTTGATGATGTTGCTGGTAGATGGTAACTTCAAAGTGAGTTTCCTCCGTGCTCTATATAACTCAGACTTAGAACAAGAAGCGGCACCTCAAATCCAGGAAGTGTTGCTGATTTGCAACCAATAAGCACCACGTACCGGAGGCGACCGAGTTGATTGATTACAATCAATAAGCACTTTAAGTATAAGAGGTGACTGAGTTGATCAGATATAGTTGACTATGGTGGTTGAAGGAGTTATGGTTTAAGGAATATTGAGGTGTTTACTACTAGAACTACAATGCAACTAGAAACAATAATGATATACAAAGACATTTTTTCTGGTATGTGATAGTTTAGTTTCTCGATATGTTTGTGCCGACCATTATGTTGATCAATTTCCATCTCTGTACTCAAACATACCCACACAGCGTTGCAGCCTCCTTGTATATATACAAGTACGACTGAGCTCACATATACAGCTTGTCGACCAGTTTATGAGATATTGGAGATATACATGTATAACGGTGATGGTTGTGTTCAGCAACGTGAACATCTCATCGTAGTTGCACATTCTGAATGCCGAATACGTATTTAGTGAATACGCTTCCGACTTAGCCATCTTCTTCGTCAATATACAACCTCTATACAACAATATACATACATAAGTCCATGTGAGGTGGGTGTGACTAGATCAGCTTCAATCATATAGGAGTTAATTGGGCCAGTTAGCAACAGAAATCCGACGCATCACAATGGTTTTAATTTACAACAGCAATAGGCAATTGCGTACATGAATTGGTACAGGAATTAATGTACGGTCCAGTATAAGCTAGAATTATATTTCACAACGTACTAAAAAGTTTAAATATATGCATATAGGCATCTTCCTAGCTGAACAAATTAGGAGCCCTGTAAAAAATGCTATTCTGAATTCTGGAATGGTGATACTTCAATTTGGCAAAGCTGAACTGCACCAGCAGGGGTAAGCTTCAGTTTGTCAGCTGAAAATTCTCTATCTGCAGCATGATTTAGGATTGACATATAATCCAGTGATTATGCCCTTCATTTCGATGACCAATCAATCTAGTCCTCAGATAAGCTGCATGAAAGCTATAGGCATCTGTCCAAGAGAAGTGCCAGTTCTGAACTTCTGCTCTGCCTTGCTACCATTCTATGAGCTTGATACTAGAAATGGAAGTTTAGTACATGTACTAGTGGCACTACACAGACTGGTCGATCATTTCCTTGCTTGTATTGGAAGCTTCGTTTTCGTCATCACTGGCTTCCAAGAGACAATATTTGACTCCATCTTCAGAGTCTATGTTGTTGAAATCATAAGCTGTCTGGTCATTTTCCACCTTCAGATTGGGTATCCGGTCCTCTAGAGGCGCTTCAATTACTGGAATGTTGGGGCGACTACTTAGACTTAGCGAATCCTCCTGGGCTACCATTCTCGAACCATTCCCATTGCGCTCAACCAAATCTGATACTCTTACCTGCCACAAAATATTTAGCTCATATGATGAAATCAAGTTTTAAGAAATTAGAAAATTGTTAAAAGAAAACTTAGGAAAAAACCTCAAGTGGCTTCATGATATCAATTTCTCGATTTTCGATGCTGTTGAGTGCTTCCTGAGCTTGTAACTCCATTGAGTCTCTCACAAGCTTACTCAAGAAAGATACATCATCAGACATGACACCCAGTCCTCTCAAAAGCATTGAGCCTAGTTGCAAGCTAGTCTGCAGGAAGATATAAAACAAGAGGGAAAAAGTTAAGTTTTTTTTTTTGGGTTTCATACTGTTAAAAGACAAATTCGTTTTAAAATTACCTCGGCATTTTCCAGAACAACTTCTGTTGCACCTGCTTTCTTTAGATCTAACAAATGTGACATGTCTTGAGCCCTAGCATACATGGGAACCTGATAAAACAAATGGTATTATCAGCACAGTGTTCACTCGTTGCACAGTGAATTTATAATATTATTTGTCAACCTGAAAACTAAATCCTGGGATTCTCCTAAATCATGAAAAAAATTTACTATAAAATTTCTTACACCAGGAAAGGCTTGCCGCAATCTGTTGACAGCCTCAATTGTCTTTTCCTTTCCAGTATACATGATCATGACGGCTTTAGGAGAAGATATGCCAGCAGATTGCAGAACAAGAGGGCGTGAACCATCTCCATATAGCACTGGAAAGCCTGATTTTCTAGCTGACTGTTAGGAAGTGGACACACACGGTTAGCTGAGTGCGTTAAGGAAGATCCATCAACTTTTATACCAAACCATTATTTTATTTCCAACCTTTACGACAGCAGGATTTAGATCAAATGCGACATATGGCCATCCTTCTGTGTCTTTGTCAAGCCCAAAAGATAATGGTGCAGACAAAAACTTTGCAAGGACCTGCCAAAATTACAGTGATTCATTTGACCAGCTCTCACAACAAAGGAAAATTTCCCATTATTTAATTAATGAAAAACGGAAGAGAATCCTGATATCAAATAAATGAAGGAAAAATAGTGTGCAAGATACCTTCCCCATTTCTCCAAAACCGAGAATCACAATAGGTTCAGTGGCATCATAATTCACCATCTCAGCTGGTTTCTGTAAAAGATCATCTTAATAGCTGGCATAAGCTACAATTATGTTCAGTATGGATGTATAGACAATTGTTTGCACATACTTCTTTTGTTTCTGATTTCTCATCGATGATCCCTGCTGCTCTTCTTCCAATTTCATTGAGTAATGGAGTTAGCGCCATAGATAGTACAACAACAATGATGAGCAGTTTATTCAACTCAAGTGGTAGGACACCAAGCCTGTTTCAGCAATGATAGCTAATAAAATCTGAAAAGGTACATGATCGAGCAGGAAAGAAACAAAAAGAAGAGCGTATAATCACTGACCTGTTTGCCAACGAAAACACCACGAAACCGAACTCTCCTCCTTGAGAAAGCAGCAATCCTATCCTTACGCTTTCTTGAAGAGTTAGCCCAACTCTTGGGCCTATTGCAGTAATTATCAATGTCTTGATTGCAATAAGGCCTCCCAACAGCGATAGAACATTAGGCCACTCCCGGATGAGAAGCTACACATGGGCAGAAAACTTAAGATCAGTTAAAAGAATATTCAAGGATGTTTTGTCAAAGAAAGAAAAACACATCAATGCCACTGTCAGCAACCGCCTGAAAGTTGCAGTAGATGCAACTAGACGTGAATGCATGTAGGTACCTCCGATACATATTTCTCAGTTAAGTGATATGAAGTAATGTTCACCAATATGACCATGGCTCAGTCACTTAAACCTGTTGCTCATGCGAAAAGGAGGTACAGTTAATACCTGCATGTCAATAGAAGTTCCTGTAGTCACAAAGAACAACCCAAGCAGCAGGCCTCTGAATGGCCTTATGTCAGCTTCAATTTGTGTACGGAAATTTGTCTCTGCAAGAATGGCCCCAGCCAGAAATGCACCTAACTACACATATGTTTAACAAGGAGCACATAAGACAGACAGGAGATCATAAACTAGATGTGACTATCATTTCAAAATGTTTTAATGACTTACTGTATCACTAAATCCCAACCATTGCGTGAGAAGGGATGTTCCTGAAACTGTAAGAAGACACAGCGCAACAAATGCTTCTGAGCTCCTCGACTCTGCAACAAACTGCAGAAAGGTTCATTCAGTATTCAGTCTAAGATAAAGATTTGACTTCAAAAAATTGCATTCAGAAAAGTACAAAGTAACATACCTCGAAGATGCGTCTGATGAGGTATTTCCCTCCAAGGGAAAGTAGGCCAAGTCCACCCAGTGCTCTTAGACTTTCAGCTAATAACATTGGCCACACGCTTTGCTCCACCACATTCTGCAATGAAGCGTGCAGTAAGCTTTGCTTTGTAATATATAAAACAGAAGGTAATATATTGTGACAATAGTAGTTGACCAGGTAGAAGAGCATAGAGAGTATAGCGAGTTAATGACTATTTGTATGCTCAGTTGCTTATTATATCAACCTTCGTGATACTGCATTCATTTGCAAATAAAACAATCTCGTTAAAGCAAGGTTGCTGCACCAAGCATAATCTCCCAAGGTACTAAACCAAGTCCTTAAGTCAAATTAGATGCAACAGTAATCTGTATTTCGCACAGGAACTTTCATGTAGGTTGATTATCTTTAGTGCTGACCTTTTGCATACCTGACTCTCTAACACAGGGAGTATGACCAAGAGAGGAACAACTGCGATATCCTGTGAAGTATCAGCAGAAAATATCCTGGAATTAATACAGCGTAGACTACTTGAAAGAAACTTTTGTTTACAAAGGGCCAGTTTAGAGAAGAAAAGGAAGAGGGCTTCAGCTAATCACCTGCAGGAGGAGGATTCCCAGTGTAGCTGAACCAAATCTTGTTGGGAGTTCACCTTTCTCAGCAAGAAGCTGCATACGGCATCCAAAAGCACTTCAAAAATCAATATTATGTGTAAAAAGTAACAATACAACAACTGTAAGCAGGAAGTGTTGCTCGAACTATTGTATAATAAAAATGCCACTGTTTTATTGATGTCAAACTAGTAGTAAAGTCCATGAGCAATTGTAGTGAACACAAAATAGATACACTATAAACTTCACACCATGGAAAAGGTCAATTCTTCTTCTTAAAAAAAAGGCCTAATTATGCAAAATAGTTGTAAAAAGAAACTGCGGATCTTGCTTAAATAACAAACTGCCAATACATTATACAGTCAACCAGCAGAATGCACACCTGGAGGACAAAAGCAGATGAAGATAGTGAGAGGGCAGCCCCAATTACTATTGCTTCATCGACGCTCCTGATATTCACCTGCAGATATCAGAACTAAATATAATGAGCAGCTTAGTTGGCCTCGAAAGGGAATCCTTGTTACAACAGACTAAAACATAGTAATAATTAAGCGACCAAGGAAATTTCAAGCATCTTTCTACTAGATCACAACGAAGCTTGGTTTGTGCAACTCCAAAAAAATGAAACAAGTTATATCTAGGTATAGAGGTAAAGCTATTAAAAAAGTCAATTCGTACTGTATCTCACCAGATCAGGTCTTGAATCAAAGAGGAACTGCAAAATTTTGGTTCCAATAGCACCATTCGGAGGAAGCTCGAACGCCGTGAAAGCAAGGGTTGACAAAAGAACCTTCAGGATATTGAAGAGCATATAGGTCAGCCGTCACAGAACTTTGTTGAGATCAATGAGCAAAGCCAAAGTGATGGATTGAAAAAGAAACAAATTCAGTACAAGACAAATATCAAAATCAGATATAATTATCTCCAAGCACAGTCCATTGTCTTGTATTTGGAGCACTAGTTACTATTCTGAAATGTACTAAGAGCTGCCATATTGAGCACATATATTTCCAGTTCTGAATTACCGACTGAGGCAATGAGGAACTAGCAATTTGGGGGAGCATACCTGAGGCAAACCCATCCCAAAGGCGTATCTGGCAAGAGCCTTAAGGCGAGACAGGGAGAGCTCCAGCCCCATCTCAAACAACTGCAGAGCCATACAGACCAATCAATCAATCAATATAATTGTCCAGCTAATGCGAGATTTTAATTATACAGTTGCATTATATGTGATAGGAGAAATCATTAAACCATAGTAATCCCTAGTGCAGAATGATATTAACAGAAGAGTTAACAAAGAACTTACCAGGAAGAGAATCCCCCACTCTGAGAGGAGCTTGACATCGGTGAGGTTCCTGATGAGGCCGAACTGGTTGAGCACGACGCCGGCGCAGAAGAACCCAAGGATCTAGAGATGATTGCACTTTTAGATTAGAAGGAAGCAAGAGATCAGGAGAGGAAGGGTAAGTAGGTAGCGGAGGAACGGGGAGAGATACTTCACTGGGCTGGCCTTGACGACGCGGAAGGCGGGGACGACGAGCACGGTGACGCCGAGGAAGGTGAGCGTGTCGAAGCCCAGGTCGTTGATCACCTCCACGGCGCTCGCGATGTCCATCCCCGACGCGCGCACCCGGACTAGCACCCCGCGTCCCCTCCGCCTCCTCCTCCCCGCCGCCGCCGCCGCATCCCCGATCCCCAGCCGCAGCAAGGACGCACCCCCGCGCCGCCGCAGGACGCACACCGACACAGGCGCGCAGCGCGCCGAGAGGAGGACGCGGTGGTGGTGCCGTGGGGCCATCGCGGCCGCCGCCATGGCGCCAGAGCAAGGCGCGCGCGCGCAACCAGCCAAGCTGCGTAGTAGCTAGCTTGGCGCGTACGAGGAGAGGAGAAAGCTGAGCTGCGAGGCGAGTAGGCGGAGGCGCGCGCGCGCGTTTATCGCGGGGAAGAAGAAGATAAGATGGTGAGGCGAGCGGCGCGCCGCGCGGGAGCGCCTCCGCCTCTCGATCGCTTTCTCCCGCGCTCATGGGGGTCTCGTCTCCTTGCTCCCACGCTTCGCTTTCCAGGGGATGTAGTTTTTGGTTTTAACTCGTGTGGACTAGTGCACTGTAGCGTGTAAATTTCAAAAGATAAAAATTTGCAAGAAAAAATTACTGGATATCAGCATTTCAGAGGCAATTGTATTGGCTGGCAAAATACTGAGTGATTTTACGGACGTTAAGAGGTACCTTCTAATACCTCGTATACATATACTATAAGGCAATATATAGATGACTAAATGGGCTGGGCTTCAGTGTATCGGCCCGGACACGGCACGGCCAAGCCCAGCCCATGAGGCACGATATATTTTTTAATATTTTTCTATATACTTTTTCTATGTTCATATTTTTCTCCAATTTTTCTTATATTTTTTCTATTTTCTCATATTTTCTAATTTTTTTCTAATTCTCTCCCATTTCTTTATTTTTCATTAACTTTTCTCTTTTCCCTTTTTTTGTTGGGCCAGCCATGCTGATGGGCCTCCATAGGCCTATGGGCCATTTTCGTGCCCACCCTGGCCCAAGATGGCATGCCTCTACTATGGGCCGTGCCTTTCTGTGCCAGGCAGGACCGTACGGTCCATTTAGCCATCCATAGACACCAAATTTAGTACGTCCCTATATCTTTATAACGACGAATTTTTTTATTTATATATTTTTTTAATAAAATATTTACAAAATTATATTTTTATTTCAAAAATTTACAAAAATATACTCTCAACGCCCTCTGGGAGAACATTTTTTAAAAATCACCCTCCAAGAGGGCGATTTAATGACGTGGCTGACGGCCGTTGGCCGGGCGGCTAACGGGCCGCCTGCAAAACGCCGTCCGCGGGACCGGCTATTTTGCAGGCGGCCCTCTTGCCGCCCTCTGGGAGGACGGTTTTTAGCCAGCCCAGTATAAAACCCCCTCATAGACTTAAAAAATATCATAAAATTCACAGAAATTACAAAAAAAAAGAAGAAGAGAGAGCTGAGAGCAAGGCTGAACAAAAACAGCGAAGCTTTACCGGTTTGCTGATTCATCTGTAGGTAAAATCTATTATCCCTTTGCAATTTCTATTTCTATGCAAAAATTGATGTAGTATTGTACTGGTTACGTGTATAGTACTATATGAAAATAAGTTGTTACTCGTAGATATGTAGGTTTTTAGTCAATCTGTTAGATGATTTAGTTTGTGTCGAGATATTAGTTATAAAATCTCGATTACACGGTTTTAGATGTGAGGAGAATGTTGGTACCTAGTTTAACTGCATTTTTCCATCAACAGATATGTTAAATAAAGTGATATTTCAGTTATTTCACGGGCAAGGGAATGTTAGGTATGGTCCATAAGGTGTAGATCTGTCGGAGTTTAGTTCAACGGCTAAGGGCATTGATAGGCCAGCTGAGAGAAGTTTCGGGTCAGTGTACAACTGGCTAATGCGAGGCTTTCGACTCGACCCCCAGATCAACACAATAATCTTGTATGTTGTAGTTAGTCGTGCAGTTGAAGGTTTTTTTTTGGGAACTGATGCCGGTGGATTGCACTGCCACTTGGAGATGGTACGTGGAGAATGCATTCCAACGTGGTTGGCCACTGTGCATACTTGTGTCGGTGTATGAGAAAGATAACACCGCTGCTGCAATGGTCGTGCAAGATGATGAGGGTTCAAGTACGGCGGGAGGAGGTGATGCCAAAACAATGGAAGAAAATGAAGGAGGGAATGAAGGAGTGAACAAAGAAGATAGACAGCCAACAGATATGGCAGATGAGAGCGAACTAATCGACACCATCGTCGAAGAAATGAATAGGGAAGATGCTGAAAACGAGCATGGAGAGTATGATAATTCGTTCGATGAGGACAACGTGATGCCTGCAGAATGGAGCAACGAGGACTTCTCTGGCCTTGTTATCTCCGAGCGGCATCATGTGCCATAGGAGTATAAGGAGAATGAGGTTATCCAGGGGGCTAAGTATGCATATGTAGAGAATTTGAAGGATGCAGTAAAACAATGGGCGGTGTCACTTCAGAGGGAGTTCTCGGTCGTGAAGTCAAGCAAATCAGTGTATGAAGTGAAGTGCGTGAAGGATGGGTGTCCATGGCGGGTGCACGCATTCAAGGGTAAATGGAAGGATTATTGGCAAGTTTCAATCGTGACCGAGCATTCATGTTACTTACCCGGTGTTGAAAAATATTATAGAAACATGACATCTGCATTTATTGCAACAGAGATGTACTCTCATATTGTAAATAACCTGGGGTACGAACCAAGGTCAATTGTTAGACATATTGAAGAGAAATTCAAATAAATAATTAGCTATGCTAAGGCTTGGAGGGCAAAACAGAAGGTTGTAGAAATGAGGTTTGGCACATTTAAAGCATCTTATGATAATTTGCCTCGTCTGTTAGCCTGTATTCTTCAGAGGAATGCAGAGACCTGCTACGACATAAAAGCCTTTCTATTAATTGATCATGGTAATAAAAGTGTGTTGCAACGGGTATTCTTTTCATTAGGTGCTTGCATTTAGGCATTTGTGCATTGTCGTCCCATCCTCTGCATCGATGGGACATTTCTGACCGGAAAGTACAGATGACAGATATTAACAGCAATTGGAGTTGATGGAAATAACCAAGTTTTACCGGTGGCTTTTGCTTTTGTTGAAAGTGAGAACACTGATAGCTGGTATTGGTTTCTAGAAAGGGTTAAGTCTGCAGTTGTACGGATGAGGCCAGACGTATGCCTCATACATGACCATCACGCCGGCTTGCTACGGGCAATTGAGGAATTGAGGGATGGATGTGCTGAGAAGGGATACCCACCAAGGTGGTCAGATGTCCAAAGTAAATGGTGCATGCGTCATATGGGTGCTAATTTCTATAGGCAATTTAAGAATAAGCAACTTATGGATCTTTTCAAGAGGCTGTGCGCCCAGAATCAAGAGAAGAAGTTCAATGAGCTTTGGAGGAGGTTGGATGAGCTGACCACTAAACAAACAGATGAACAGTCCAGGAGGGCTACCCTTGTAGGGGATGAGGCTCCACAAGCTCTTGGACCTCTATCAAGTGACGGACCTCGTATGAGAAGAAAGCCGGCATCCTCGGTTAGAAAATTTTTGGAGTGGATTGAGAATAAGCCAAAGGAGAAATGGGCATTGTTGTATGACAAGAATGGTTCTCGATTTGGCATAATGACCACAAATTTGGCAGAGGTTTATAACTGGGTGATGCGTGGTGTTCGAGGGCTCCCACTTGTTGGCATAGTTGAATTTATCTTGCATGGCATATGCAAGTACTTCAGAGATCGGTTCAGAGAAGCCGGTCCCTCAATGGCGGATAATAACCTTTTTTTTGGCACACTACTGACTAAGTACCTGCAAGGTAAAAGTAATAAGGCCCGAAGACATCGAGCTATACCTCAAGGTACACACGAACAAAGATTTGAAGTATTGTGTGTCGACAAGGGCATGCGCGGAATTTACCACAAAAGAGTTATGCAGGAGTGCGTGTTGAAGGAAGACGGGACCTGCAAGTGCTCGTGCCAAAAGCCTACTCTACTCCACAAGCCATGTTCTCATGTTATTGCCGCGAGCGGTGAGTGCGAGATAGAAGCATGTTATTTTGTCTCACCTTATTTCAGAAAAGAAGCAATCTGCAATACTTGGAGTGGAAAGATATACGGCTTCGGTATTACGGGGACATTTACTACGGAGCATCCTCAAGCTATCTACATTCCTGACCCAACAAAATTGAGGGATAAAGCAGGTCGCCGCAAGACAAGATGCATCCGTAATAACATGGATGAGTCAGAATCCGGTGGAAGACATAAACGTTGTTCAAAGTGCGACCAAATAGGCCATACATATAAGAAATGCCCAAAAGATACAACCAGTCAAAGTGCGGCGGAAGCTAAACCGTCGGGTTCAGGTGCTGATGGCAGTCGTCCTACGGGTAAACGCACAACTTCAAGACGACCCCGTCTTAGGCGTTCTCGAATATTTGGTGGTGCTGCGGTGTAGTGTAAGTCTATGCTTGATCTTTGTTGTAGAACGATATGTACCGTACTGTTGTTTTTTATTGTCATGTAATAATGATGTAAACCTTAACAATAATTTGTAATTTGGTTATTCAATTAATTTTACGAACTTACTATTACTTGTTGCTTTGATAATATAATTTATGCTAACTCTCTATTTACATGCAGGTATGGCGTATCATACCCCGAAGCTGCTCGACCGGGTCGTTGACCAGTCCGACCGGTCTTACCTGTCAGCCGTCGAGGGTGCCCAGCTAGGCACCTTCCGTCCACGGCCTTCACGTCACCTCCTGCGGATAGACCACCGGTTCCGTGAGAGGTCAGAGTTGTACTAATATTTCTTCACATCATTTCTACATATCTATGGTCCTTAATATTGACTACAGTGCTATATTCTGCAGGTTGCGTGAGGCTGGACTTCTTCCGCTGTGCAGGTTAGTTGAGCCCGCACCGGATGGAAGGACCCCACTAGGCGATGGGACGCTGATCGGTCACTTCTAGTGGCACTGGTGGATCGCTAGAGATCGGAGACGCATATGTTCCACCTACCGTGTGGCGAGATGACTCCCACACTTCAGGACGTGTCGTACCTGCTGGGATTTCCCCTCGTAGGGGATACAGTCGGTCCGGTAGACGGGATGCAAGGTTAGTCGCAGGACATCACTGCTCGGTTCGAGGCCGTGCACCGTCGACCTAGACTTGGTAGGCCGGGTTCGCTACCGCCTTACACCCCGACCGGCCCCTTGCAGGTGTGGCTGCTATAGTTCACTGTAAGTCGCGGGCTCCTTCGATTCACAATCATCTGATCTGTAAAACAACAGTGGTGCTGACTACAATCTTGCTTTACAGCCTGATCAGCTAGACGAAGACGTCGACCAATACTCGGTGCAGCGGAGCTTGGAGGCGTGCTTGCTGTGGCTGTTCGGGTGGGTGATGTTCACCAGCACGACGGGGCACGCGGTGGACAAGGGACTGATCCATTACGCTCGTGCGATCGCTGACAGCGAGGACGGCTGTGTACCGCAATGGTGCTGGGGATCTGCTGTGCTAGCAGCGACGTACCGTGGTCTTTGTGACGCATGCACAAAGACCGATGCAGGTGCGATTCTCGCCGGTTGCCTTCTCCTTCTGCAGCTATGGGCAGCCAAACGTTTCGCGATAGGCCGCCCTCTGATTCACTACTCTCCCTACGAGGGCGGCCTTGGAGGCTTGTACGGGTAGTCGGCCGAGGACTGTCCCACTATGGGGACAGTATGGTGTCACCGTGAGGTACGTTACATGAAATTCTAGGTTTACCACTTAAGCGCAAATACTGACCTGTTCCCCCTGCCCTATTTTGCAGCGTCGTTACGCTCACACGCATGTTAGGAGGGCCTACTGCGACTTCGTTATGGAGTTGGACCACCTACAGCCCAGCGACGTCGTCTGGGAGCCGTATAGTCCGCAGGCCATCGCGGCCCATGCATCGCTCGGACTCTCGGCTCTTTGCACGCGTGACCAGTCATACTGGATGACGAGAGTGCCGTTGGTGTTCGACATCTTCGTCGAGCCGCACTGTCCGCAGCGCGTGATGCGACAGTTCGGCCTATGTCAGCTCTTCCCTATGCCCGTGCAAATGGTTGTCCCTCGTGACGTGCACAGGTTAGTACAGCTGCGATCTTTGTCGACGACTACAACTCTGTAATGAAGTCTAATGCACTCTTTGCAAATAGGTATACTCGTAGGGGACAGACAGGCGGTACTCAGTGGTATCCGCGACTATAGAAGTACGTCGAGGACTGGTTGTTGGCGACGAAGGAGGTCGTCGATGAGATTTTTCCACACACTGAGGACAACTACCTAGCATACCTCAAGTGGTACCAGCCGCGCACCCGCACACGCGTGACGTTCACCCCAGAGGATCCACGGCCACACTTCGCCTCTACGACTGACACCTATCATCGACACCGTGACTAGGACTACTTCCGCGCGGTATGGCACATTTTCTTTGCACTTTGCTATTCCCTTTGTAGGGGTGCATGGTTCTAACATATATTAACGTCACATTTCAACTAGGCCGATGCAGCGCGACAAGTTCGGGCAGATGTGGACGCGGCGTTCGGACGATTGGATGGAGGGATCGTGCTGACTGCGGAGGAGCAGAGGACGACTTTCGGGAGGATCCGTTAGTCGATACACGCAGTGATCCGTGCGCTCACTTGTCGTGCGGTCGACGCGGTACCTTCTGTAGCTGTACGACAGCAGCAGCCACGCCCCGCAGGAGCTAGAGTGTACCATCATGGTTCTAGTCTGCGAGCTGGCCCCTCCAGAGATAAATTCCGCTAACCATCGGTTCATAATACGACATGCACCGTTTTACATCCGTATGGTTCCGTGTAGTTTTCACTACACCGTACCTAGATCCCTCCGGAGCTGGCACGTCCACGCAGGGACCGTACCACATCCAACCGCACGCGCAGCAGGGCATGACCATTGCCCCCGGGGCCACCACAGGAAGTCCTTCAGGTTAGATCAAAGTTTACTTTCGCCTTGTAAAATTAAACTTTGCAATTATCAATATTTTTGTGCATAGGGTTCAACTCTACAGCGTGGGGGATGTTTGCTAGCGCTGGCTCGTCCGCACAGGGCGCACGCGGCAGCGGTTGGGTATAGGATCCTTTCGAGGGGGCGACTTGGAGGACGAGAACGAGGAGATACACGAGGTACTAAATACCTCGTAGCTCGAAGGAGCTCCGCCACCACAGACACAGGACCCACCAGCTGACACACCCGTGCAGGCGACCCGCGCTGGCCATGCCGTACCACTAGACCGGCTGACGTATTCCCAGGGACAGGTGTGAGCGCAGGCTAGGAGGACGAAGAGGGCTAGAGGTTACGGTCAGGGCCCGTAGTCCGTTGTACCAGTAGTACTTCGCCTCTTATACTCAAAAGGCCTAGTTTGACCAAAGTCAAAAATTTGTCAGAAACTTTGTTTGTTGAAATCTACCGCTTAGAAAATGTTTCACATGGTATCTTATATGTTTTCCAAGCTTAACCTTGAAAGAAAAATTAATTCTAAATAAAATTGCCTTCTTATCATTTTTTGGAAGAAACTATAATCTTGTTTTTGACCAAATTGCCATAAATCTCCAAAATGAGTTCGAATGAGATTTCGAAAAAGCTTCCAAACAAAAAGTATAGACTTGACTATTTTAAATATTTTTTGGTATTCAAACTTCTTGCAAAAATTTGATCCTTCAAAAGTTATTTGCTTTCGAAATTCAATCAAAAACTACCATAAACCATAATACGTCATTTTTAGCACTTAAGTGAGAATTGTTGTAAATTCCGTAGTAAATCTCAAATATATGGAAATTGTCAATGTTTGAGCTCACACATTCAAGTGGCACCTTTGTGTCATCTTATTTTTCCCCGAGATCTTAAAAACCTAGTGTTGTAACTTTTGTGTGCGGGGATCTGCTTGTGCAAGGGCTGGAGGCCGGCAGATCGGGCACAGGCTGTTCGACCGGCGCTATATGCGTGGTCCGACCGGCCTGATGCCTGTGGTCCGACCAGCTATGGGGGGCCGGTCCGACCGGGCCACTGGGTGCGGCCCCATTACTTATCTTACCCGACCTTCTTTCTCCTCTATCACTCTTCTCTTTTCCCAACTCGCCCCAAACTCGTTTCTCTCTCTCTCCCTCAAACCCTAACTCTCCTCTCCACTTCCTCCTCTCGGTTGGACCGGGATTTCTCCTCTGTTTGGACCGTAAGTGATTCTCCTCTGTTCCCTCTCTCTATTCCACGGTTTGGATTTGTATTTGATTGTTTTTTTGAACCGTGGATTGGAACCCTAGGCCAAAGGAGTGTGCTTCGTCGATTTGCATCTCTAGAGGAGAGTTCTTGGTGCAAATCAAGTCGATTTATTTCGGCAATCTAGTGGTAATCCCTCTCCCTTGCATCTAACTCAATCCCGTTCACCTCTTGATGCTTCTAGGGTTAGGGTTAGTTTATTTTCTTATTCCTCTCCTATATTTGTGCACAATGCCTATCTTGTTCAGCTTCTATTCTCTCTAGTCTTGTGCCATATTAGTTCATCTCTTGTGTATGTGACAAATTTTTGATGAATGGAAGCGTGCAAACTCGATCTGGCATTGGCGATCGGATCGGCCTGATTCCTGCGGTCCGACCGCCAAAGTAGGGCCGGTCTAACCGTCCCTGCACTGAACAGCAAGTTCAATTATCAAATCTTTTTCTTTTACGCTAATCCTCGCTGATCCTTTTCTTTGTCTCTTTCTTAGTCAATGGCTCCTCCTCGCAAGAAAAATACGGAAAGACACTCCAAGAAGCGTCATGATCCCGTCGTTTCATTAGAGAAAGAAGAGATGGAGGATGAGGATTATGTGATGGAAGAGGAAGAGGAAGAGGAAGAAGACCATCAAATAGATGAGGATGAGGATGAGGATGATGATGACAAACAGCCTATTTATCCTTGAGGTGACCCAACTGCTCCACCTCCTTCGGTCTATTATTCAATGCCTCCTCAAGTGGATCCAACTATCAACTTACGAGTACGATTGAACAACCCTACGGAGTACATGGTTCTTAGGGATCGTGATCAATTCAACAGACCTAACGACTCCAACGATCGAAGGTTCCACACAAACTTTCAGAAGGAAGTATTTGAGAAGGTCTACACTTCTACCAAGCCTTTTGCTGATTATAAGTACATTGTGTGGAAAGAGATAAACAAGACCTCGCAGTTTCAAGGGTTGCACAATATTTTCCGAGAAGTGGGAATTGACAAGTCTGTTGCTATCCATCAGGATTATGACCCCACTCTTATTCGTCAGTTCTACTCTACTATTTGGATAAATGAAGATTTCACTCAGATAAAGTGGATTAGTGGAGAGCTTGGGTGTGTGGCAACTAAGCGAGAGTTGCAAGAAGTGTTGGAGCTGAGATATTTTGAGGGTACACGGCTTCACTCCGATCTACAGTACGCTCCAATGTCTGTTCAAGAACAAGCTCAGTTTTACAACACAAGTGTTCATTGCACATTTGGAACAGTCACTGGATTAAAAACTGTGCCAAGTGTGATCAACCGGATTGTAAGAGCTTCCATTGTTCCAAGGTGTGGCAACAAGTATGCCATTCGTGGTATCACATGGCATGCGATCAGAGCTATCATAAGTGGAACTCGGTTTGATGTCGCCGACCTTATTCTTAGAGAGATGCACATGTCGAAGAACACCTTTGGACAAGGTATATATTATGCTCCATTCATAATGAGGCTTATCCTTGCAAAGTGTGGAAGAATGGGCAATAGAACATCTCGCCATAAGGAGTATAGGCCCTGGCTTCCACCAAATGCTCCCTCCGGGCGGTCCTTTGAGAGCGGTCAATCTTCTTGTTTCGCTCAACCTCAAGGGCCTTCTTGTCATGATCATCCTCCTCCTCCGCCGCCTCCACAGGACTTTGGTCAGTTCTTCTCTCCTCAATATGCATATTTTGGGATGCAGCCAATAGAGTATTTCAATCCGGTCATGGGAGCTCTCAATGCCCTAAATGACAGCTTTACTCGTATGAATACCGGATTTAAGGAGATGAATGAACAAGTGAGAGGCTTATCCAGTAATGTTCAAACTGTGCAAAATTCTATTGATCGTGTTGAAGGTCGCATAGATGTTTTTGAGCGACGTATGAGGATTGTAGAGACCTCCCATCCGATTGTCTACCATCGTCGTCGCAATGCCCCTTCCTCCCCTCCTCCTGAAGATTGAAGACGCTTTTGTTATTTGTCAGCTTTCTTGTAATAGGATAGTTAAACTCTCATTTGTCTCCTTTGGAGTTTATTGCTACTCGAAATTTATCTCGTTTGACCTATACAATTTCTTTCATAAATTTATCTTCTTTTGAGTTCAAGCTGTTGTTGCTTATCACGCTCGATTATTTTAAATTGATAGAATGCAAATCATATTGCAAACCCCTCTCGTCGCCGTTGTGGCTCTTGTGATTTTCATGCACATGTTTAGGGGGAGTCTATTGTATGATTTGGCTTCGTGTATTGAACTTTATTTATAATTTCGCTTTATATGTGACGTTTCTCATTAATTACCAAAAAGGGGGAGGTTGAAGCATCTATGCCCCATTGTTGATTTTGGTAATTGATAACAAGCGCAAAAACTAACTGTTGGGGCCGAAATCCCCAACTCAGGTTATTTTCGGTCGGACCGCAGGCAAAGGATCGGTCCAACCAGGTCTAAATTCAACATCTAAAAAATACCAGCCGGTCAGACCGCCGGTTAAGAGCCGGTCCGATCGGCACCCTATCTCATTTGGGCTATCGGTACTGGACGCGGCCGGTCCGACCGGGTGGGGGGAGGCGGTCCGACCGCCGCCCCCACTAGAACTTCCTGTCGGTACTGGATCCGACCGGTCCGACCGGGAGGAGGAGGCGGTCCGACCGCGACCCCACAAGAACTCCCTAACGGTACTAGATCGGGCCGGTCTGACCAGGTGGGGGAGGCGGTCCGACCGCCACCCCAACTAGAACGCCCTGTCGGTACTAGATCCGGCCGGTCTGACCGGGCAGGGGAGGCGGTCCGACCGCCACCCCAGCTAGAACGCCCTGTCGGTACTGGATCCGGCTGGTCCGACCGGGAGGGGTAGCCGGTCCGACCGCGCCTCCCACTACAATTCCGTGTCGGTACTGGATCAGGCCGGTCCGACCGGGTTGGGGAGGCGGTCCAACCGCCACCCCCACTACAACTCGCCGTCGATACTGGATCGAGCCGGTCCGATCGGCCAGGTATTCGCGATCCGACCGGCACCCGCGTCACAACTCCATAGCTTTGCGCCATCAAATTTAATTGGTGGTTATCCTCTTTGGCATGTGGACCTAACTTTTTTTCCATATACTAAAACACAATGGTTATTCCACAATTACCGATTGTCATTGATTACCAAAATCAACAATGGGGCCTAGATGCTTAATCCCTTTACTTCGTTTATGCTCGTCGATTAAACGATGTACTCCTCACGATCTGCGTTTGTGACGAAACTGATCAAAAACATTAATTTTCGAGTTTCAACCTCACGGCGAAAGTAGATTCCGAGCGGTGACAACCGAGCACACGTTAATTGCTTACGAACATACTGAAATTATCCATCCAACAAGTACAAACGGCACATGAAACGTTTCTACTTATCATTATTACATGTCTTAGGGTATTTCAAACGGATATCCGACTAGACATGCAACTACTGTGTACAGCGTGGGTACTTCCTCTTGCTCGCCGCCTCCGGCCCAGCTTCCTTTGCACGCAGTGACCTCTCCCTCTTCCTCTCCCTCTCTACCTCACGGGCTTCCTTCTTCTGCCGCTCTTTCTCCTCCTTCCTCTTCTGCTCAGCCTCCCACTCTTCTTGCGCCGCCCAACGACGTTGACACCTCTCCCAGTTCCTATCTTTTAAACTGTAAAGAAACTTTGTGTCATGTGAACGGATCTCCGTATCTATCCACTGCACAAAGTCGCACAGAGGCGGAGGGGGCTTCAGTGCCTTCACATATATAAATTTGTTAGCTCAAAGGTTCAAATATTTCGTACTACAAGATAATTCGTATTACCTCTACTGGCTTCTTCACCTTCTCCTTCTTTCCTTGTGGCTTCGGCTTCTCTAGGGAGTACGCATAATTAGCACACATCCAATACCTTTGTCGGTATGTGTAATCCTTCTCACTTATTGCGACTTTGCAATTATCTCCACACCAACACATCGGCGGAGGGACGTCAATTGGAGGTTGTAGACGACTGGACATACCGGATGCATCCATAGCAACCTACATTATAACCAAATAAACGCAAGTTATAACTCGCTATGCCAAAAATATCTTATACAACTACATACCTACGGTATACTACACATGACTACAAAAAATTAAATGTTATCATCCTTATTTCCATCTCCCTAGTGTTTCTCCAACTAGTGCTACTCATCTAGTAAAAAAAACCTAACTTTTCTCATGTGCTCTATCAATGTCCTTAGCCGTTATGCTCAACTTCAATAGATCTACACCGTGTGGACCAAACCTAACATTTACTTACCTGTAAAATAAGTAGTATAATACTACATCATTTGATGAATAAAAATGAAAATTATAAAAAATTATAAAATATTACCTATAGATGAATCCGTAAACTGGCTAGGCTTCGCCGCTTTCGTTCGCCTTCACTCTCAACTCTTTCTTCTTTTTTCTGTTATTTTTATGAATTTTATAAATTTTTTGGAGGCTCGAAGAAGGTTTTATAGTGAGCTAGTAAAAAATCGCCCTCTGAGAGGGCGGCAAGGGGGCCGCCTGCAAAACGCCGGCCGCAGGGCCGGCCAATTTATAGGCGGCCCCCTTACCGTCCTGCTAGAGGGCGGTTTTTGGGCGGCCAGGGGGCCGCCAATAAAATGGCCAGCCCTGCAGCCGGCATTTTGCAGGCGGCCCCCTTGCCGCCCTGCTAGAGGGCGGTGCCGTCCTCGTAGAGGACGATTTTTCGCCGGCCAGAGGGCCATCTACAAAAGTGTTGATGGCCGCTGGCCGCCCGGCCAACGACCGTCTGCCACGTCATTAAATCGCCCTTTGGGAGAGCGATTTCTTAAAAAACGCCCTCTCAGAGGGCGTTAGGAGTATATTTCTATAAATTTTTAAAATAAAAATATAATTTTGTAAATATTTTATTAAAAAAATATATAAATAAATAAATTCTTATAACGACTACTGTCCGTTATAAAATATAACAACTTCTAGCATTTAAAATTTGTTCTAAAATATAACAACTTCTACACCTATATTCTTTTTTTTCAACCAATGACAAGTTTTCGTCACAAAAGTTTTTCACGCCCTTTCTCTTTTCAACCAATCACAACCTTCTCCATCTAATTCTAATAACTTCCTAAATACGTGTGCCCAGCTAAACTAATGTCTTCTTAACCGTGCGACAAAATTTACTACTTATAAGCCATAAACACGTTATTAGGGCAAAAACAGATTAATTTTGTACTTCTACTCTTAGTGGTCTAAAAGCTAAGATCCAGTAATAAAAGCGACGAAAAAGCACATATAATTAATTATAAAATTCAAATTTGGCCTGGTTTATGTAAGCCAAAGCTGAAAAAAACAGGTCAAGATCATGGAGGTATAGGACAAAGATGAAGCTCAAAATTGGGCAGTACAAGGCTGCTCTCACCACCCCCAACAAATCAACAATCACCAGCTCCGTTCACTACACAAACTTTGAAGAGATGGATAATATTGTACATGTCAGCACCAGTGAGGTGTGATAACACAAGTACGTGAGACAGCTATTATACAAGATCAGCTGACAGATGGACCCCATCAATAAGTTTACTCCTTTTGGCTACTCCATACTTTTCCAACATGGTAAAAACAAAATCTAGACAGAGGAAAAGAATACCTAGTACAATAACACTAGTTACACTATCCCTTCTGTTCCTCAAATCGGTTGACCAAAAACACATACACCCCCACTCACTCACCTATCTGCTGGGCATCACCTGAGTATATACAGGGGCGAAGCCTCGCAGGTAGGATCTTCCGATGAACGACCAAGAATATGCTCATTTACTTCTCATGATTTGGGAAAAGAATTTGGAGAGCGCTGTCGGTGGTGATTGGCAAAGCTTCTCCACTCTTCGTTCTTTCTGTAGCTTACATTTGCTCTGCAAACGACTTCCAGACTTCCAGTTGCCATTGTTGTGGGCTAGCACGTCTCTTGAGCACAGGTCGCCTGCCTTTGGGCAGAATGGATAAGTGTAGCTTAGCCAGAACCCAATGATGAAGACTTGGAATGGACAAATTCAGCATATGCCAAAGCTACTATATCCATGCAAGAGAGCCTCGGTCATTGTTTGCTGCTTGAGGGCGGCCCCTTGTTGGAGTTGGCGGCCTGTTGGCATTCAATTCCTGATTTTAACATAAGAAGATGGTGTTAGAATTGTATAGGCAGGAGCACCCTTGTGCAAATCCAAGAGCATCAAGTGATAAACGAGGAGTTACCTGCATCCATGTATCCTCAAGATGATGCTCTGGAGAGGTCTCGGGCGATGTAATGGCAGGCGGCAAAGGATGAATGAGTTTCGGAACTACTACAAGATCTCTTCCTAGAACCAAGATTGCACCTGCGTTGTTTGCAGTACCTGCATACAGATCATATTAAGCAACAGGGCAAACCAAACTTCAAGAGATAATTAAACAGACCATGCCAGAATAAACATCTCATTACCGCAGTAATTCGTTGCTGAGAAGAGAGTGATTAGGTGACCTTGAGCAAAACGCTCAAAACCATCCATCACACACTCATGTGCTCGCACAATTAACTGTAAGTCATTGTTGTTGCAGAACTCCATAACACGGTCAGGCTGCAGTTACAATACATGTTATTTTGAAAGAGAACCACAGGAACTGATGGGGAGAAAAGAGCTGAACACAACATAACACATAAAACAGAGAATACTAACCCCAAAGGTAACAAGACCTGGGCCACGAGCATTTGGTCTAAGTCCTTCAACACTATCATTTTCAGTTGGATCAGACCTTTAAGATTAAAAAAATGGTTATATCAGGAAAAATTAAACAAGGATCTTGCAATAATAGTGTCACAATAAGAGCCACTGAAATGCTGACCACAGAAGATCCATTAGAACAACTGAGCCTGCTTCCATGGTAATTGGTCTTTGAAGATTCTCAATTTGTTCAACATGATTTATAGACCGACCAATACCACCATGCATACAGATTATTTTCTTTTCTATTAGGGCAGCCAAAGGAAGCCAATTAAATAGCCTATTCATGCGATGCCAGGTCCAGATCCCATCTCGTTCACCCTGTTTTTAGCAAAGAACAGTGATAAGCAAAGATTAAAAATAAAAGTGCCTATGAGAATGTCATAATGTAACATGCTCATTACCATTCGCTCTATGCACTCTATTCGGAACCCAAATAAAGCATTGATATCAGCGGCCTCATGATTCCCTCGAATCAAATGTACATTAAGAGGATATTCAACCTGAATTATATGGTCAGTTATTACAACATGGAAAAGGAAAAACTGTCTGATGAAATAGCACCTTTCAAGGTACGCGGAGTTGCTCACAGCTATACCTTAAGTGCAAGGAGAAGAGTGATTGTCTCCAAACTATGCTGACCACGATCCACATAATCTCCCAAGAAGAGATAATCAATGTAACTACAAAGTTTTTTGAACAAAAGGAATACATATAAGCTCAAGAAAGATCGATTGAAAATATCTCCTCAAACAGAACATTTTCTGATCCCAAGCTTCATACACAAATCAAGCTATCCAGATAAAGTATCACTAACATAACTGGGAAAAAAACAACTTAACATAAAGTGTTCTAGTGTAGTTATTCTGTTTTGGAAAGAAAAAAGGTTTATCGGCTCTGTCGTCAAATAAAATAGCATAAAAATTCCCAAAAATGGAACAAATGAATAAATGAACCAGGACAGTTCAAAATCACAAAATACTCACGCAATGTCTCCAGCTGTTGAAGGAGCACCATACTCATCAAACAAGCGCATTAGGTCACCAAATTGACCATGCAAATCACCAAATATCTTAATTGGAGCTTTAAGCTGTAGGACACTTGGTTCACTTGAAAATATTCTTTCCGCACTATCACATAGGTCTGCAATCTCATTACAGTCCAAAAAGAACTGCCTTCGCACAGGGGGCTTCCAACCACGAGGTTTCAAGAGGGATGCAATTACCTGAATAATTGAGCCATCAAATAGAAATATGTGAGTACTTAACAGTAGAATAGCATAGAAAGTTAACAAAGATAAAGGTTATCATGACTTCCATTTATGCCCCCTTACCACCACATGCACCCATGTCTGCCCTTACCTTAGTGTTTTAGCAGATAATCATGATTTTTTTTGCTCTTTTTTTTTGTCAAATTACATCTGCAAAGTAAAATACCTTTTTGGGCACACTGTTAATAGACATTTGCCGATCTAGCAGCTTCCTTGCTGCAGTTGCACTCTCAGGAGTGCCATAGATGACCCTTCTTCCCTCATTTTCAAACTGGTCAATTGAGAGCTGCCTAACCATGCCACCTAAGGCACCTCCAGTTTCTGCTGCTACCACAACCTACAAGAGCAAGAAAACATTAAGTTCACAACGCTGTAATTAACTTGAGCTAGGTTGTTCAGTGACAACTTTTACAATACAATATATTTCAACTGTAGAACAAGGAAAGATCATGATCTGGTTTTCAATTATCAATTAACTAGAGAAGCAAATAAAGTAACGAATTAACTCAGCAAAACTAACTGTATTTTCCACTCACTGCTCTATGGTGTAACCGAACCCCAGGAGGGGGTGTTGAATTGTTTGAAAGAGCATAGTCTGGTTTTATGAGGCTTGAATTTTGCTTCACACTTGCTGTGGCATCTGGAGACTGCTCCCTGTCAGGTGAATGCTCCGCCTCACCATTAACTTGCCTGGCTTTTACAGCAGCTAAAGTAGCACTGATTGCCTCAGCCTCTGCAGCAGATGCTTCAACCAAATAGTCAACACCTTTGCTCATTCTCCTGCGCAAATTAAGTCCAAAAACATTTCAGTGCATGTAGCTTCTACTCAATAGACTGATAAATATGAAAAAAAAAATATCATAAGATGTCTAGGAAATTTTACAAACCTTTGTCCCTGGATCACAGCATTCTCAGGGCTAATATCAGTATACATGTCCCCATTAACAGGAGCAGCAACTGGAGTTCCAAGAACCACAGCTCCATCAGGAGATGTTACTGTAGCTGGCTGCCCTGTTTGTTCATCATTGTAGGCATACCTACCAGGTTCTCTTCCAGCTTGTATGTCAGAGACTGCAGCAATTGCAGCTGCCTGATTTGCTGCATTTGTTGTTTCAGGAGCAGCAAGATCTTCAGCAACAAGAAGGTCATCTAGCAGCACACCTGTAGTATCAATACAGGGAATTTAGCATACAATTATACAAAACCTAGCATCAACAAAAATATGATGCATCTCAATTTGAATAGGAGGCCCTTTCACTCTGATAACCCAAAGTCAACCCTCAAAAAAGATATATGTGTGTGAAAAATTAGTTAACAGTTAGCTCCAAGGAGTAAGTTTTCCTTCAGATAAGATCTCAATAATACTAGTGCCGATTGGAAATCCATTAAGCTGAAGTCCAGATCTCCTTAAAAACTTTTTGGATCCGCTAAATAAGCATAGTCAATGCTAATTAAATTTGTACTGATATCTTAATATCCTAAATGTAAGCATAGTCAATGCTAATTAAATTTGTACTGATATCTTAATATCCCAAATCCCTAATCTTCCCAGAGAGAATATATATGTTCCTCATCAGGTAACGTCTTTTCTACTTAAAAAACATGTGCTTCTGGTTGTAGACTTGTGGTCCTGGTGAACATGACCTGTACAGCTGAACAGGACTCACAGGACAGTGGAGCACAATTCAAATACGAGACTTGGTGTCAGAAATCAGACGAGGCTAAGCAACTGAAGTGTCTTACCTCCCCGTAGACCCCCATAAATATATATCATATCACCAACTGCAGCAGCTGCATGCCTGCACCGTCGTGTAAGCTCTACAGAAGCATCACCGCCTGCAGCGTCTGCACTATATCTTCCTGTCCTTGGAGTGGTAACTACTGACTTTGTATCACACCACACTCCAGCAGCGGTATCCAACACTAAAAAAAGGTAGCATGGCAAAAAAAAATAAGAACCTAGGGAAAAAAGAAAATATATATGTATAGCTTAGACCAACTGGACAATGCTTAAACTACTGACTATATTCCAGTATTATTCACAGACCATTTACTTTTTTTTAGTAAGACAAGATGTATGCACTGTACAGACAATCAATAATAGCATGTATCTTGTTCTCTGCTGATCAATTGTAAATGAGTAATTTAGCAAACAGAAACAATAAATTGAACTTAGTAAAAGAAACAATTAATCATAAATGTCCTTTATCCTACTTACAATTGAAGAAACTGAGATTGAAATGTTTTGAGTTGCCACAAAAAAGTGGGAGATTTTTCGAAAGGATGCCACATGAACTAACAGTTGTCAGCCAGCAAATTATACAAAGCAAATAATAGTAACAAACCTGCAACGCTTGAGGAGTCTTCAACCATGCGACCACCACCAAGAGCCCCTCCTGAGACATGAAGTCGTGCATTGACAAAAACCTAAAGAAACAAAAGGGAATAAAACATGACATATGCTATGCAGTGGGATCAATCTCAAAATGAAAGAAATAAAGAAAATTGAAGGGAAAGGATATTCAAAACTCACAGCTGCATGTTGATATCTGGGTGATGGAGAGACGCCAGGGGCAATTGCCCACTCCCAGCGCCCATCCCTGTGTTTTGCAAGTCCATATGCACTTGCTAGGGGCTGATGATTTTAGCCAAAAAGAAAAGGAAAAAAATATATGATTAGCTTGGACAAGTATGCTTGGAGTAAAACTGTGCAGGACATACAGATAGAAGTCACTGCCTCTCCAAAATCAAGTGTAATGACCCAAAAGAAAAGTCCATCTATGTCCTTATTTCAATTCACCTATAAAATGCTAATCGCTTGTACCATGCTAGTCAGTTGAATCCGATTCAGTTTCCAGCCCACATGAACAGGATTTTAGGGTCTGATCCTAATTTGTTATTTGCAGGACATGGTTTTACAAGTGAATTGAATAAAACAGGCCTTTCAAGCATGCCTTATGGATTCAGTGCACTTAACATCAAAATTGCTCACTCATCCAATGAAGCAGATGTAACACAACAAAAAAATGTTTTGTTGGCATAAGCATGCAATACCTATAATTATCACTTACCCAAAAAAGCTACATGAACCATTCTCGTGTTATGACCTCAGAGCAGATTCAAATCTAAAAACTAAGAACAGAGAATTTCAACCCTATATTCCTATTTTAGAACAAAATTACCTCAGCAAAAGATACTCCCACAAACAGAATGGTACTTACCACACTATTAGCATCCCTTCCACCACAAAGTAATAGAAGTCCATCAGAACGGGCACTTGCAGTTGCATACCTGCGCAGCATTGCCAGAGGCACAGACTTATAGAAGTTTATTAAAAAAAAAAACTATCTCTACAATCTAGAAAAACATAAGTGAAATTACAGCAAGCAAGGAGGATATTAGGTTTGACACTTTGCTGTGTTTTGCATCCAAGTAGACTTAACAAAACACTTTTAACTTGTTCTTTATTGGCAGCTGCTTTTGAAAAAAATATCAATACTGAGCTGTATATAACCAAAGTTTTCTGTAACTTCTTGGCCAACAAAAAAACCACTGCACCCCTAAAAGTAGTCTAATGGTGCCAAAACAGGTTGCTATATATGATATCGGCATCAAAGGAAAATAGAATCACTGAAAGCTTCATTAAAAAAAATACAGGCATCATATGTTGGCTCACGGATATAGCTGGGGCATCTCGCCAAGAAAATATTGAAAGATTTAAACTTAACGTCACCAAAGAACCTCATTGATCTAGATTTCAAAGGGAAGGTGTTTTCCTTTTATTATCTGCACACTTACATGCATGGGGGTGGTCCTTCACCTTCTGGTTCAAGTTTCCTCCACTCATATGGCTTAGCTGCTGTATCAAGGGCCCACACATCAGCCAGGGGCCGTTTCCCTGAAACATTTATGCACTCTTAGTATCAACATCAGTTGGAATGAAACAATGTCAAGTAGCTACAATCTAGGTTTGATAGGCACGCAAACAATTTCCTACCGTCATTTCCACCAATTGTCAACAAGAAACGCTGCCCAACCAAAGCCATCACATGTCCATATCGAGGACCAGGGCCAGGCCCTTGAACCACCACTCTACATATAAGACATCATAATGCTCACTAGGGATAGCAGCAAAAGCAGATTCTAAACCCAAATGAAACTAGAGTAGCAGCCACCTGTGCCATCGTGGTCGTTGTTGTGTAAGATCCAGAACATGAAGGTCCTCTGCAGATAAACCAGCAGGGCCTATCCCACCCTGTACTTGAGAGCAGTTTAGTGCTGGCCCGACAATAAAACTGACGTAGCTACTACTCTTAAGGAAAACAAATTAAAATACCTGAATGACCACCATGGTGCCAACAGCAGTCGCTACATGTGCCGCTCTTGGTGAAGGAGGTTCACCAACTGGAGTAAGCCTGACAACATTGTATTGTGGTCAATCAGAAGTACAGAACTAACAAGTGCTACGTAAAATTTCATAGGATCTATAGAACTTGGGAGAAAAAACTTACACATGGCATCCAAGCATAACATCCAAAGGAATTAAAACATTTACTAAAAGAGATCTCTTACTAAAGAGAACGTACCTGCTCCACTTATTCGATGAAACATCATAGCAGTGGACATCTGCAGTAGCACCAGCAAGACCTGCAAGCAAAGAGATTGATAAAGGGACCAATTTTATGTAAGACAGTAAGACCTTGTCAATTTGCTGCTTTGCATATAAAGAAGATAAATTTTCCCATTCATAACAGGCAAAACCTGCAACTTTTCTAAGCACGGTTTTGAGACAATACATTTGGCACCCAGTCTACCAAAACATCTAATCACCCAATAAGACTTGGAGAACTGAATGCATTTAATAGCATTTCAGGTTTAACTTTTGAAACGGCGAACCTAGTTAATTAACCCATGCACCTTAACCTAGGGTTATCAAGGGCATCCGTACAGTCCAAGCACATAAAAAATTTTCCAATTTGAAACCTTTGAGCACTTCTTCTAACATACAAAGACAATCATAATCCAAAGGAAACAAGCAACAAACATTAAAAGGAATTGGTCTTTTTTTATGCATGAGACAAGTATTTCCTTTCCAACGAGCGCTATACTTTACTGCAGCAGAAGTATGCGAGTATTCTTGTTCATTAATTAAATTTTGCACCTCAAATCATATAAGAGCGCCAAATTTGGCCTTCCAATTAACAGCATGTGCACATGAGTTAAACAGCATATATTGTCGTAACACCACGTTTATAATCGCTTTCCTAACCAGGCAGAACATAAAATTCCCTCCCAGTACTAGTTTTTAACCTAATCCCACCTAAATTCCCTCCCAGACCATCCAGCAGCCGATGCTCTGAATTCCACCTCTAAGACATTAAAACACCAAAAGCTGCAATCAACCCTAGTTGCTATCCCGAACAATAAGTTCCATCCCAAAATCAGTTAGCACCCAAACCAGTATATCACCCCAAAATCCAAGCAAAGATTCACTACAAACCCCACTATTCCAACTCCCATGGAGTTTGGTTCTCATCGATAGCAGCTAGAAAGTAGCAGGCCACACCATCCACCAAACAATACATGAAACAAGAGCAGCTCAGGTTGAAGGGCATTACGGATTCCGGCGCTCCCAGCCGAGGAGGGCGGCGTGGCGGAGTTGCCCTCCAGCGCGGTGGCGCCGCCGAAGAGGATCAGCCGCGGGCCCACGTACCCCGGCGAGCCCTCCTCCCCGACGGCCGGCACCGCGGTGAGCGTGTGGCCGCACCGGCACCCCGGCCCGTCCTCCTTCTTCTCCATCGCCGCGTTCACCACCGTGTACCCCGGCGCGGGCCTCGGCCCTGCCACCACCGCCGCCGCAGCTGACACAGCAGCAGCAGCAGCGATAGGAGTAGCGCCCCCACCTGCTCCCACAACCGTGGGCGTCCCGGGCGCCGAGGGAGACGCCGAGGAGGTCTCGCTCCCGAACCCGCCTCCGGCCCCCTGCGCCGCGGCGTCGGAGTCGGAGTCCGACTCCGTCGTCATCCTCGAGTCGACATCCATCCCTTCCTCCCACGCCCACCCACACCCCACTAGGGTTTCCAACCGCCCGAGATCTTCCTCCCCTCCCCACCCACGCACCAAGCAACACACAGAGAGAGACACACACAGCAAAAATCTCCACAGCTGCCTATCCCTTGGCCGCGGCAGGCGAGGCCGCCACCATCACCCCAAACCCTAGGCCGCGCCCGCACCAGTAGACACCACCAGATTTCTCCGACACGACACCACCGGTCGCCGCCGCCGGCGAAGCGATGGGGATGGGATCGCGAGGAGGGGAGGTGAGCGAGGAGGCCCCTGGGAGATTTGGGAATGGAGCGGCGGAGGCGAGTGGAGGGGTCGGGGTGGAGATACGGGGGACGTCGGGGACTGGAGTGTGAAATTGTCGGGGACAGCGAGGAGGCCAGGAGGGACGTGTCAGCCAGCGCGTGCGCGTGGGGGGATTTTTGTAATTTTGACACTCTTTTTTTTTTTGAGACGTAATTTTGTCGCTCACAACACACAAGTTGGGGGTTTATTGTTTGGTTTGGTGGGAGTTTTCGTTTTGGTCCTCTGGGTTTTATCTTATTGCGTCTCGTCTCCGCCGTGTCCTTTTTTTTGTTTTTGGCTTTTATGAAGGACTTTTAAGAACGAGGGAGGGAATGGCTAGTGAGTGTGACGATGTATGATGGCTGGATCTTTTGGATAATCGCGTTGTTTATAGGATTTTTTTAAAAGTTTTTTCGTATTTCGAAATACAAATTTGAATATTTGTCTTTAGATTAATTCTACCAAGTTCGTAATCGGTTTACCTATCGAATCGTCCTGTTTTAAAACCAATGGGGTGAGTGTGACAATGCACGTTTTCAAATCTTTTGGAGCAATCTGAGCCACTACGTGGGTTTTGTGCATGGTTATTGTTTTGTTGTTAACTAGGTTAATAAAGTGGATTTAATAATATTGATACATGGTGCATCTATCCTTAAAAAACATAGTCTAGTCCCAACTCACCTATTGAACAATAAAAAGAACAAATTAACATATGAAATATTAGTAATATGTTTTTTTCTTTCTCTATAAGTCTAGGCTTAAAATTTTTGTAATGTGATAGAGTTTCTCATAACCATTGTATTTGAGAAGTGCTCTCTTCGTTTAAAAATATAACACGTATTAGATTTCTATACGGTCTCTAATATTATATTTTGACTTTACGAAAAACAATGACGGAAGTACAACACTTAAAAAATAACTAAGACCTAAAAGTATGGGTGGAGGGACATCCCCTACTAAAATTAGATTAATCCATCTCCTTGAAACTTTGTTGTTTCAGGTTTATGCAACTTTTTCAAACAAGAGGATAATTTATACGATTTGGAAGCACTCAGTCACTCAATTGCTTGTATATTTTATAATGGAATGTCTTTTCCCCATCAAAACTGTCAAATTTTCAATCGCTGAGAGCTCCATCAATGTACAAATGTTTGCTAGATGTTAAGACAAGTTCTTTCTTGGACTATTTGAGACTCTGAGCTGAGATTGGCTGGTCTTTTAAATTTAGCCCATTTCATATCATTTGGGCTGAGTCCGTTTGATGGAAAGATGTTCGATTTGCTCTCTTGATCCGTTTTGTCTTGATGTTCATTTTGGCTTTCGACACCGATATAGTCAACTATTATTCCGTTTTGCATTTGCTCATGAGCCAAACACCCAAATAGCATTGCAAATTTCATAATGGCTCGCTGTAAATTTCATAAGCTGAACTGTAATATTTCATGAGTATACCAACTGTTATACATAACCAAGCAAAAAAAAATATGTTTACATATTATATTCAGGTGTAAGAGCATCTCTAAGAGACTAGGTATCATGCTACCACATCCAAAAATAAGCTTCAAGAGACTAGCCATCTGGTTGGTTATTCTTTTATGATAGCCAAATCTCCCATGACGCTAGCTAAATTTGACTAGCCAAAGACACTAGTTAAATTGATAGAGAAAAAATTTTGCTAGTCTCTTGGAGCACGCGGAAAACATTGCTAGCTAACCTGAATGGCTAGCTACCCATATGACCATTTGGCTAGCCGGATCTAACTAGTCTCTTCGAGATGCTCTAACAGACAATCGGTTGTAGATCTATCCTATATGTGAGCCACAAGCACAAATAACATAGCTAAACTTACTGAAATATTTTAGTGTGAACCCTTTGTCGGGTCAATACATATCTCTTCTTCACCGATAAAATGATGTAGTGCTTCTGACTTTGTTTTAAAAAAACGCTTACTGAAACGATTATATAACCAAACAAGAAATGGAACTATGGGTTGCTTAACCGATTTTAGAATGCACTCCGAATTGGTAATTGATCGAAGTCCAAAATGAATCACTTTTTTTTTGCATGGGACATATATTATTGGACAAAACTAATTATGAATATCTGAAACCCCGATGGTAGGGACGAACCAAGCTATCCTGGGCAATGGCGGCCAAGGTGAACCTGATGTTGTTGAGAGACAACGAGAACACCGCCTCCAACGTCCTCTTCTGCGCGTCGTAGTACCCCACCGTCTTGCCGGAGTCAAGCAGGATGCGGCTGTCTCCAGCATCGATGGCCATCGGCACCACCAGCTCCACCACCTTGGGCTGGGTGAGAATGTCAGCCACCACACGAGCTTTATCACGTATTGCATCACCCACCAGTGACCATTCTTGGCCCATATAGTGACCGTCTCTGTCTCACTGCATGACCGCCCGACGCATAGCTTCCCGGCGAGCACTGTGAGGATCGTCTTTCTCTTGCCGCCGGCAAGGTGGGTGGCACTAGCATGGTCTTGAAAGAGAGGGCGCGGATGTCAAACACTAGGACGGCGCGCATCACTACTACAGAACACCTCATTCGTCTCGCCTATTAGTACCGGTTAGCTAAAAATCGATACTGAAAGGACATTTTCCACCCCCATGAATAGGTGCGCGCCTTGAGCAAGCGAAAACCGACACTGATAACTCCACATGAGTATCGGTCTTTTACATGAACCGACAATGATATGATTAGTGCCTTTTTTAGTGAACCGGCATAAAGAAAACCATTATCAGTATCGGTCTTGATCCGGCACCAAAGGACGAGCCGAGCCGAGTCGACCTCCAGTTCCTGACATCGACGAGGCGACAGGAAGGAGAAATTTCTATCGGCGCCCGTGACAGGGTTGTGCACGGTATTCGTTTCGCGGTTGACGCTGGTGACGAGGACGAGGCCGTGACATGCCTTGCGGCACACAGTTCTGGTCTTCATCAATGGCGGCTTGGGATAACCCAAGCACGACTCCAGAGAGACGAAGAGCTTTGAGAGGTAGTAGCACGACAAGAGCCTAACATGGCCGACGGAGCGGCCGGCAGCCATGGTCTCCTTGACGTGGGTGTTGTGCGAGGCGGCGAAGCGGTCGGTCTCGATAATGGCGCGCCAGCGCCGGCAGACGTGCTTGAGCCGCCCGAGCGTGCGCGCCGGCTGCCGGTGCAGTGCCAGCGCCTGCGCGGACGGCGAGGGGGAGAAGAGGGTGTCCTCGTACGGCCGCCCCGCGGACATGAGGTTCTCCATGTACGGCACGAGCTGCGGCAGGGAGGCCGCGCCGCAGTGGCGCTGCACCTCCGGCCCGAGGCCCCGAAGAGTCCCAGAGGCGGCGTGGTACTCTGCCACCTGATGGTATTTGGAGACGAAGAAGACGTTCTTCTCCGGCGACGTCACGGGCTTGGTGGGATCGATGCGGCAGCGCAGCTCCCATGTCGCCGTTGAGTATTCGGTCAGTAACCAGATGTCCAGAGATCTCTCCGGCGTGAGGAGGCACACCGAGTAGACGCATAGACATCCGTCGAGCTCCGTGATTTTGAAGGTCTTTCATGTCCGTCGTCCCCGGCGGCGGCGGAACGAAGCCAAACTCCTCCTCCAGCATGGAAAACGAGATGATGGCGTCAGCTTCATCGTGGCCTTTCGTGGTGATCCAGTGCAGGTGGCCTTGTGCGTAAACGGCCAGCTTGTTCATGTGGACGAGATCCGGTGGCTTCGCCCCCGTGGCCGCCGGCCTCCAATGCCCCGTCGAGCTTGCGCCGGCGATATCGTAGACGTCACGGCTGGCGGGCTGGCCGTCATGGTACAGCAATCGCACCGCCTTGTGCGTCCGGGTGCGGGCGTCGTAGCCAAGGCCGACGATGGCGTAGTCCCGGCTCGGATGCGGGTAGTCGAACATGCGACCGCCGTGGAGCGCCGTCACCTGCCCGGCGGACGGGTTGCAGACGTAGTAGCCGTGCGTGGATGGCGTGGAGGAGGAGGAGGAGGAGGCCGTGGCACGCCCGGCCGATGGCTTTGAGGCGGCCGTTGCACGTGCTGTGCGGGACAGCCATGAGGGGCGTCACGTCGCCAGGCTTCTCCGGCGACCACGCATTCACCGTGTCGGTGAACTCCGATTCTGGCGGGATACAGAACTTCGGACCGCCGCGGTTGGCGAGGTTGAGGTGCTGGTCAAGGAAGGCGTCGGAGCAGAGCGTGGCGGCCCAGGCTCGGGAAAGGCTGCGGCAATGGAGCACCGACCTTGCTAAGCTACTCGTACATCCGACAGAAAATCAGTCCAAATCTTGCAAATTCCGGACCTTTAGATCTATGTCGTGATCCGTGCGTTAGTGAGCTTCTCCAACTCCAGCAATATTGATGAACTCCAGTGATGGCGACCCCGACCAGTTAAGTTTCAGGGTTAGGGGTGGGAAGGACAGTGGGGGGAGGGGAAAAAGGGAGGGAAGTTCCGTAGCTTATAAGAAGGCCAGGGAGGTTGCGACCCGGCGGTGGGCCATGGCGATAGTTGGGTGGCGAGGTGGTGATGGTGCCGTCGAAGCTGCGGGGACAAAGAAGAGCGGTGGGCGGCGACGGTGGTAGGGGAATTTTGGCCGAGTGGTTAGGTGGTGGAGGTTGGCGCAGATTCAGTGACGGAAACCGTTGAAGATGGAGGAGGAGGATGGGGCAGGAGCTGTTAGAGATAGAGTTAGAGATATGTTCCTTTATTCTCTTTTATTATCTCTTGCCGGTTATCTCCTAGTTCTCTCCTGATTCTGTTTCTATAAGTCGGTTGTAGAGATAAGGAAGGTACCGTGCCTATATGTATTGTGCTCTGTGATCAATCAATCTATCGCATTGAGTTTATTCTGCTTTTATGGTATCGGACATCTATCGCTTCCGCCCTAAACCCTAAACCTGCAGCACGCCGCTCTCCTCCTACCGCGCACCACTTGACAATGTCATCTGAGCCGACTTCTCCCTCCACCTCGAACATCAACGACACTACCGCCGCCGTGGCAAATGCCATTTGTGCGGCGTTCCAGCCCTTTGCCGACCGTGCTTGCTGATCTCAATGGCGCCACGGTCTCCTCCATCGCCGACTCTACCGCACGCACGACGACTGTTGCTATACTGCCTCCGCTCCTCGCCAAGCTCGTCCAGCCAGTCGACTCGTCTTTTTCAACTATGCCGCTGATCTCCCACGGTGCCTCTACGCCCGTCTCTCCACCGCCAGTGTGGCCGCCTCCTCCTCCGACCACAGCGCACAGTCCTCCTGGAGAACCTGTTGATTCTTGGCGTGCTGACCGCATCAATGCCAGCCAACCTTGCGGCCCTCTTCACTACCATCGGTGGACAGATCAGGCTCTTGGCCGCCGCTCCCCCATGGCCGCCCAACCATAGCGCTGTCAGCTCCTTTCACTATGACGGTGGACATGGTGGCCTTGGCGGCTTCCCACCGTCCCTGCCACCACCACCCTATGGAGATCCCGGTGGCCCCTCGGCACCCCTGTCGTCGGCGCCACAGCCGCCGCCCTTCTTCAACATGCCTGCAGCGCATCTCCTACAAGTCGACCCCGATGACGAAGCCACTGCTTCCCTCCATGCTCAAGCTGTTGCAGTCCTCAACATGAAGGTTGTGGTTCCCGTGATGCTTGATCTTGATGCCGCCAACTACACCAAATGGCGGAGCCTCCTCCTCGTCACCCTCAGCTAGTACGCCCTCGCCAACCATGTCCTCACTGATGTCTGCCGTCCTGATCACGCCGCCTGGTCTCAGATGGACTATGTTGTGCTAACTTGGTTGTACGGCACAATTTCCACCAATATCTTGGAAACAGTCATGACCGCAAACATGACGACGCGTCAAGTCTGTCGTGAGCTTGAGCACCAATTCTTCAGCAACCGCAATCGCCGTGCTCTCAACTTGTCTGTAGAGTTTCACAACTTTTCCCAAGGCAACCTTCCCGTCACTGACTACTGTCGGCAACTGAAGTCTATGGCCGACAACCTTGCCAACCTTGGCGAACCCGTCGGTGATCGCACGCTCGTCCTCACCACTCTTAAAGGTTTGAATGAAAAATATGATAACTTGCAGACACTAATTCCTATGCAGCGGCCCTTCCCTTATTTTGCCGAGGTCCGATCATAGCTTCTCGAGGAGATAAACAAAGGCATCCCGCAAGGATCCACTACTGCCTTCCTTGTCGGCTCGGCTAGTAAGAGTACCAACTCCGCGTGGGGGGAGGGGGGCAACCAGTGGCATGAATCCCACTCATGCTACCAGTTTCGGCAACCACTCCAACGCCAACTCCAACAACAATCGCAATTAGTGTCGACACGGCAACAACACCTCCTCCAGCAACCCGTAGCAACAGCAGCAGCAATGGAAGCGGGGCGGTGGCCAACAATCCTGGCCATCTCCCCTGAACCCAGAACATCACTCTTCATATGTGGCCGGCCTCTATCAACCTCGCGATGTCCGCCGGGCCTGTCCTACTAAGCCCGTGACTGGGTGTGGCCTCTCACTTTGCTGCTATAGCCGTCCCGCCCTGCCCGGCCCAGCAGCCAGCCATCAACTATGCGTCGGCCCACCAAGGCACACTGAGCCATGTCGCTGGCCCCGGATAGCACCACTTCCAATTGGCCTACCTTGCCACCCCCTCCGTGCCAGCTATATCGACCTCTTGGCATAGGGATGTGGCCTAACAACCGCAATGGGATCAGCAGTCCCTTGTTAACGCCTTCAACACCGCCACACTGTCCCAGCCGTCGTTGCACGACTGGTACATGGACTCCAAAGCTACATCCCATATGACGTCGGACGCCGGTACCCTCTCCTCTTCCCATCACCCTTCTCTTTCTACTCCGTCCCACATCATTGTTGGTGATGAGTCACTTCTCCCTATTACTGCCGTTGGTTCCACCCAGCTTGCTTTTCCTAATCATTCCTTTGTTTTACATAACATCCTTGTGTCTCCTCACATTATCAAAAATCTCATAGTTGTTCGTTGCTTTGCTCATGAAAATAAATGTTCTGTTGAATTTGACGAAGATGGCATTTCTGTGAAAGATCGTCTCTCCCGGAATGTGATCGTCAGGTGCAATAGCTCAAGCGACCTCTACCTTTTTTTGACTGGCAGATCTCCACTACACCCTTGTTGTTCGTGAGTCCTCCACGCTGTGGCGCCGCCGCCTCAGTCACCTCGGTCATGAAGCCCTCGGTCGTCTAGCTAGCTCTTCAGTTATTCCACCTTACAAAAATATGTCCATTTGTCATGCTTGCCAACTTGGTCGTCACTGTCGTCTTCCGTTTACCAGTTCCTTCACTAGAGCATCTTCAGTCTTTGAGTTAATTCATTGTGATCTTTGGACATCTCATGTGCCTAGTGTTTCGGGTTATAAGTATTATCTTGTCATTCTTGACCACTGCTCACATTATATATGGACCTTTCCGCTACGCTTCAAATCAGACACCTTTCTCACTTTATCCCACTTTTTTGCCTATGTCAAAACCCAATTCTCCAAAACCATCCGTAGCATTCAGTGTGACAATGGTCGTGAGTTCAACAACACCGCTTCCCACACTTTGTTTCTCACCGAGGGTGTCACCTTGCATATGTCATGCCCATACACTTCTTCCCGGAATGGTAAAGCTAAACGCATGATCCGTTCCATTAATAACATTGTGCGCTCCCTCTTGTTTTAGGCCAGCCTTCCTGCTTCCTTCTGGGTAGAAGCCCTCCACACCGCCACCCACCTCATTAACCGCCATCCCACCAAGACTCTCAAGTTCCACACACCCTACTTTGTACTCCACGGTACACATCCTTCACTATGATCACCTATGTGTTTTCGGTTGCAAATGTTACCCCAATCTCTCTGCCACTGCCTAACACAAACTCTCCCTACGTTCCTCTTTATGCATCTTCAGCTATTCGGTGGACCACAAAGGGTATCGGTGTCTCAACCTCAGCTCCAACAAGATCATCATCTCTCGTTATGTGGTCTTCAATGAGAATTCGTTCCCCTACGCCGAGCTACCTAACAGGGCATGTGCTACTGACTTTGAATTTTTGGAAGATTTTTTAGCTACTCCACTGGCTCCCATCGGCAGCAACAGGCATGCCTAGTCAAGCTTGGCTCCTGGCCCACCCATCGGCCCGTCGCCCTGCCGGCCTGCTGCGCTTCCTCGCCATCTGGAGGCAGTGCAATGACTGGTCCAACGCCCATAGCTGGCCCACCATCACCTAGGTCGTCCTCCTCCAGCCAGCCTGCTGCCCCTAGGTCGCACAGTCTAGCCTCCTCCGGCCGGCTTGCTGCCCCTGGGTCACCAGGCCGTCCTCCTCCAGCTGGCCTGTTGCGTCTAGATGGCCATAGGCCGGGCCATCTCTGTGCTCTCCTGCGCCCACCATGCTGCTCGGCTTTTCGGTGCCATCATTCGGCGCACCCACAAGGGCCCATAGCGCCCGTGTCCGTGGAGTTCGCCCGCCTCCCCCATAGCTTGGTTTATCCCTAGTGATCAATTCTCATGGCATGATCACTAGGGGCAAGTCTGGCATTCATCAGCCTACTCAACAGATGAATCTACAGGTTGCATCATTATTGCCAATACCTCACATGTATCGAGTGGCTCTTGCCGATCCAAATTGGCGTGCAATACGTGGGATCTTGTCCCTGTCCACCAGGAGCAAACGTCATCACCAGTAAAAGGATTTTCCATCACAAGTTTTGGTCTGATGGTTCCCTGGATAGGTACAAGGCACGATGGGTATTGCGCGGTTTCACACAGCAACCTGGTGTTAACTTTGATGAAATCTTCAATCCTATCATCAAGCCTGCCACTATTCGGACTATCCTCAGCCTTGCTGTCTCGCGTGACTGGCCAATCCACCAGCTGGATGTTAAGAATGCCTTCCTTGATGGAACAACTCAGGAGACTGTCTATTGCTCTCAACAGGACCCTAGGCATCCGAACATGGTTTGCAAGCTTAACAGGTCACTCTATGGTCTAAAACAGGGTCCTCGTGCTTGGTACAATCGATTTGCCTCTTATTTGCTTTCTATTGGCTTCACCGATGCTAAATCTGACACTTCATTGTTCATCTATCATTGTGGGGCTGAGCTAGTATACCTTCTGCTCTATGTCGGTGACATTGTTTTGACTGCCTCTTCAGCTGCTTTGCTTCAATGGACAATTTTTACCCTTCAGTCTGAATTCTCCATGAAGGTTCTCGATGTGCTTCATCACTTCTTGGGCATTAGTGTCAATCGTCAGTCTTCTGAATTGTTTCTCAGCTAACGACAGTACAATCGCGAGATCCTAAACCGTGCTGGCATGATGAATTGCAAGCCTTGCGCCACTCCGGTTGATACCAATGCCAAGTTCTCTGGTAGTAGTGGCTCCCCATTAGCTAACCCTACTGATTGTCGTAGCATTGCCAGTGCCTTATAGTACCTAACTTTCACTCGTCCAGACATTGCCTATGCTGTGCAGCGGGTCTGTCTTCATATGCATGATCCTCGAGAGCCGCATCTTGCTGCAGTAAAGCGCATTCTTCGTTATATTTGTGGCACTCTGCATTTATGGACTTCTTCTTCATTGCTCTATGGCTGATAATTTGGTTGCTTACTCAGATGCTGACTGGGCCAACTGTCCAGACACTCGTCACTCCGCGTTTGCCTATGCAGTGTTCTTAGATGACAATTTGATTTCTTGGTCTTCCAAGCGACAGTACACAGTCTCACGATCCACTGCTGAAGCTGAGTACCACGCAATCGCCAATGTTATCGACTTGCTGGATCCGCCATCTACTCCACAAGCTACATACACCTCCCTCCAAGGCTACTCTTGTCTATTGTGATAATGTCAGTGTTGTATATCTTCGACCAACCCAGTGCAGCATCAGCGTACCAAGCACATCGAGATCAATCTTCACTTTGTTTGTGACAAGGTTAGTCTTGGCTCTGTTTGTGTTCTACATGTGCCGACTTCCTCACAGTACGCCGACATCTTCACTAAGGGCCTTCCCACTTCAATTTTTTCGGAGTTTCGCTCCAGTCTAAACGTTCATTCTACCGATGCTCAGCTTGCTGGGAGGGTGTTAAAGATAGAGTTAGAGATATGTTTCTTTATTCTCTTTTCTTATCTTTTGCCGGTTATCTCCTAATCCTCTCCCAATTCTGTTTCTATAAGTCGGTTGTAGAGATAAGGAAGGTACCGTGCCTATATGCATTGTGCTTTGTGATCAATCAATCTATCGCCTTGAGTTTATTTCACTCTCAGGAATATTTCGCCGGAGACGGAGGACATCGGGGCTAGGGCACCTAGCCGAAGGTGACGCTGGTGAGGACAATATGGGCAGAGAAGCAAACAGACGCATGCAGCAAGGATGCAGGAGGATAACGAGAGGGAGAGGAAGAGGACAAGGGGGAGTGAATTTGATCTGCACTATCGGATTGTGATCCAACTGTCTAAAATTTCCAAGAGTTGGACCCTACCTAGTTTTCTATCAAATTACATATATAGGTAGTCTAAAGAGAGATCAATCAATCAGTAGTACCAAAGCAAGCAAACCCCATCATCAATTCCTTGGGTACATGGGCTCCGATGAGTAGCATGCCTCGTCCTAATGAAATCTCGGAGGCAAGCATAGGTTGCAGAGCAATTTGTTGCAACATGTGATGGGCTCCTCCTCGAATTCACAGAGATCACAAATTAACCCTCTTCCAGTGATCATCCTACTACTGCGAACTCATTTTCACCTCCTCCTGCCCCCAACCCCATCCGGCCACCTGCATGAAATCAATTTCCCCATATTGAGGTAAGGTGTTCGCATGCACCTCGGTGAGTGCAGGAGATGAAGTAGAAGAGGGGGGCCTCACCTATGGTAGTCGTGGTTGCGCTCGCCACCGGCGCGACGGCTGTAGTGGTGGCCAGATGAGTCGTGGACGTGCCCTGCTCCTCTGATCACCGATGCAACGGCAGCGGTGTCGCTCAGAGTAGTAATTGTTGAAGGGTTAGATTCCGACTAAAGTATTTGTGGACGTAGGAGTCGTCTAGTACCAAGGTACTCGTTGATATGCGAAAAGTAAAGTAGGACACGGGATTATACTGGTTCAGGCCCCGTATTGAGTAATAGCCCTACTCCAGTTTATATGTATTGGATAGGATTTTCACCAAGTACAAGGATCTTTAGTGGCTACCAACTCTACCAACTACGGATGATGGTATGCAGTAGTCAGCAACTTGGCTAAAAGCTTCCTCTGGCTTGGTGTTTCTACGCTTGCAGGCTTCTGATTCGATGCCCTTCTCTCTTGGGAGGCATTGCTTTTATACTAGTAGGTGACGCCTTCTTCAAGTAGAACTCAGAGACTCCTGAATAGGATACGGACAGAGTAAACCTTGTCTAACCTAGTCGGACTATGGAGTCCTCCTTTATCTTGAGTATGTTTCCTTCTCTGTTCGGAACCCTGTCCATATTCGATCTTCACCTTCCGTATCTTATTAGGTATGCGGTATTCCCAGTGGCCTATTTCCATGCTCGTGGGGTATGCCATATCTACTACACTGACAGCAGCCTTCGAACTTTATTCAAATGCATAAACCGATTACCATACTTTCCCTACTTCAGGAGCTAAGTAATCCGAACATATAACGTTGTAGGGCTACGGTCCGAACACACTAAATCCGACTACATATTCCTTTCTTCGAAGCAAAGCAACAAACGAAGTCGGTTTTCAAATTTTGGATAAAGCTCAGTCATTAAATCCCCTTTTTAAAATGAACAGTAATAGTACCGTGAATGTTGCAAGTTTCCTCGAAATACGAACCACCGCCCTGGACTTTAAATTCCAGCAGCGAGACCCTTTCGTTTCTAACACACTGTCCATCGTCTTCCCAACCTTCTGAGCGCCCAAACCAAGCCCTAGATTCCTTTCATCACCTCCTCCCGCCCTACCACTATGGATTTTGAATCATCCACAGTGGGCGATGCCGAGATGAAGAAAATCCATGTCGAGGGCACCCTCCCCGGAATCTTGGCCCAAGGCCGTCATTGAGGAGGTATGAACCTCATCCTTACCTAGGCAAGATAGTCATTTTTTCTTCTTTCATATACAACGGATTCTTGCCCCCTCCTTATGAGTTCCTCTCCTTGGTTCTAGACCACTACGGCATCCACCTTCTCTACCTCAACCCTAATTCCGTCGCATTCCTAAGCATCTTCGTACATATGTGCGAAGCATTTTTAGGAGTGTGCCCCTTCCTTGACCTCTTCCATTACTTCTACGAGCTTCGGGCCATGGACAAGTTGAGGAACACAGGATATTGTGGTCTTCGCCTTCGAGATGACCTGAACGATGAATACATAGTTGTAAATACTCCCTCTTCTCGGAAAGGATGGAGGGAGAAATGGTTCTACTTAGATGTAGAATCAAATAACAAACTCCTCCTAATCTTGACCACTCCTCCCATGTGTACGATCTTCCTCCCTGTCCTATTCGACTCCCTCAAGGTTTTTGTTGAAGAGATTGGGAAGTTGAAGGACTGTGGTTTGACGACTCATGAGGTTGTTCGCAACTGTGTTAGTCGTCGGATCTAGCCCTTACAAGAATGCGAACATCCCGCATATGAGTACTCGGCCCCCGACAATGTCACTCGGATATCGCGACGGGGTATGCTTATATTGTTCTGTCAAGTCCATGCACTATCCTTAATTGTCATAGTTTTAATTCCTCAACTATTTTGATGCAGAGCTTGATGAGAAGACCATCACTGCTCGGGTGGAGGCGGTGGTGACCACCGCACCAAGCACCACCAACGACATCCCGCAGCGCTGTGCGACCAAGCCCCAACGACTCACGACCAGATTGTCAATGTAAGTACTCTTATCATTATACCCATCCTTAATCCTGAGTATCATGGGATTGTAATGTCAAGCTCCTTAGGTCCTACCATTGACCGACATCATTGGTCTCCTTCTCGACTACCAGGTCGACACCACCGACAAAGAAGCGGTGGACGAAGAAACAGGGGGACCGGCTGGTGGCACAACCACAACACCTCATGCCGCGGAGAAGGCAACTGACAAGACCGGTTCCAGCGGCACGACTCAGTTGGGGAAGAGGAAACTCGTCCTTGGCGGAGCCACAGTCGCTAGTACAATCAGGCCCTTGAAGGCCTCTCGCTCCTCCTTGGTATACTCCCTTCCTCTAGTCTCTTTTCAGAAACCACCTTATCGTTAGAAAACTGATCTTTCTGATTGCAAACCACCGCCTCTGTCAGGACCTCTAGCCCCAGTGGCATAAAGCTGACAAAACTCCATCTCCCCTCCGGATACAAGTAATCAAGTCATTTTCTCATACTTGTCCTAACCTTGCGTCTGGATATTCTCATATCTCCTTTTGCATTTCAGCGCTACCCCCACTACTTCTGACCAGAGCTCTAGCAAAAAGGGCGAGGTTAGCTCCATCCCTGTCCCCTCTGTTCCTACTCCTCCGACTCCCCTTCCTCAGCTACGGAGGTTGTTGGCCTCGCGGTCAACAACTCCTTCGACATGTCAGTGCTGACGAGTGCCCTTGGGCAACTTACAGCCCAAGTAGGTGTTGTCGGCTCCAAGGTCGCCCATGTCCGTGCCGAGGTAGAGAAGCTCACCACCGCCCTTGGCGTTGCCAAGGCCAACAACGACTCACCACGTGCAGATCCAAGACAATGCCGAGATCCGTCGACAAGCGCAGGCGAAGGTAGACGGCGAGGTGGCAAAGGAGGCCCTCTGGATGGCCCTACGCGAGAAATTGACCGTCCTCAATGAGGCGGCAAAGAGGATGGTCGCGCCGTGCCCATCTCACCATTTGATGACGAATGGACCATGCTTGGCACCATCGGCTCCTTAGCCAAGGACATGGAATTGCTGCTGGCTGACATCCAAGAACAAACAGGCAAGGATGCACGTGAAGCCACATGAGTAGGCGCCAACTATGGCCTGGCCTGTGTCTTGTTCAGCCATCTAGGGGTGGATGCCGACAAGGTGGTTGGCCAAGACATACCACTGGAAGAGAGGGACAGGCCGATGTAGAAGACCGAAGCCGCCAGTTTAACCATCGCCAATCTTTTTGAAGTCAGCGAGTAAATACTCTTAAACTCTTGTCTTCTGTGTGGGAAACGTTGTTGTCAAACACTTATCTTGGTTTGTAATTGTATTTTCCTAACTTCCTTTATATCAATTTTTTATCGTAGTGAGGAAGATATCGGTGAAACATCCGACCAGCAACGTGGTCGAGGACTCTTGCCTATCATCGTGCCTGACTCGCCTCGTCCCGTCATCCAAACCAACAACCTCAGCCAACGGAAGATTGCTTCCTTTGAGGCGCCGGTCGACTTCTTCCAACAAGAAAGCCGTGGTGAGCGAGCCATTCCACTTTACTAGTCTGAGTCATAGTCCTCTACAGAACGCATCTCAGGTATCATCTGTGGTCTGCAGCTTCTCACGATGAATGTACCACATTGTGTAAATGAGTATGCTTCTTAGAGGAACAAGCTATGTCAATGGTGGCGAGGTTGGAAGCCGACAAGATTATAGCTGAGCAGGAGCTGAAAACCCTTAGGGACCGGGACAAATGGTTCAAAGCTTATCTTGACGAAGCATGCATCGTACTCGATCGGGCTTATCAAGAACTCCATATCGAGCAACCACCTCCTGTGAAGACGTTGCAAGGATACTTGTATTGGATTAACAAATATTGTCGTCAGCTTCGACGCCTGCACGAGAAATCACCTGACACCACAAGGAAGAAAACAAGAAGGCGAGTTGGTTTTCTTTGTGTTCCTCAATCAGGTTGATATCATCTGATTCATTCCTTGTTGTCATCATCGGAATATTATTCTATTCTGGCGGAAATCTGTCTTAGCTCTGTGGGGAGCATAGCTTCAGATCCATAGACTAAAAAGAACGGCGTCTCCTTGGTGGCTGTTGTTGGCGTAGTGCGCACGGCCTAAAGTATTAAAGGGAGCTCTTCAACCCAGCAATGATTGCAAGCCATAAGCCTGTCGTACACCCAAGTTTTTATCCCTATAGTATAATGCCATTGGCGTGCTCGACTTGTCCATTGCTTTGAGGATGAGAAATGGAGGCAAAACAGACTTGGACTCCCAGTCCTTCGCAATATTCCTATAATTTATCACTCTAGAACCATAATCCATTGTTTGCCAATATGTGGTGAGGCAAACCATACCGCAGAAGATACCCTCATGAATCTTATGGCCCTTGTGGCTTTGATCTCCGGAACAGGCATTGCTTCAATCCACTTTGTGAATTTGTTGATGACCACGAACATGAACTTGTATCTGCTTTGTGCTATGGGGAACGATCCGAGGATGTCAAGCCCCCAACATGAGAATGGCCATGTTAGAGATATCGTCTGTAATGCTTGCGCTGGTAGTTTGCTCTGCTTGCTATGGAACTAACAAGCTTCGCAACGGCGGACCACGTCGCAAGAGTCTTGTAGGGCGGTTGGATAGTAGAATCCTTGTCGTAATGCTTTCCCAACCAATGTTCGCCCTGCGGCATGAGCTCCACATATTCCTTTGTGGATACCCTTTAGTAGCTTCATGCCGTCACCCCACATGATGCACTTCATCAGAATATTGTTATGCCCTCGTTTGCACAACTCTCCTTCCACAATGAAGTAGAGTTTTACTTGTCGGGATAACTTTTCTGCCTTGGCATTGTCCTCGGGAACAATATTGGAGACCAGATATTATTTGAGCGGTTCTCGCCAATCACCATCTGTCTCCGTGGCTACAACGACGTTATCGGCAATGGGGGTTGTCGGGCTATCTGCTTCTTTCATGGCTCTAGCCCCGGGCCGTTGTCGGTTGTTTGATCTGGTAGAGTGTTATCGTCGGTAACTGATGGTTTGTTCAGGGCTTCCACGAATACACCCGGTGGTATCGGTTGTCGTCGGGAAACTATTCTTGCTAGTTCATCAGCCTCAAAGTTGTCTTTGCGGTACACGTGCCGAACTTCGAGGCCGTTGAACCATCGTTCAAGTTTCCGTACGACAGCCAAGTACTTGGATAACTTTTGGTTAGAGCACTAATAATCCTTGTGCACTTGTCGAGTGACGAGCTATGAGTCCCCTTTCACTAGCAAGTGCCTTATCCCAAGTGCCGCGGCTGCTCGCAATCCTGCCAGGAGTCCCTTGTACTCAGCTGTGTTGTTTGTTGCTCAGAACTTAAGTCATATTACATACTTGAGCCATTTTCCCGTTGGTGATTGTAAAATCACGCCGGCCCCCGTGCCTTGTACGTTGAATGCCACATCAAACATCATTGTTCAAGTGTCGTTGTTTGTTGTGTCGATCTTGGCTTCCACGAGAGTGGTCCAGTCAGCAACGAAATCTACGCGTACCTGGGACTTAATTGATGTTCTCGGGATGAAGGCGATGTCAAATTGGCCGAGCTCTACCACCCACTTAGCAATGCGTCCGGAGACCTCTCTATTTCTCACCACTTCTCCGAGTGGGAAGGAGGAGATGATAGTAACCTTGTGGGCTTGAAAGTAGTGTAGTAGCTTTCTCGACGTCATCAGCACTGCATACAGGAGCTTTTGTATCCGGGGGTATCATAGCTTGGCATCGCGGAGGACTTTGCTGATGTAGTATACTGGTCTTTGTTGTCCATCTTGCTCGACGACAAGGACGGTGCTTACTGAGTAGGGTGTTGCTGCAATGTACAAAAACAAATCCTCACGTGGGTGGAGTGCAACCAAGATGGGTGGGTTTGATAAGTATCTTTTCAGTGCAAGAAAAGCGTCCTCGGCCTCCTGATCCCATTGAAAGTTGTCACTCTTCTTCAACAGCTTGAAGAAGGGCAACCCTTTTTCTCCTATCCGGGCACAAACCTACTCAGGGCAGCCATACATCTTGTCAGCTTCTGCACGTCTTTGAGCCTTGCCGGAGAGTTCATATCTTCGATCGCCTTGATCTTTTCGGGATTGGCTTCAATTCCTTATCCAGAGACTAAGAATCCAACTAACTTCCCTGAGGGTACTCCAAACATGCATTTCTCCTGGTTCAGCTTCATGCGGTGTCTCCGAAGGTTATTGAACGTCTCCTGGAGATCTTCGATTAGGGGATCTCCGGTTTTGGTCTTGACTACTACGCCGTTCACACAAGCCTCTACGTTTCTTCCAATTTGGTAGTGGAACATACCTTGGAATCCTATTTGATAAGTAGCCCCAGCATTTTTCGGTCCAAATGGCATCTTAAAGTAGAAAAAAGACACCGAAGGGCGTGACAAAGGACGTCTTCTCTTCATCTTCTCTAACCATGCTGATCTGGTGATAGCCCAATTACGCGTCAAGAAAGGTTAACAACTCGCATCCGGCTGTGGAGTCGATCAGCTGGTCAATTCTTGGAAGGGAGAAATTGTCCTTGGGGCACGCCTTGTTGAGATCAGTGAAGTCTACACACATCCTCCACTTGCCGTTAGCCTTCCGTACCATGACTGGGTTTGCGAGCCACTCGGGATGTAGGACTTCTCGGATGAAGCCGACCTTTTGGAGCTTGTCGATCTCCTCCCGAATAGCCTCCTTGCGATCGGGCGTGAACCTTCTTAGCTTCCGCTTGACTGGTCGGGCGTCCGGTCGCATCATGAGCTTATGGTCTATCACCTCCCTCATGAACCCGGGCATATCAGACGGCTGCCAAGCGAACACGTCTGTGTTTGCCTGGAGGAAGGTGATGAGCTCGCTTTCCTTTTTTCATCGAGATCGGCCAGCGCTATTGGGCTTCGCGTAGATCTTGGGCTGTTTCCGACCAGGTTCTTCCATCGTGGGCGGGCATGGAGTCTACTTGACCGTATCGAGGCTCTTCTTATCACACTGGACGGCTATTTTGGCACTGCCGGGAACAGTAATCGCCTCTTTCGGCCCTGGCATATTCACAAGCTGGTAGGCATAGTGGGACACTGCCATAAACTTTGCAAGCATCGTTCTTCTAAGAATCGTGTTGAAGTTGTCGGGTTTGCCAAAGGTTACTGGCAGAGTTATCTTCCCCAGCGGTTTAAAGGATGACTCTGTGGTGATTCCATGGAAGGGTTGTTCTGAAGGCTTCAGCTCACTTCTTGGGATTCCCATTGCATCAAGGGCATTGACGAAGAGTAAATTGATTGAGCTCTTGCCGTCGATAATGACGCGGGCCACCTTGACGTTCCTGATAGTGGGCTCCATCACTATCGAGCATCGTACTAGAGTTGTGTATATGGCTGGGTGGTCGGCGTCAAAGAACGTTATTTGTATGTCAGACCAGGCCAGTTTCGTTACTGTCCCTTGGAATGTAGCGCAGACTTGGCATTCCACCTTCTTGTATTTCCTCTTGGAAACATAGGAAGTGGAACCGCTGAAGATGTGAGCCACCCTGTGGTCGGCATTAGGATAATCTTCCTCGGTGTACGAAGACTTGTGGGCGTTATTCTTCTTCTCGACCACGCATACTCGCTGTTCCGGAGGCGTTACTAGGTGTTTTGCCATCGCCTTATGAAATACCTGACATCCCTCTAGGGAGTGCGAGCTCGTCTTGTGTATTGGGCACTTCTTGCTGGGAGCCTCTCCTTGCGCTTCATACCTCTTCGAGGTTGGAGGGCCGCGATCGGGCGCCATGACTTGCCCCTCGATTTTATTGCCGTTTATTCTGCGTTTGCGCTATCGGCTGCTCCAGCTGCTTTGGTTGTCTCGTGGTGCTTGGTCTGTCCTTCCTTCTCAGTTTGGCTTCTTCGACCACCTTTCCCTTTCCTCCATTGCGCCGAATAGCTTCGTCAACCCGAGCACATCTTTCCATGATCCTGAATAGCTTCATGGCAGTTGTAATCCTTCTCGTAGCCAATTCCTAGATCATGTAGCGATCTCGGTCCGCAGACTTGAATGCTCTGATGATAGATGAGTCGGAGCTCTCTGGGATAGTGTTGCGGCACTCATTGAACCATCGCACGAAGTCCCTTAGAGATTCGCCGCAAGTCTTCGATCGCTTGTCGTTTGTATGTGCCCTGGAAGTTGGATGTGAACCGGTGGCAGAGGTCTTCCCAAGATGAAATAGACTTGGGTGGCAAATGGATGAGCCATAACCGAGCGGATCCCTTCAATGTAGTCGGCAGGTAGTTAGCCATAGCATTCTTGTCTGCTCCGACTGCGTGGAGAACCGTGTAATATACTTGTAGAAATTCCTTGGGGTTCGTACTGCCATCGTACTTCTCTACCACTTTTGGTCAGAATTGAACTGGCCACCTAACCACTCGAAGGGCTAGGGTGAACGCTTCGCATCTAGTCTCGAATAGGAAAGTGGGTCATCGGCTAGGGGACCTCCGACGTCGTGGATGTTGGTTGGATGAGGATGACGACGACGACAGATCGCTGGGGGCACCAGCCCTATATGGTCGTCGGTCATTATCCCGTTGTCGTCCTGGGCTTCTCAATCTGTTATGACAGCTATGGCCATTACTACAGCTGTAGTTGTCGCGGCGTCCTTGATCCTCACGGTGTTCCCGCCTTCCGTTCAAGTCGTGACGAAGACCTTGATCTTGGTGGACGTCCCGTGGTTATCGGTCTCTTCGCAGGGGTGGATTTCACAGTTGTCGATTATGCTGGTGATTTCCACCAGTCGCGTCTTGGTGGGGCAACTCGACATTACGTGAAGGCTCACAGTGACCTGACGAGGCCCTGTCTTTAGCTGATCCCTAAGCTCCTCCCTGCTCGGCTCTTCTGAAGGCACTATCTAGATTGGCGACTGTGGCACGCATCCTCTCTATCCAATCAGCAACAGTGGGATTAGCTGTCCGATGAACTGGTGGTTGACTCAGTAGCTGTTGAGCTCCAAGAATCTTCTGAGCGGATGTAGTCAAATCGTCTTGTTGGGGAGGCATCCTTGCAAAGTTCGGTTCCCCTAATCATGAATCTCTCCCTCCTCAACGGAGTTAACTACACCATCCTGGACGAGAGACTTGTCAATGGCCCCAACATCACGGTCTGGCATGGAGTCCGAGGACTCTTCTTCGTCCAGCCCTTGAAGTACAGATGGCTCATCAGGGTCCGCATCGACAAATCCCACTACTCGGTCCGAGAAGCTTTGTGCCTTTGTCATCCGATCTTGTTTTGTTGGATCTGGTCCGACAAGAGTGGATCCTTAGGGTGGGCGCATCAGGTTGTCGACCTCCTCCAAGAACACCTTGCACTTGGCCAGGGTATGAGAACTTGTCCTGTGAATCGAACACCACTGCTTTCGAGCTAAGGTCCTCTTGTCAGATCTGCTTGCAGTCTTTCTGACCTTGGGCTTTGGCATCGGCTTCATGAGAAAAATTGGCATCCTTGGTGGTGCCAATAGTGCCTGGAAGGTGATGGATCCAACCTGAAGGTTGGTGACTACTAGCCGGTTCTGATCTTCCGGGCCAAAGCTATCATAAAATCCTTTATCGGAAAAACCGCTCCTTGAAGACATCTCGGCGAATCCTTCGGAATGCCAAGCCCTTACCTTGCGCACCAACTGCCAGGGGTTAGATCCCGACTACGGTATTTGTGGACATAAGAGTCGTCTAGTACCAAGGTACTCGTCGATATGCGAAAAGTAAAGTAGGACACGGGATTATACTAGTTCAGGCCCCCGTATTGGGTAATAGCCTTACTCTAGTTTATATGTATTGGATGGGATTTTCACCAAGTACAAGGATCTGTATGTAGTCGCTACTAAATCTACCAACTATGGATGATGGGATGCAGTAGTTGGTGACTCGGCTAAAAGCTTCCTCTGGCTTAGTGTTTGTGGACTTGCAAGCTTCTGATTCGATGCCCTCCCTGCTTTTATACCGGTAGGAAACCTCTTCTCCAAGTAAAACTTAGAGACTCCTGAATAGGATACGGACGGAGTAAACCTTATCGTAACCGAGTCGGACTGTGGAGTCCTCCTTTATCCTGAGTATGTTTCCTTCTCTGTTTAGGACTATGTCCATATTCGATCTTCACCTTCCATATCTTATTAGATATGTGGTATTCATAGTAGCCTATGTCCATGCCCGTGGGTATGACATATCTACTATACTGACAGTAATCACAGTCATGGTCGCAAATACCTCGTTAGGTGAAGGACAAGACGCAGGGGCCGCAGCTTCCCACAACCGTGTCCTCCGCGTGCTCGGTGATCGGAGTAGGGTCTCCCTCCTCATTTTCATGTTGTAAAATGTTATACATAGATGTAATACTATTGAAAATACATGTATAAATTGTTCTAAAATTTTCGGTGATATTTGTTAGTTGATGTGCACGATGTATGCACAGAAAGCTTGTTCGTATAGGATATGTTCCCTTTAACTTCTCTATGTAAATCTTCATTTAAGTTTGATCAAATTTATAGAAAAATATAACAACATCTACTTAAAAAAGTTTGATTTAGAAAGCAATCAAACCATATTCCAATATGAATGGGGAGTAACAGTTAGTGTGTTCAACTTTGGGTTAGCCCCCTTGCTGTGAATAATGTTCAATCCAAAGTTGACACATGATAGATTTCAAATGTAAGGGACAATTGAAAATATTTAATTGTCTATAATGTTTTTCAATTTGTCAGTGTGATCGTTGCGTGCAATGTTTTGAACCAAATGAGACAGTTTTGTTCATCTCCTGATAAGAACATGTTCAAACATTTCAAAAGTTGTCATATTTCTATGTGAATTTATGAATCATTCATGGAGGAACAAACAGTACACGTATCACACAACTGACTCTATATAACGCCAGGGGAACAGAAGCTGATATTAGGCAGAAAATATTCTTCTATAGCTTTCGTCTCTCGTATCTAATCCACCACAGCAAGCAGCTTCGGTAATTTGGCACACAGGCAGCAAGTAATTTGCCAGCCTTAACACAGCCGGTGTTAACCAGATTCCTTGCATGCAACTGTCAGTCTCCAGAGAGCTCAAGGGAGCAAGACAGTATGCCCATGTCACCATGTGTGCAAGTGTTGTTGAAGTTGAAAACACAGTATGTCGTCAGGGATACTAGACCTTCTCACTTGCACTGACGGCAGAGAAGTTAACAGCTGGTTTCTGGAACACCCTTACGACCGCCGTTCCATCGCCGCCATCGTTGCCGACCCTCCATGACCGGTCCTTCCGCTGGGGCTTCTTGTGGTGCTTGTGGGATGCTCTTTCTTCTTCTTGCCAGCAGGTTTCAACCCTTCAGTAGACAGGTCAAAAGATTCAAGGTCACTCAGGACATGCCTGATGTCTGGTTGTGTTAGGTCAACTGTATCATCTTGTTCGCCGGAATCGGAACCATCTGATTCATTGGGAACCGAAGTAGTCAGACCTTCTAATCCAGTGGTTTCTTCGTGCTCAATTTCAGTATCTACCGTGCCAGGAGGAAGTTCGAAGTGTGGGATTTTACCATCGATATAATCCTTCAGTATCTGTCGAGCAGCCCTAGTCTCATCAGGAAGTCCAGCATGGCTAACATGCCCCCTGGATGCACAGTAGGCTCGCAACAGCTCAGCAGCAGTTGGTGATCTCGACTGTGATTCATATGACTTTGGCTTTGGTAGAGTTATCTTGTAAATCTGTTCAAGGACACTTCTTGGGACATGATCTGCCACCACCTGAATAGCTTCCCGGTGCTTAGTCATCCTATCGATCGGAAGGACACCACATGACACCATCTCATGCCTTGAGCTTGAGAAGGAAGGGAAGACCAGCCCAGGACAATCACATAGAGTGAGCTCCTCTGAAATTATCAGTGTCTGGAAATGCTTTGTTTTGCCAGGTGTATGAGTAACACCAGTCTTCTTCTCACCAACTAAAGCATTGATGGTGGAACTCTTTCCAACATTTGGATAACCAACAAATCCAACAACAACGTGCTTAGCCACTGATGAAACAGAATCAGAAGAACTGGCTCGGCGGTCCTCTTTAGTGGCTGAGGCCCTCCTTTGTGCTACAATGCATTCCGCTTCAGTTTGCAACCTCATTAAGAGTTCATCCCTGCCATATATCTTGGTGTCCAAATCGAGTGAAGCAAAATCTTCTTCAGAGTATCCACTTAACTTTTTGCCTTCTAATGTGGCAGTAGCAGCTTTAGCGGACCAGAAAACATAAAGAATATCATGTGCCTCAAAATATTCTGCCCATTTTTTCCTGCACGTTGGCCAAATTTAGTGTGATGCCACTTCAACATAGACAATAAAGGATGTCACCTAAATATCAACCAAGTCACATTGCACAAAGTGAATACCTGATATTCACAGGTAACAGATCAGCCTTGTTGACAAGAAGCATTGTCCTCTTGTGTTGATCAATTTCCTTTGCATATACCTAGCATAAAGAAAGATATGTCACAAGACTGAAAACAAAGCAGAAGAATGCCCAACGAAATACATAAGGTGGAACACTTCAGTTCAGTTTGAAGTTTGAACACAACGGTACAACACTCTCCAAAGAAAGAATAAAAATGGCCCTCCAAAGTTTGCAGCAAACTAATGCACAGAGAAAATCTATTGGGAGCGGCTGTGAGCTCCACTTGTTAGTCATGACACACAAAGAAAAAAAATGGAATTGCTTCTGCTCTTTTGAGCAGAAAAAGAAAGATCAGGGCTATCTTTCAAACCCTCATTCTACTCGTCCCAAATAACAGTAACATTCTAGGTGGATATCTGTTGCAAAATTTGATAAGAAAGCTACTGAACGCATATACTCTGAACGCTGAAGGAGAATTCATGAATATGATTTCTTAAGCAATTTTACTATTACAACACAGAATAGGTGAGCATTGAGCTTTAACCAGGAAGAAGCCACAATTCATCTGCTACATGTAGAATGTTAGAATACTATTTCAGAAACCATAATAAGTACCTCAAGATCAGGACAGCGGTAGAACAAGGGATCTCGAGCATCGACTACCATGACAAGCTTCATGTAAGAAAAGAGAATGCGAGTCAGTATTTTAGGCATAATAAACAATATGATGAGGTTCTAGTCTTCAATCCAATAAAAACAAGTGTGGTTGAGCACAGCAGAGTACCAGGAATTTTTTTTTTATATAGAACTACAGAACATAGAAAGCAGAGTCAATATATGAGCCAAAATTTGCAAAGCATTGCTTTTCAAAATGCATGTCTTCACTGGATGGTTCTAGCATCACAAGAACTAGCGAGCAATCAACCACAAGACCTAAGGGTGAAACTGGTAATGAAGGTTGAGCATTACTCACCAAATCACTACGTTCAAGGACTCTCCAGAGCTGCCTCCAGATGTCAATGTTCTTCTCAAAGGGTGTAAGCACAAGCTTGTCATTCTCTTCCAATCTGTAGCGATGAATCATTCTCACAATAAACTTCTATATTCAAACATTATTAATTTGATGATGTAAGCACTACATGTAAATTGTTACAGCCAACATATGCTATTACATCTATGCATACAAGATAGATGGTTTACTTTGTCCAATAAATAAATATGCAACAGAAATGCTCATGACCAACTCAGTTACTCAGATATCAAATAGAAATGTTCAAGAGAAAGCTCATGGCCACATTCGTCTAATACCTTTACCAAATTATACGAGAAACACCACTGGTTGGATATCAGTCCCCAATGTCCCGAACATGCTTTTGCAAGTAAATTTCCATTTCACTATGAAATTACAAGTATAATGAATAAGCTACAACTTGGCATAGCACCAACCTCGCAAGATTCCTCCGCCAAACCAGGAAGGCCCGCCTCTCGTTTTCATCAAGCTCCTCGACAGTCATCCTAGCATTCCATGGTGGCCTACAATCACAATTCACAACACACAAATCACAATAACACACATGAAGAACAACAACAATAACAATAAACAGCAACGAAAACTACTCACCGCCTCGGGACTCTGAGGCTGCTGGCGTGCAGAGCCTCCTGCTCCTTCTGCACCCGCCGCCTCTCCTCGTCCGTCTCCCCCGTCGCATCGCTGCATCCAACCAATCCAACCATCACAATTTTTACAACTAAAAGCGCTCCCAGCGCCAACAGGAAGCACCACCAGGGCAATTCAATTCTCAGGGAGAAGAAGCAGTCGCTCACAGGTCGATGACGAGGTCGGAGGAGGAGACGGAGGCGGCGTCGGCGAGCGCGGAGTGGAGGCGGTCGGCCTCAGCGGCACGCTCGAGGATGGCGTCGATGTCGCTGACCTCGATGACGGACTCCAGGGGCTGCGCGCGGCGGCGTGCGTAGGCGAGCGCGTCCCCCCTATCCTTGACGGCCGCCGCCGCCTTGTTCCGCTGCCGGATCAGCGCCCGCCCCAGCCCCTCCCCCTTCTCCTTCTTCCCGCCCCCCGCCATCACCGCGAAGTCGGGACACCCTTCTCCTCGAGCCGCACGCGATTGGTCGCCGACGAGATGAAGCTCGGAGGCGGCGCACCGACCTCGCTAGGGTTTTGGAGAGCAATGGAGAAAGGAGACGACGCGGCGAGCGGTGAAGGCGAAGGCCGAAGCGTTCGAGCACTTCGAGTTCGTCTTTTCTCCTGCCCGTGTCTCTGACATGTGGACCCCACCGGGCAGAGACGTATGGGATGACGCAGCCCACAAAAACTAACAGGCATTATTCACTCAAATTTGAACAAATTTCCACATCGAAACGAAGATTAGTTTTTGCACAAATATAGAACTTGTATGTAAAAATGAAGTGATTCAAATCTTTTGTTTTATTCTAACCCAATATAACTGCTCGAAAAATGTTTTTGGAGCTTGAGAAACCCAGCTCTAGAAGTTCTCGGAGTTAGAGCCCGAGTAAACATGGCCCCTAATTTACCAGAGAGAGTAATCACAAATTTAGGCTGCTGATAGATTTCACAGTACACATACACATGCAAAACTGCTAAAGATTGACAGGGTAGAAAGCAGATACAACAAGGTATAACTAACATCAAGTCTTAACATTATTACCATAAATCGCCGAGATCAATACAACCATTAAAGTTTGGCATACTCCAGTACATGACCACAACAGCCTCAAGGGCAACAAGTTTTTTAAGGTACAATGGAAGAAACTCCTGTTCTACCAGGAAGGCCATAGGCCTGAATGTTTTGATCTGAAAGCCTAATTCATTATGTAGACCAACCATCTGCCTGCATCAGGACTTTCAGCACATCATAGTGACCGTCGTCCGCGGTCACAAGGCCAGTGTTGTCCATGGCATTCATGAGAGGGACGAAGTCTGGATCCTTGAGGCGCCTGATCCTGTTGCAGTGCTTCGTGGCTTTCCCGCCTTTCACGATGCTTAAGATAGTGGCAAAGTCGGGTTCTTGGGGGTTCATGAAGCGGCCATAGTCAATTTCAGTATCATTAGTACTTCCTCCGTTGCTCTCTTTTGGAAGAAACCGTCCTTTTGAATCTCTTGAGAGAGTGCACTTTCTCCATCTCCTGCCATCAGAAGTGCCCTTTTTCTTTGTGCCCTTCTTTTTGCGGGGCTTCTGCATCATCAGGTGGCACTTAAAGAAATTATTAAAGGGTTCTACTGTATGGCATGATGGAAATACCCTTATGGACAAAATAGGACCCTTGCAAGAGTTCAGTGAGGCTCACCTTAACATTTTTCGCTGGCCCAGCGAGGCTAACCTTAACTTTGAGTGCCTTCTTCCCCCTTCTTGCCTTGGCACTAGTTGGCGTAGCACGTTTGTGGCCCCTGCGCTTACTCTGCATTTCATAAAAGAGATAAGGGTCTGAGATCATACAGGATTTGGACATACATGTTCCTTCAACAAGAACTCCTACTCCACTCAAAACATAAAATTTTTACTATACTCGTGACAGGATATTACAGTAGACCATTTCCTTGATAAGTTCACGTTACAGACATATGAAAAGTGAACACAAAATTCAAATATCTGAGAATAAACATTATGTCATTTACCAAACTGCAAAATTAATGTGAGCATTCAAGTAAGGTTACATATAATCATGCTTGTGACAGTACTGAATACATCCAACATCAAAACAGGTTAACAAACTTCAAACAATCAAGAAGTGTTAGTACAATATTTCAAGTGAACTCCCATGTGTATATTGCTTTAATGATAGCACTGCACACAATTTGGGATCAAGCTAGAGCAATGTTTCTAGTATGTAAAGGTAAATTAGTCAGAACAAAAACTTTGCATTAGCGATTCATCATGTAAAAACTAAAACTTATTTTTTATCTGATTCAGTGAGAAGTAGGCCCTAGTGCATGTATACATTAAGACAATTGTCAAAGCAAGAAGCATTAGCTTGGTAATAGGATTACTGAAAGGCATTGCAAACGTGGCAAATTCCCAAATGCATTATGAACTTAAGCTGAATGTGTATTTGTTCTTTCAAGTAGACAAGGTAGGGAATATCTTACCTTGGGCTGACCAAGACTCATGGCACTGCACTCAGAAACTTGAGGTCCATTACCTGAATCCAAATGTCCAAACAATGCTTTAATATATTTTCATTATCCGAAAATTTTATCAGGGGTCCTTACCATATAATAAAAGTAGTTAAAACAGGTGAAATGAATAGATCAATAAACTTTTTTAGATGTCCATGCATAACTTAAATCCCTGTAAATTTCAAAATAAAATTATCCAAATTTCATCAAAGTACTAAGATATGTCGAGGTTATAATTGCTCCTTCCTATGGACATTTTCCCGTGAAACCTATAATTAAGATTTCTACCATATCAAAACTATTGAAAGCTTATTCATGATTATATATGTAGATTTGCACATGGTTATCTTGTCGTCTAGTCAAATATATGCATGATGTACCAAATTCAGATGAAGCTACTAGAACTACAGCCCCTTTTACTATACGAGGGTTGTCCTGGAAAAGAAGTGATTCAGTGATAAAAATGAAGCTGTCGTCAAGAGTGATTTCTATAATAATGACTGGGAAACTTCCATAGATCCATGATAATGGAAAATCTTTCTCATAAGTGTACTTTCTCTTTCTATTTTCATAGTAACATATGTAGAATAAACTTCATAGAAGAACGCCTTTTAAATGTTAAATCAGGCAAAGCAAGTCCGAATTTGATAAATAAAGCAATAAGCCCTAGCTACAAGCTTCCAATTAGGCACAAGATCCTATTTTACTCACAGCCTATTCCGAACATGTGAATTTCTCCAGGAACAGTTCAATTCCTGAAGAAGATCCCATATTCCAAATATGATCTATAATATTTCTAGCGATTGAGATTTGGCCCATGGCTTCAAAAAAAAAGGAAATGCTGCATTGCATAGTGTTCACACAAAAAGTCCTCAGCTGCCAATAGGCCCAAAGCCCATAGCATACCAGAAAACAAAAGCATAAAAACCAAAACAATCTACTTATTCTGTTTAGTTGTGTACAATCTACTTGCTTTAGCCTAACAACAGGTCTAAACCCACCTCAGGCCTTCAAGCCATGAAGAGGCCTACTGCTAATATGAATTAAGATAGAGCATCGTCACCTTGAGACATGGCTGAAGCAACTGTCTGAAATCCATCATGCCCCATGAAGCCCACCGTTTTGTCTTTCAAAGAAATCAGCAACAGAGCTGTATAGTCAAGCACCAAAATGATGGAGTGAGCAGTAGAAATGAACGAGAATTCTCAAAAATTCAAACCAAGTGCTAGAAAGCAGCAGTAGAGGAGTATCAAAGGGGGTCTAGACATGCCCAAAGAGAGGAACAACACAAAACTGACATTCATTCTAATCACTTACGGGAAAGGAGAAACAGGAAGATCAAGCTGTAAGAGGAAACATGCACAGAGTGAGCGAGAGAGATAGAAATAAGAGTCCGAGATTGAGAGATAGATATAGAGAGAGCACAAGACTCGACAGAGAGATGTCTATAAATAGATATAAAAGAAATCCATAAAAGAACATAATCTTCCACCAAAGCTGTAATACAGATTGATCCTTAATGACAAACAAATCCATCTTTAGCATCTTATCTTAAATCGCTGAGCTACAAAGCGACAAAACATGATGCAAAAAGAGGAACTACACTACCACTAGTACTAAATGCTAGAACAGATCTTGCGCATGCAATTAAATGCCAAGAAAAAGATTTGCAAGTGACAATCGCATTCATACCACTAAAATAGCACCATGCCGTGTGTTCATAAATGCATTGGTACCACATTTAAAACTAAACTGGATTCACCAAAAAATTATCACAAATTACAAGAAGGTGTTTGGTTCACACTATCACAGATCACTTTTATTGAACCCAAGTAAACAAACATGCATCTGTTCCACTTAGGTTTTATGCATTTTAGTTTCCGAACTAAGTGGGTTGAACATCTTTCTTCTATAATGACAAGATGCACAAATCTTTCAGTTCTCAAAAAAAAAAAAACCGGGAATACAAAATTAGCTCTCTATAAGTTTGCGCTATTGCACAAAACTTTTAAACTGTAATGTTGTTAAAAGTGAATATATATGATATATGCACTTTTGTTGAATGCTTGGTACTATTATTAAGTGTTAGATGTTAATTCTAATGCCTTAGACCTATATAGTACTTAGTTTTCCTTGTAGGTCACTTTGGTGCTCTTTTTTCATGTCGTATTTCACAACAGAATTTAAAGTTGTCTCGTCGTTTAGTGTTAATTTGGTAAATTTGGTATTTAGTGATATGATATCATGCAGAATTGATATGATAGATGGATGGGTATGATTGCGATGTGAATGAGATTTCATACCATTCCATTTTGAGATAGATTACCCAGTTTGAAATTACTAGACATCGCTGTTCGAGGTTATCTAGTTGTGTATTTATTCTCTAGTGTGGGGTGTTTTCTGCACATTTTGTATAGCTTCCTTGTATACATGTCCCAGTTTGGCCCATTCCACAATCCTCAACAATCATAAACCAATGGAGTCTGTTGTGCTAAATATATGGATGGTTGCTGCATGTGCACATCTAGCTAATTCTTTGAGCATCTACATGCTTGAGGTTCCTTATTTCTTCGTGAGAGATCTGTTACAAGAATTTTATACTTTCATCTTGATCTTGCAACTTGAAGTCAAATTTCTTCCATTTTACCTTTCCGCCAAAGAGGCCAGCTCTCCATGCTGGACATTTCCTATTGGAGAATTTCAGAAAAATGTTGGCAGTTTGCTATTTTGACCAATGCAACTTCAAACGACAGTTAAGACAAATTCATGAAATACTCTCATTAAACTGTTGTAGAAAGAAAACAAAGGCAACGAGGACAGGGAATGGTCGCTGCTGACACAGTGAATTTGATCTCAAATCACAAATAGTGCATACACTAGAGTGTAAAGTATGCCAAGAAAGAAATAACACAGGGAAATTTCTGGGTATGTTAACCATGAGATTTGAAAATCTGTTAGATACTATGAGACTCAAGGTGATTATTCTTCGAGATCTGGGAACTTTGAACCAAAAGGGAGAATCCTTGATTGTTAAACCACCTCAGGTCCTCAATGATTATAATCAAACCTACATTATCTACAAAAATTATATTCAAACCTACAGCCTTTCGCATAAACAACAAATGTTATTAACCACTGAGATGACAGATTGTTATCTATTGCTAAAAATTCTGTTATCAAGCTTCCGTGGGCGTTGTATCACAGAAATCAATTACCTTTGGTAATAGCATGAAAGAACACCCTGATGCTATCCTGTCGTAGAACCAGAACCACTGACCATATAAAGCATAGACTTAAAAATTGTCCGTGCATTTCCAGTTTTCATAAATTATTAGAAGCAAATGAAATGCAAACAAGCAGCAGTAATAATCATTGACCAAGTAGAAGAAACACAGCACTAACATTACAAGTCTGGTTCATCATCCCTGTAAAGATTGTCAACCGTTGGTGTTGATCTCCTTTGTGACCATCCAAGCAATTCCATCATTCCATGACATCCTGCAAGCAACAACCACAAACACTCAATCCATCCAGGCATCCAGCAATGTGAAATGATCACGGTTCATAATAAGAGATAGACGACCACAATATAGAACTACTCACCACCATGGAACAGAGCGCCCGCTTGCCTCCCCTTCCCAGGTTGGAGGAGGCGGCAGCGACGCAGGAGAAGGATTCCATTTATGATGCAGACTAAGCGCAGGGGCCGCAAAATTGCTATGCCAATTGGTGCCAAGGCAAGATGGGGGAAGAAGGCACTCAAAGTTAAGGTGAGCCTCACCAGCCCGGCCAAAGAAGTTAAGGTGAGCCTCACTGTACTCTTGCAAGGGTCCTGTTTTGTCCATAAGGGTGTTTCCATCATGCCATACAACGCTTCTTCCTCCCTTAAATAATTTCTGTAAGTGCCACCTAATGATGCAAAAGCCCTGCAAAAAGAAGGGCGCCGAAAAAAGGCACTACTAATGGCAGGAGAGGGAGAAATTGCACTCTCTCAAGAGATTCTAAAGGATGCATTCTTCCAAAAGAGAACAACAGGGATGACACCGGAGGTAGTACTAATGATACTGAAATCAACTATGGCCGCTTCATGAACCCCCAAGCACCTGACTTTGCCACTATCTTAAACATCCTAAAAGGATTCTAAAAGGCAGGAAAGGCATGAAGCATTGTAACAGCATCAGACGCCTCAAGGATCCTGACTCCATCCCTCATGCCATGAACAACACGTGACGTGACCGGTGACGACGGTCAGTATGACGTGCATCAAAGTCTTGATGCAGGCAGATGGTTGGGCTCAGGCTTTCAGATCAAACATTCAAACTTACGGCCTTCCTACCAAAACAAGGGTTTTGTCTATCATCTTTAAAAACTTGCTGGACTTTCTTCCACTTATCAAGCTTCCTTGGGTGTTCAATCACGAAAATCAACTACCCTTAGTAAATAATAATAATAGGAAAGAACACCCTGATGCAGTTCTGTTGTAGAGATTGCCAACAAGTGGCGTCGATCTCCTTTGTGACCATCCAAGCAGTCCCACCATTCCATCGCAGCCTGCAAGCAACAACCACAAACATCCAATTCATCCAGAAATGTAGAATGATCATGGTTCACAATAAGAGACAGACGACCACAATACCAAACTACTCACCACCATGGAACCCAGCGGCCGCTTGAGCACAAGATCTGCGCATCAGCTTTCTCCCCCCGCGTCATGCTCCGCCGCCGGCCAGCTCGGTCCGCACCTTGTTCCCGCCGCCGCCATCCCGGGAGAGAAGGGCTTCTTAAATCCTAGCATTGCCGCCCCGCCATCGGGAGGTGGTGCGCCGCATTCGTCCAGCACTGCGGGGGGTTAGGATCCTGCCGCTTGCAGGCCAGGAGCGCGCCCGCACGAGGAGGGAGGCGGCGGAGGATTTCCCACAGGAGCTCCGCCCTCGCGACGGCGATGAGCTGGAGGCGGCGGCGGCGCAGGTGGGGGAAACCCTAGGGCAACGGACAAATTTTGCAATTGGGAAAAACGGAGACCCTATCGCTACCGATCCTGTCTTTTTACAAAATGAAAAAAAATATTTTACTCACTCGAACTTGTTTATTGGATCATTTAACCCCTAAACTATTTTTGGCTTATTTTATAACTATTAAAAATGGTTTAGTTTATTCCTTAATAATATTTCTCTTTTTATTACTCTTTATAAAAATTGTATTTTAAACTGAAATTTTTTAAGCCATCGATGGCATTATTATCAAAGTTTAGAAATATTTTTTAATTTCTTATTACCGTTTGCTTGAACTTTAAAATCTCGATATTAAAATCGGTTATAGGTCTTTCCAACCTATATAAACAGCGATAAAAAAAATTATAAAAGGTTGAGACATAAACTGTAATGCATCTATCATCCTACTGAATTTCAGTGTATAATATGACTCATATAAAGAAACGAAAGAGAGAAGTACCATTTGAGAGTAAAGTAACCATTTTCAATAATTCAAGGGTGTCAAATAAGCCAAAAAATGGTTTAGGGGGTTAAGTGCGGGACGAAATAGTTCGGGTGAGTAAAATAGAACTTTTTTTCTTACAAAGTAGACACTGAATGATAGCGATTGATACTGGATTTCACAAAACAAACCCTAATTGATCCTCACTTGTACAAAACAGGGCTTAATATTTGCAAAACAAATCCTGCCTCGGATCAGTACCAACTTACCATTAGTAGTGATCAGGGTTTGCCTTACCAGGGGAGGAAGGGTTACCATACCCCAATGGTAAGTCCAGTGATTGTAACGCCCCACTTTCAGCAAGACATTAAACAATATTTTGCTAAAGCCTACATGTGAAAATTTCGATCTTGAGTGTTGCGTTGTATGTTGTGCCATGGATCTCAATCTGTCTCTCCGCCTTGATCTTGACAAATCCTTCCTCTCAAAAATCTCCCGTTCCAAAATAATCTCTAAATTTGAGTCGACATATCCGAGCATCGCTCCTAAAACCCTAACGGCGAGTTCCCGATCTTCCCCTCTGAAAATTTCCGCTTCGATTTCTGTTCCGAAAATCCGAGTCCGACCCCTAAATCCCTCCTTTGAATCTTCCCGTAAACCTCCTTGTTTTCCCTCTCCCTTGATCCCTGAGAAATCCCGAGATAAATATACCGCTTGGGTATCGAACCACCATCCGAACTCTCTCCATCAAATAACATATATATACGTGTGTGTGTACATACATATCTCCTTGAGTATACACCTACCTACAAAAACTTGTATATAAACATGTATACATGTACCAACGCTCCTCTCAGCTCCACCAACCAATGTGTACAAATACATCTATATACACCTCTATATATATATATATATATATATATATATATATATATATATATATATATATATATATATATATATATATATATATATATATATATATATATATATATATATATATACATGCATCCCCCCAAACATACCCATATATATATATATATAGGTCCACTCAAATAAGTCTCGTCCCCATCCTAAACCACAGAAAAATCCTCAAACTCCCTTTAGCATTCCCCCAAAAAGGGATTCGGATTAAATATTGCAAATTTGAATTTAATCCTCTCTTTGGATCCCCCGTAAAAAAATCCTCGAAAAAGGGTTAACCCCAAAAATACCAGAAATTGCCATCTTGGACCCCTCTGTAAACTCCTCAATTTCTCCTGAGTTCAAAGCAATTTTTGAATTCAAATCCCATTTGAAAATCACCTCAAATTCCCTCCAAACAAATCTCAGAGAACAAGTGAAATGGTGCTGTTCCACCGGGCCGCCTCTCTCCTCTTTTCGGCCCAGCAACACCCAACCGCACGCGCCAGCCGCTGTAGCCACGTGGCCACGCGCGCAGCAAGCCGCCACCGATCTCCTCTCGGCTGCGCGCACCGCGCGCTCCCCTGCCGCCCGCACCGCTGGCTGCCACCTGTCCCAGGCGCCGCACATCGGCCGTCGATCTCCGCTGCCCCGAGTGACCGCCCGCACCCACCGCGATTGCGCCACGCGTCTACCCCGCGAGCTGTCGATCCCGACCCCTATTCTTCTTCAACCTCCGTCGCCCCCGCGTTTTTTCATTCTCGCGCACAGAATGCTCGATCAAATGACCGTGGCCGCTCCGGTCCCCGCCTCGGTCCCGCGGAGGCCACCGCAAGGCGCCAAGCCACGGACAACCACAGCCGCGTCGTGCCGCCCCCTTCCCTCCGCTTTTTCCCCCTCCTCGCCTCTCTCTCGCCTGGACCACGCTCGGTGAAAAGAGCTTCGCCGCTCTCGTCATTCCAGCTGCCCCTACCTTGACCGCTCCCCACCGCCCGGCCACGCAAGGATTTCAAAAGCTACCGTCGGATAGGCCAACCACCGCGCTCCACAAATCTCGGCCGCCTATTTGAATTTGCCACTGTGAGAGAATTTCGCCGCCGCGCCCTCTTTTCTCCCGCCTCTCGCTCCAATCAGTGAGCATCAATTGTTGGAGCTTGACCTCCTCCCCGACCGAGACCCCGAGCTCCCCTCGCCTATAAATACCCCTCCCGAGACTTCCTTTCCCCCTTCTCCGCTCTCCTCCTCGGCCACCGCTAGGCCACCTTGGGACGAACTCTTCCCTGCCACGGCGCCGCCGGCCACTCCACGGTGTGCACTGCCCCGAGCCGAGGCCGTGTCCTGGGGACGCCGTGTGCCCCCTCGTCCCTCTTCCATCTCCTCGAGCACTGCCGGTCGCGTGTTTTCCCAAGATGTGGCCGGACTCCGTCGCCGCCATTCGACCACCTCCGACCGTTCCTCCCCGCGTCTTGCGCCGTCTCCCGAAGCCGGCCGCCGCCGTCGGCCATGTGTCATCCCGATTCTGTGAACGCCGCCGCCACGGGCTATTTTTCCCTCGGTGAGGCCCCCCCTCAAGTCGCCCTCTAAGCCTATACCTCCTCTAAGCTCCATGGCCGGCTCGCGCGCCGCCACCGGCTTTTTCCATTTGTCAAGCCGTCAATTACTACACTGCAATGGACCGATATCCCTCGCCGCCAACCAATCCTTGGGTCTCTCGAACCGTCGCGGCCGAGCTCCGGCTCTTCCCCCTTTTTCCCCTTCCTCTCTCTCCCCGCCACCTCGATATCTCGCCGTCGGCCGCCGTCGTTCGTCCTCTTTCAAATCCAAGCCGTTAGCTCGATCCTCCTCGCCCTCCGCATCGCTCCAGTGCCTCGCCGCCACTCCTCTCCTCATGGCGCCACTCCGGCAAGCCGTGCCGCCATGAGCCATCGATAGTCGCGCTGTTCTCCGTCTAGTTTTGTCGCGTCACGTCAGACGGAGGACGTCTCCCCGGGGATTTGCGTACGCGTAGTCCCGGTGGTCGGATTGCCTGCACGTGGGTCCGCCTAGGGCCGGTGCACCGTGAGCGTCAGAGTACTCGCTGCCCACCGCCCCGGCACGTCAGCCCCTCCGTAGGCCCTTTTCTCCGTGGACCTAGAGACCGACAAGCGGACCCCGCTCTCCGACTAGGGCCCGCCCGTCAGATCTTTCCCGCGCTGCCCCTGCTCATTGGGCCGTCTCTCTCGGGCCAGCCCATCTCCGCCGAACCCTAGCGCGTGCCGACTCGAGCTGACAGCTGGGCCCCGCCCGGCAATGGCCCAACAGATGAAAATCAGAGAAAATCCACTTAATCTTTTTCCAGTACACTAGAAAATACTTTAATCTTCGAAAATCAATATCTTCCGATCCGTTGATCCGATTGACCCCGTTCCAGTTCCAGTATTTTTCTAAAAATGAGGTATATTTCTCGGACTTTTCTTGAGAATATTTCCTTCTAGAAATTAAATAAATCTTCTTCAGTTATTCCAAAATTCAATTTAATCTTTAGAAATTCATATCCTTCGATCCGTAACTCCGAATGATTCTGTTCCAACTCTAGTAATCTTCTAAAATTGAGATCTATTTAATGGCATTATTATTAGCACTAAATAAGATCTTTTTACTGGTCTTTATGTAGATTTTTGTGTGTTTGCGCATAGTAACGATTGCCGGAAATTTTGTTTCGAAGCGGATTTCGCGACGATTTTCCGAAGACCAGTGAAGACTTAGAGTAAGGCAAGTCACCTTTGATCATCTCGAGCCCATAATTTCGGAACTAAGTATTTTATTTGACAAATCGCATGAACTAGGTTACACTATTATAATTTCTCGGTCGTGGTCGCAAGACGACCGACGGGCCGCTAACCCATTTGCTGCATGACTTCCTTGAATGATTGTGATCCCTTTATACCTCCTTGTCACCTTCCTTGATAGATCCCGGTACTCGTGTCGACGGGCATGGTATCGATGATCGCCTATCAAATTTAAAAATGTCTACGATTGTCGGCGAAACGGGACTGGGGGTCCCCACAGTCGCCGGGGACGCATGGGTCTTCGGCCACGTCAGTTCCCCTGGGGCTACATCCTGCACAAGAGACAGCCAGCTACAGTCGTCGTCCCGCTGAGTGCCCGGGGCCCGAGCACCGCCCGGACCTAGGCGGCATCTCGCTCGGCCCCGGGGCACCATCGGCCCCGGGCCTCGCCCCCGGGGCGCCATCTCCATCGGCCTCGGCCCCGGGGCGGCATTGCCATCGGCCCCGGGTCTCGCTCCCGGGCGCCATCTCGTCATCGGCCCCGGGCCTCGTCCCCGGGGCGCTATCATGTCGCCCCGGACCCGGGTGCCGATACCCCGGTCCCGGGTGCCGATGCCGGGTCCCGAGGGGCCGGGTGCCGATTGCCCGGGTGCCGATCCTCCCGGCCCCGGTGCCGACTGACTCGGCCCCGGGTGCCGATCGCCTCGGCCCCGGGAGCCGATCGACTCAAAGAACTCAGCGAACCAGTTCCCCAACTACCTACATTAATGACGAGGCGACAGGCCCTGTCGCCCCTGTCGCCTGCTCTGCCACGCGTGGGCGCCTCGTGACGGCCCCCCGTGGACACCCGACTGTGCTGTCAGAAGCCTTTTGACTTGGTGGTGAGGGCGTGCACCGGAGTCAAAGCAGCAGACGACCAGATGACCTAACCCGCCGTCACATCTCCACGACTTCACCGCCCGTTGCATACCAACTCCGGCGTGGGCACAGTAGGCGGGCGTGTCCAGGGCGTGGGTTCAGCATGGGTTCAGCAGGCGGAGACGTGCGACCAGACAGCGCTTTCTCTCTCTCTCTCCATGTACTAGCACTGTAGACTCCCCTTGACGATAAAAGGAGGATCCATGCCTCTGACTCAGCAGGTTCAGCTCCGGCCTTAGACCACTCAGGCAGCTCTTGCTCCTGGCTTAGACGACGAAGCTCTCTCTCTCGGAGCCTCAAGTTCCCGGGCTAGCTTTCGAGCTCCCTGGGGGTTCACCTTGTAACCGCATTCCACATTCATCCACCACAGATAGCGAACACACAGGAGTAGGGTATTACGCCTCCGAGCGGCCCGAACCTGTCTACTTCCTCCTGTCTTCTTTGTGTGCCATCATTCGCCGATCAATCTTTCTCCTACACCGGACGCCGCATTCGCCTGAGAACTACTCCCCTGGCCGAATCTCAAAGGGGGGTCTCCGGACTTTCCGCAGTCGAGGTTTCATCCTCCGACAGCTGGCGCGCCAGGTAAGGGGAGTTTCCTTTTCAGGTGGTACGCCGGCGTCTCCAACACCGGCGCGCTTCATGGCAGGAGGCCATCATCTCCGAGATTACGGCGAGGAGTCCGGCGGCTACACCCCGCCGGGCAATGTTAGCTCGGTGGCGAGGCCACCACGGTGCACCTCTCTGCCTCCCGAGGCCCCCGGCAGGGGCCCTGGAGAGGATGGCAAGCTCTCACGTTCCGCGTTACGGCGGAACAGGAGGAAGCGCCAGAAGGCCAAGGCGGCAGCCGAGAGCTTCGCCTTGGCGGCTACGGGCAACCCCCGGAGCTATGTTGCCCGCGGAGGCGATGGTGGTGGCAAGCGGCAAAAGGCCGCACGTGCGCCGCCGCCGCCGGCAACGGCCCGGAAGTGGTGCCCCCTCCACCAGACGGACTGGCACGACCTTACGGAGTGCCGCGCCGTCCAGTGCTCAGCCGAGCATGTCGAGCCGGCCTTAGTTCGGGGGTGGTGCGCCTTCCACGACACGGACCGGCACGACATCACGGAGTGCCGCGCCGTCCAGGGCATGGCCGAGCGTCTCAAGCCGGCCACACCCCGGGGGTGGTGCGCCTTCCACGACACGGACCGGCACGACATCACGGAGTGCCGCGCCGTCCAGGGCTTGGCCGAGCGTCTCGAGCCGGCCATAGCCCGGAAGTGGTGCACCGTCCATGAGACGGACTTGCACGACCTCTCGGAATGCCGTGCCGTCCAAAAGCTGGCCGAGCGCGTCAAGAAGTTCCGACAGGAGCAGTTGCAGACCCAGCCCGATCGGCGTGGTTTGGACCGTCCGCTCCCAGGGAGGACGGTCCGATCGTTGGGGTTCGGACGGTCCAGTCCCTGGGAGGATGGTCCGATCGCTTGAGTTTGGACTAACCGGTCCCTCGGCGGACGGTCCGAATCCGACTCCCGATTCAGGGCAACCTCCCGAGTTCTAAGAACCCGGGAGCATCCGTACTACCATCGGTGACAAGGGCGCACGCCTGCTCTCTGCACCGAGGCTCCGAGCCGTTGAGTGCTGGTTGCAAGCCGCGGCCCCGAGCCCGGCGGCAACCCCGCAAGTGGCATGTCCCGGGCACATAAAGGGTACGATAACCCGGACTTCATCGGACGCGATGGCAAGTCCGGGCAGTTCGTCCCGACTCAGTCCAGGGCCTCCGGGTCCCGAGCACATAAAGGGTACGATAACCCGGACTTCATCGGACGCGATGGCAAGTCCGGGCAGTTCGTCCTGACTCAGTCCGGGGCCTCTGGATCCCGGACACATATAGGGTATGATAACCCGGACCACGCCGCCCTGGCGAGCGCGAGTCCGGGCAGGTCGTCCCGGTCTCAATCCGGGGCCCCCGGGTCCCGGACACATATCCAAAAAATATATATGTCGAGCCGGGGCCAGAGTCCCGGGACCACGTCCCCGGGTCCGCGGCCTAGGCTCGACCCTGAGAAGCCCGAACCGGACCACCTCGCCAAGGCGAGTGCGAGTCTTGGACATGGCGCCCCGAGAAACCATACAGGGCGCGATCTTCCGCACTGCATCGCCCCGGCGAGCATGCCCGGAGAGCGTCAGGGGCCCCCGGGTCCCGGACACATACAGGGTACGATAACCCGGATAGCGTCGCCCCGGCGAGCGCGAGTCCGGGCAGGCCGTCCCGCTTCATCCCATATTTCAGTCCGGGGCCCCCGAGTCCCGGACACATATCGTCCGCATGTCATCCGAGGCCTCCGGGTCCCGGGCACATGTCTTCTCCCGTTCCCGATGAGATCGGCACCTCCCGGTTGATCGGCCGCTCCCGGTTGATCCGTTCCCGGTTGATCGGCTGCTCCCGGTTGATGGTCTTCTCCCGGTCTCGAGAGTTTGCTCGCTCCCTTTCGGGGGAGTGGTGCCCCCGGGCCTATGTATATCACCGGCCGCGAAGTGATCGATCCTTCTCGGGGGAGTGAGCCCGAGCTACCGGCCCCCGTCGGGCCGGGATCGGGAAGCACGTAACAAATGCAGGTGAACTTCGTCGGCGAGGTACTCTGCAATATTACACCGCGTCGAATCGTCACCAGCAACGGCGCGTAGTTTCACGAGCGAGCTCTTCCACGAGTACCGCTCCGACGTCAGCATCAAGCTCTCCTCCGCTTCCCCCGACCACCCTGCGAGCAATGGGCAGGCTAGGAGGGTGAACACGGAGATCCTGCGGAGCCTCAAGACAAGGTCCTACAACAACCTCGAAAAGCATGGCGTCAAGCGGATTGACGAGCTCCCGGTGGTGCTGGGGGCGAACCGTGCCACACCAAACCCGGGCGACCGGGGAGACCTCTTCCCTTCCCTGGATACGGGGCCGAAGCCGTTCTGCCGACAGATCTCACCTTCGACACTTCCCGGGTACAGCGCTACATCGGCGCCATCAACCACGACAACATGCAGCTCGACAACCTCGACTTCCTCGAGGAACGAAGACGGCGCGCCCCGCTCCGCGTCGCTCGATTACCAGCAAGGCCTCAAGCGCTATCTTTGGCGTAAGGTTCGGGCCCGATCACTTCAGGTTGGGGGTTAGAATCTCCGCCGTGTCCTCGCACGGGTCGGAATGAAATAAACCTTCCCCCTGTGGCAAAGCCCCTTCCTGATGATCGATGTTTCCCGACCGGGCTCGATAAGCCTGGGAGCATCTTCACGAATTCTTCCATAAATACATCCTATAAGTAGCAGAGCGCCCGGGCCAGCGCTGGATTTTTCCAAAATCTCAGCGCTGGCCGGCGCCCTGTATACGCTTTCATATAATCAGCATTTTTTAAAATCTATCCCGGTGCCGTCCCTTTCGTCTTTTTCCATGTGTTGCGTTCATGGCAGTCTCATCCCCTGGGGGTATACTCGGGCCGCGCCCGTGCGATGGTTGGGGTTCATGCATTATCATTAGTTCCTTACCGACGAGTAATTGTATCCCGACGTGCTAGGTCCAGGGCGTTGTCGAGCTCGCGGGGACCTGATGGCGCCCTCCGGGAGGCGCCCCGTGTCCCTGCGGCTTCGATGTCCTGCCTGGCTAGCTTCGGGATCGGTTCTTTCCGGAGGTAGGGGGCGAAATGCTTATGCGTAATCTTTCCCTCCGCACGGTCGCGACCGCGAAGACGCCTTCGGGAGGTGATCGACGCCACTGATCGTGCACGGAACGGACAAGGGAATGAGCCAAATACTCTCACAATTCATCGTGTGCAGATTACACCAATTCCTGGCAGGTTTTAGGCAGGCTTTCCGAACCTCGACGTGGGCCGCGGAGCCCGGCCTGGCCGGCTCCTCCCCGACGACCGCAGAGTGCCACATGCTCCGCTGCCTGGCGACCCCGTGCCCGATCAAGTCCGTTCCCGCGGCTTCGCGGCGCTCCCTGGGCCAATGGCTCCCGGGGGCGCGGAGGGCCCCCGGACCCGGAAGACAGAAGGGGTCAAGTCTACGGACTTAGCCGTTTCCGCAAGACTCGCGCTCGGTCGCCCGCGGCCCCTTGGTGTCGGGCTCTCGGGGATCTGAGCGCTGCGGTGGTTCATGGCGGATCGACTCGGTACTAGGCGCTCCCGGGGGCGAGCAACGCTCCCGGCCCCGGGATCGTGCTCGCGGAGCCATACCGCCACTTGCAACATCCAGATATGTAACCTCACCTGACTTACATATTGCATAAATTGTGTTCTTCCCCCATTTGTGTGGACAGCCTAGGTTCCCGAGGCGGGCTACGGCGCCCAACCTGGCCAGCTCCTCCCCGGCCGCCGCCAAGGCGCCGGTTGCTTCGCTGCCTGGCGACTCCGTGTACGGCAAAGTCAGTTCCCGAGGGGCTCCCGCCCGGTCAAGTCTGTTCCCGCGGCATCGCAGCGCACCTTGGGCTAATGGCGCCCGGGGGCGCGGAGGGCCCCCCGGACCCGGAAGACGAATGGGGCCGGACCTACGGACTTGGTCGCTCCGCAAGGCTCGCGTCCGGACTGCTCGCATCCGGACTGCTCGCGCCCCCGGGGACCGAGCTCCCGGGGAGTTCAACCGTCGCGTTCAACGCCCCTGGGGACCGAGCTCCCGGGGCAGGCAGGTGCACCAGGGCCCGGACAGGGGCCTCAGGCGCAACGGCTGTTCGCAGCTGCTGGATCTCGCTGTCGGATGACGCCCGGTATTCGGCGTTCCCGGACACGAGGCCCCGAACACCAGCAACCTCCGAACAACACAATAAACCAAGGTACGAAAATATAAACATGATCATATACATATGCAAATATCTCTCTTTGTACAAGACAGGCAAACCAAAGCGCAAGCACGAGCGAGGCCCAGAGATGTCGCCGCACGGGGGGAGGTCACCGGTGTACTTCATACCGGACCCCGGGCGGCGTCGGAAGGGGGGCGCTCGGGGGCATGGAGGGCCCTCGGGCCCCGAAGGCGGCCGCGGATGGTGCCAGAAGGAAACCGGCGTCTTCCCCGGACTCTTCGTCGGCCATCGGCTCCACCTGATGCTCACGCCCGGAGATGCCGTTGCACGGGGAGAGGTCGTTGGCCTTCTTCGGACCGGACCCCGGGCGGCGTCAGAAGGGGACCGGCGTCTTCCTAGGACTCTTCGTCAGGCATCGGCTCCACAAGGTTCTCGCCGCGGTCGAGGAACCCTGCCCCCGGGGCAGCGGTCTCGGCCACGGCCTCCCGCGCCTCCTCGCGAACCACCGCGACTTCCTCGCGCTCGGCGAACTCACACCCCCGAGACGCGAGCCCGGCCTCTTGGGCCCGGACGCTTTCTTCTCGGGAGAGTGTTTCCTTCTCCCGTGCCTCCATCTCAGACCAGGCGCGAGAGGCCTCGTCGGCAGCAGAATTCGGTGGCGGCCTCCGATCGGACGACACACCTCTCTGCTGCCGTGATCTCCGGCCAGCGGGTCACCACGGGGATCTCGGCAGCATCCAAGTGGGCGGTGGGCTACCGTATCGCCGTTGCGATCGCTGCCTGCCCGTTCTCGGTTCCGCCCGGTCCCGGGCGGACCCCCGCCGCTCCCGTCGGACCGCCGCCTGCACTTGCTGGCGGCGGTTGTCGTCTGCTCCAGGCGGGGAGTTGTTAACGCCAAAATTTGGCACGGTTCACATTGGACTCGGTTAAGGAAAGAAGATATATCAGCCGTTGGAAGCTAATCAGAAGAAGCCGGATTCAGGAAGGAATCGTGAAAACCACGACATGGCAGTCAATTACCTTATCTGTTAATTAGGTAGTTTTTATACTTTTTAGATAAGCCTGATCTCGTGTCCGATCAGGGGTGCTTAGTTTTTCCTTTTATAATTAGGAAACTCCTGTTTCGTGTCCTATCAGGACTGTACCAACTCGGGGTATATATACGTATGCCCGGGTACCTTGTAAATTATCTCACAGATCAAATCAAATTCGGCGCATCGTCACCCTACTTGACGGGTTCTTGCTTCTCGAGCCGGGCTGCATCGGTTAGGTCCGAACTCCTGCGAGAGGGTAAGACTCGTTACCCCTTACCCAGGTGTATCTGCTCTGTCTACGGCTGCATCGGTTCGGTTCGATCTCTTAGGCCGATCAGGTATACCACATCACGCGTGCATAGTCTTTATCGGCTTACTGGGAGCAATTTATCATCAGTTTATGCTGCATCGGTTGGGTCCGACCTACTAAACTGCTCGTGATAAATCGTTCCTGCTAGGTTGATGGTTTCCGTGCAAGCGTCTTATCGAAATGTATAGCTGATAAGTTATCTTATTACATCACAGTTGCATTAGGTCTATCGTCTCGTCGAGGTTCCTCTGTCGTTATTAATCTATGCTGCATCAATTAAGTTTGAACTACTAGATTGATAGTGATAGATTTATCCTTGTCGAGCCGATGGGTGTTTATGCGACGTTCTGTCGGAGTGCTTAGCCGATAGGTTATCTTTTTATAAAGCCGACTGTATTATCTTTACTATTTTGGTCGTCTATACTATCATCGGTTTTCTAGCCGATGCACATGTGTTTTCCTCGACGGTTGGCTGGCTTACTACTCTATCTATTTTATCATCGGCTTCCAGCCGATGCACATGTTATACTGACGGCTTATCTACTTGTCTATAGCGTTATCGGTTTCCTAGCCGATACACAGTTGATATCGGCTATCGGCTACGAGGAGTCTATATACCAGTCCGTATCGGCCGATAGCGATGTGCAATTGCTGCTGGTAGCCAGGCACGAGCGAGGACCCGGGCACGAGCACAGGTGAGGACTCGGGAGCGAGGACCCGGGCACGAGGACGTGGGCACGGGCACGAGACCTGGGCGCGGACAACTGGGGCCCGGACACGGTTTTATCATCGGCTTACGGCCGATGCTCAAGTGTTCCTTCGGAAATTGGCTAGCAGGATTCTTATTGGCCGATTGATTCACTGAGTTAAACTTTTTATCTCCTTGTCAATTACTGGGTCAAATTGACTGGCACGCCTACGAACCTCAAATATTTAGGACCTGCACTGGAGCTAAGCAGATCTCCCAGGCCTTCGCGTGTCTCTAGGCGCCAAACCAGATCGTCAACAAGCGTTTTTGGCACACCCGGCAGTTTTCGGCGTCAACAGGAGTATAGCGTCGCGTGTCCGCACGCCGCTCATGTTCGCCGAGCAGCAAAAAGTACCGGGGTCCGCTCCCCCCTGGCCGAAAACGGGGGCCCTGGCATCCCCCTCTTCTTCGATTGCAAGGATGGGAATAACGGATGGTCCGATCCCTCGGTGGACGGTCCAAGCGCAGGGGTTCGGACTGTCCGATCCTTAGGCGGATGGTCCGAATCCGGTCCCCCGATTCCCGGGCACATATCCGCCGCGTTCATCCCGGGGCCTCTGGGTCCCGGGCCCACATCTGTTCCCGGCCAACAAGTCCGGTGTACGCAGCCAGATGCCAAGCACCACCACCGCATGGCGAACCAGGTGATCCCCACGTTCCCTTGTTTCTTCAAGACGTGGCCCTGTTCCTGCCCGAGGCAGGTCCCGGCCGAGCAACAGGGCCAAGGGCCACTGTCGGCGAAACGGGACTGGGAGTCCCCACAGTCGCCGGGGATGCATGGGTCTTCGGCCACGTCAGTTCCCCCGGGGCCACATCCTGCACAAGAGACGGCCAGCTACAGTCGTCGTCCCGCTGAGTGCCCGGGGCCCGAGCACCGCCCGGACCTAGGCGGCATCTCGCTCGGCCCCGGGGCACCATCGGCCCCGGGCCTCGCCCCTGGGCGCCATCTCCATCGGCCCCGGCCCCGGGGCGGCATTGCCATCGGCCCCGGGTCTCGCTCCCAGGCGCCATCTCGTCATCGGCCCCGGGCCTCGCTCCCGGGACGCTATCATGTCGCCCCGGACCCGAGTGCCGATGCCGGGTCCCGAGGGGCCGGGTGCCGATTGCCCAGGTGCCAATCCTCCCGGCCCCGCTGCCGACTGACTCGGCCCCGGGTGCCGATCGCCTCGGCCCCGGGGACCGATCGACTCGAAGAACTCAGCGGACCAGCTCCCCAGCTACCTACATTAATGACGAGGCGACAGGGCCTGTCGCCCCTGTCGCCTGCTCTGCCACGCGTGGGCGCCTCGTGATGGCCCCCCGTGGACACCCGACTGTGCTGTCAGAAGCCTTTTGACTTGGTGGTGAGGGCGTGCGCCGGAGTCAAAGCAGCAGACGACCAGATGACCTGACCCGCCGTCACATCTCCACGACTTCAACGCCCGTTGCATACCAACTCCGGCGTGGGCGCAGTAGGCGGGCGTGTCCAGGGCGTGGGTTCAGCATGGGTTCAGCAGGCGGAGACGTGCGACCAGACAGCGCTTTCTCTCTCTCTCCATGTACTGGCACTGTAGACTCTCCTTGACGATAAAAGGAGGATCCATGCCTCTGACTCAGCAGGTTCAGCTCCGGCCTTAGACCACTCAGGCAGCTCTTGCTCCTAGCTTAGACGACGAAGCTCTCTCTCTCGGAGCCTCAAGTTCCCGGGCTAGCTTCCGAGCTCCCCGGGGGTTCACCTTGTAACCGCATTCCACATTCATCCACCACAGATAGCGAACACACAGGAGTAGGGTATTACGCCTCCGAGCGGCCCGAACCTGTCTACTTCCTCCTGTCTTCTTTGTGTGCCATCATTCGCCGATCGATCTTTCTCTTACACCGGACGCCACATTCGCCTGAGAACTACTCCCCTGGCCGAATCTCAAAGGAGGGTCTCCGGACTTCCCGCAGTCGAGGTTTCATCCTCCGACAACGATGGGTAAAATTTGGGTTTACGAAACTTTGGAAAACCCGACACCTGGGTCGGTGCCTTAAAAATAAAATGGTTTGTGAAAACCGCGGTGCGGGGATCATGCCATCGGGGCGAGTCTCCCACACTACAGCTAAAGACCGATTTCTCTGAAATTTCATCCAAACATATAACAGTACAACCATATGGGTGATATGAGATAACTCCTGGCTGAGTAACAAGTCTCCCAGAGATGCCTTGCATGCCATTGGACTGTAGATCGTGCGGGAGGGCATCGGGGGTGCCTCCTGGGTTTCTGGCACAGCATGGTCTCAGACCTACCCTGTTGTTGGTCTGAGGACCCCTCCAGTTGGCATGGGGTAACCTGGGAGGGTTTGGGAAATGCCTTGTCACGAAAACCTCTATGTCACCAAATCGTACCCAATGCGTGTGATCTGGTGACTAGAGTGAGTCGCATCGTATGGGTAAAGTGTATCCCCTCTGAAGAGGTCTAAACTGTTTGAACAGCCGTGCCCACAGTCATGGGCGGATATGAGGTGATTCCTTAGCGTAGTTTTGTTTGACAACTATTTGTGAAATGATGTTGCGGATTGGGAATCCGATTTTGGCAAAGGTTGTGAAGTTGTCGTGAACAGCAGGGCTGTGGGCCCAATGAGGTTGGATCAGCTGATGGCGCTAGATCCCGGATGCCAACTCTTGAGAGTTGCGCTGATTCAAAGATTGATACAACTCACTCCAATCGGGCGAGACTCACCTCGCCCTGATTGTTGAGAAGCACACACTAGTGGATTTAAAAAAAATTAAACAAAGTAGATTGCAAAATAACCAATCTCTCTTTGAAGCTTGCAACAACCACCTAAGTTCCCTTGGCTTGCTGAGTACGTAAGTACTCACTCTTGCTCTACATATATATAGTTCTCCGCCGGGAGCTAGATGTTGGAGTTGCAGCGAAGAGAAGATTAGGGTTTCGTCCTGGTTCCCAGCCGTTGCCTGTGTGTTGGGACTTAGTCCACTGTTCCGCTGCTGCCGCTGTCTCTATGTTGATCGTTGCTATCTCCGGCTTGCCCGAAGCGGCAACATAAGTTAAGGTATATGTGTACTTATTTATTTATTTATTTAAGGTACTGTAATGATGCATTTCTAATTGCCGTAGATATCAGCGCTGTGTCCTGGGACTGGTATCTGTATCGCGGTTCTGCGGGAAGGCAGTTCATGCTGTTTTTCTGCGGCACGCCCTAACTGGTGTTGTTGTACGGTGGTGTCAGATCGGGGTGTGACAGTAACCGTACGGTTAGCACGCTGAACAGTGAGAAAACAGGACAATTTATTACAAATTTTTTTTTTTAATTTTTCAACTTGGTAAGGTTACCAGGCACTTACAATATTTTCATACCTAAAAATTCTAATTATAAATTTTAAAAGGAGATTTAGGGGATTATATTTTGGGTAACTGTTGTTGGTGATGCTCTTATCCTTGCCGCACCGAGGAAAGGCCGGTTACCCTAGGAGCGATCCTGACTTCTACAGAATGGACCGTAATATTTGCAAAATACACCCTGGTTCTACCTGGTGATGGGAGATTTCACCCTGCAGCTCTATTGCTTCGGGCTTTTCCAAGTTACATTCGTTTTCTGTCAAATCAGTTACTTTTGTTTTTTTATCAATTGATATTTTTTGTGAACTTGGTGATATTTTAGGAAGATTGGTAATAATCCTTAGCGAATAATCTTCTTGCTCCTTTTTATTAGAAAACAAGCAAAAATAAAAGGATGCAGTTTCTCTACTAGTACCAGTAGAATATCAAAAAGTTAGGGTAAAAAAGGATACAAAAATCTGATCAACCAAGATCATCCAGATATAGAAGCATATCACTCCCAAATAGATTATGTCTTCTTGCAGATACAATAATAAGAAGAAACGAAACAAAACCCAGGTCTTAATACATCACTAGATTTGAGTTTTTTTTTAACAGAACAAACTGCAAACCAAGCCCACACAAGCTTCAAGCATACTACAGTAGTTCAGTAGATCAACAAAGCCAGATCTCAATAGTTATCAGGTTCCAAGCACACCACAATCAGCACCACTGGAACCAGTCCAAAGTTCCAGACTTTATTCAGCTTGCCAGATTAAACTTGCTACCTAATAACAGTTCAGATAACAGTAGCAGGTAGAACAGCTTAGATGATTTTTTTTACACGCAATGGGGTGTTCCGATCACCACAGGATCCCAGAAACTGGTGCTGGAGTTTCAGGGACAAGTAGGCGATGAGCGAAACCGATCAGCCAAGAATGAGTTGCCTACAGACAGCCAATACCAGCAGGGACAATCCCTGACCTGGAGCTGGGCAAGTTTCCAGCAGATACTGCCGGTGCTTGCCCTCTTCGGCTGCCAGGTGTATCCCCCCTCTCTAGTCATGCTTTGAGGAGGTCACAGCAGCCATCAGAGGCTGCTGTCCATTTGAGGGGGTTACCAGCCCCATGCTCACCGTCCATGATGCTCGGAAGCGGGGTGAAGAAGTGTGTCCGGAGGTGCTCGAAGCTGTGGAAGTGGTCCACGTCTTCATGTTCATATATGCTCGTCACCTCTGAGCCAGACAGGCTGGAAACGCTGCTTGGGTTGCACTGCTCCGAGTGCTGGATCTCTGAACTGGGAGATGTGGCTGGATGCAGAGGCGGGATGATATCCATCAACTTCCTGCCTCCACCAGCGGTTTTCCCATTGATCTCTTTTTTCGTGTTGAGGAAGCGCCCGCCAGAGCCTCTTGCACGACGCATTGCATGAAGATGGCGTGATTCGTGAAGATATGGCTGCATTATCAAAAGGCACTCACATGAATGCGGAAGAGAAGAAGTTCTGCATGATGTGGTAGAAATGGAATCAAAACATCTCATTCAGGCAACAGTTTTGGACTCCATTGATAGTATTTTTACCCAAAAAAACAGTAGGGGGATTCCCTACGGTATATTTTATAGAGAAGGATAAGTTATTACAAAGATATGTACAAAAAAAGCAGAACTGCAAAAGACTCCATTTATAGTTGAAAGTTGAGACATACCTTTCTGACTTTGACCAGCCTATTTTCCCTCTCCGCCTTGGCACGAGCACAGCGACGCCGAAGGATGCCTGCATACTGTTTTGCGTTCACATAAATTGGTGCATCAGCTGGCATATTTGGTGGAATAAGAATTCGCCCGCTAGGCTGCATTCCATAAAGGAAATAGAGGAACATATTAGTTAGCATGCACAGCTTAGAGCCTTAAATAGAGGATATCAGTTGAAAAACTACAACATGAAACAAAATAGTCCCTATTTTATATCTTTGTTGGACTGTCAGGAGGGAGAAAAAAAACCCAACGATGAATATGTCTGAACATTAATGAAAGAAAACAGTAATGTGCTAATTACCAAAGCTTTAGTCATCACCTGTCTATTTAATTTACCATTCTTTTGTGTACACTACTGAATAAGATACTAACGCAGTTCTTTCATTGTTTATTGGATTGATTAACAAACCAAATTAGCATTCAAAGAAGAGAAACTGGAAAGGTTAAAGCATTAGTGAAAATCAATGTTCACAAAGCAATTCATAAATCCCAACACATACAACAACATTAAACCAATTTGCAGCCAAGCAAAACAATCATTGCACGAGATGTTCCACATACGTAATAGTTTTGTAATTCAAGTGCACAATTCACTGTGGAATTCAAGTGCACAATTGATTAAAGTGTTCCACATATGTATTTGTTTTGTAATAGTTTTGCTACAGTTGCTGTGTTTTCTTCAGAGTCAGAGAAAATCTAAAGATGACTCGTCAAAGATCAACAGAAACATACCTTTGATCTCACTCCATAAGGAGAAAGTAGACCATAGTGCTGGTCGGCATAAGGATAATTAGAGGGAACCTGAAACATTGAAGTCATATATCAACTCAGAACTAGGGAAATTTGGAAAAGAACATTTTAATTTGTAAGGTCGGTGACCTTTATTCAATGCGTAAACATAAACAAAGAAGGAAAAGCTTACCATAGATTGGCCAAGGCCAAGCTCAAAACAGCCATTATATTCTGCAAATGGTGACTGCAGAGCAATGGTAGTGGAGTGCTCAGAACCTTTTTCTCCTTTACCTGAAAAGCAATTGCATTTCCAATCACAAAATGGAAGCAGTCAACAATGGTCTGTACTCCTACTAGAAATTAAAATTTGTTCATTCATGATTCAAGATTTCTGTCTAGTCTAATCAACATAATTATGTGGAAACAGATACTAAAAGTACAATTCTTAAGCATTTGTGGATCCTTGTAGACCAAATTAGCCATACTAGATTATCTGCTAAATAATAAATGTCGAGAGGTTGAAGTTGCTTTGGTGTCATGTCACCGTGTATCAAACGAAAAGAAATCTTTAACCCAGAAGTATTAACATTTCTCTGGTGCTTGTTTGACACCATCCTTTTTTTACTGCAAAATCAGACCATCAACAGTTTCTATCCTTCACCAAATATATGATCAGTCACACAGAATCAACCCCTACTGTAGTAGTTACTGGATTTGCCTAAGATAGTAGTAGTAGTAAGATATATGCAAGCAGCCTTTCTGAGAAAGCGGCAAAAAACCGTCTCATGGCAACATGGCGATTCTTTCATCTGATAAATCAAAATATCAAATTCTTGTATCTGCCAATATTACCTTTGGGCCTGAACATATAAAGCATTGTTCTTGCAATAAACCTACAACCTGTGCTTACAGAGATACACTCCCTAGGCTTCCAATTAGCCTATTCCCCATACAGACTACCTTTTCACGTATACACGACAAGGAAATAACTGCAAATCAGCGCCAACTTCATACCAAACATAGATTGTTGCAACCTGAATCCAACCCTATACGCCTGCGTGTTCTGCGTATCATTGCCTACCCTTTGCTATTACTATGCACAGATAGATTAATCAAGCCCATTCATTCACAAAGGGAGAACAGGCAGAGGCTCACCTTGAACCATGGAGAAGTTCAGAACGTCAGGGACACCCCTGTCCATGGGTGGAACCGGAGGATCCAAAGGAGTCTGAGCTCTCGGCACGACGCCCTCCGGCGACATGGCCGGCTTCCCATGTCCCAGTGGCTCACCGAACAGCAGCTGCGGCCCTGCCCACCATGACAGTGAAGCTCCTCCATTGGAGGCCTGGTTAGCAACAGCAGCAACCTGCCCAAATCCTTCATGGCTCTTGTAGCTCATCATTTTGCCTTCCCAAGAATTCTGAAGCAGGAGCTTGATTGAGCCCAGCAGCAACCACTCCGATGTTTTCTAGGATTGGGATTATACTGTATTAAGTACCTAATCACCCACTGCAATCACAAGCACCAAAAGGAATTAGATAGATTAAGCACCAAATCAGTCAGTGAGATGCAGGAAGAGAGGTGAAACTTCAGAAGGAGATGGAAAGTCACATGGCTACCAAAGAAGGCAGACAAGTCTCCATTTCTCAACAACCAAAATGCAAAGGATGACAAGGGAAAAGACAGCCTAAGCAGAACAAGATGAGCAAAGAAAGATAACAAGGCAGATGAAGCAGACTAAGAACTGAAAGACGCAAATCAAACTTTACTACCAAGAACTGATAGCCAATGACCATACAAACATATGCATCAAAAAAGGCAACAAAGGTTCACACTTTAGTACCATTACAAAAAAGAAAAAAAAAGACCCAAAACCACATAAACAACCTGGGGTAAATGCAAGATCACACCTCCCCCATAAGCCAGAAAAACTTTCACCTCCCAACTGAAATCCACAAAGAACCACAAAGCCAAGAACTTGATAACAAGGGAACGGAGCTAGGCGGCCAGCAGGTGCATGTGCAGCAGATGCAAGAATCTCCCCGGGCGCAGCAAGAAACCAAGGCGAAAGGATCCAAGACATGCAGCAAAGAAACAAAACCCACTCACATTTCACCAGGCTTTCAGCAGCAGAGAGAAGAAAGAAGCCTTCTGAATTCTGATGGGTAGAAGAGGACAACAAGAAGCGCAGGATCGAGAGGAGGAGAGAGAGGAGACAAGACTGGACGGGGAGGCCGCGTATAAATGGGCGCTACTGAAACCAAGAAAAGCCTTCTCCTTTCCTTCGCCAACTTGATGAGAGCCAAAGTTGGGACTTGGACTTGGGACTACAGTAGTGATTATACTGAATACTTATCTGCCACAACCGATCCCTCACATCCAGCCCTCGTCAATATTAGAATTTTTAAAAATTAGATTTAAATTTATAGCTGGTTTTGAGGTTTTTTTCATCATACTAAGCCTCCGTTCGGAACAACCAGTTGAGCTAAAAAAAATTTCTCGTTTTTCGTAAGCACACTTCCCAAAATGCTAAAATTTTCTATATAAAAGTTGCTTTAAAAAATCATATTAATTTATTTTTTAAGTTTAAAATAATTAATACTCAATTAATCATGCGTTAATGGCTCATCTTGTTTGTGTGATTTTCTTTCTCTTCCCACACCTTCAAACTATCGCTAAGTATATTTTTCAGCCTAATAATATAAAAGTTTTTAATCATAAATTATTTTGGCTGCTTCATTCATTTCTTTATGGTTGGTAAAAGTCTACTTGATCCCTGACGTATTGAGATTGGTCTACTTAATCTCCTAATCTCCTGAACTATGAAATCGGCTATTCTATCCTCTAAAATATAAAAACTAACTCAAATAACCTCTTAAAGTAGTTTTCTAAGTGGTTTTATAATGTAGATAATAATATGATGGTGGTTTTTACCATTTAGACTATGGAGGAGACGATAACACGGTGATAAAGTCGATTAAGTATTTTTTTTAATAAGTGCAATGGCTTAAGAATGATGTACAATAGTGTAGTATGTATTTTTTAGCTAGTCGATCAATAAGTGAAAAAAGATTAGCTCAATTTAATTTTAATGGACTAATTTTTGTGATATGCAAACAATATCATTACCACATCAGCATCTGCATAATAAAAATCACCTATAAAACCATCTTAAGAGATTATTTGAGCCGTTTTTTATACTTTAGAAAATAGAATACCTGGTTTTATAGTTTAGAGGTTAATTAGAGACTAACCCTAATACTTTAAGGTGAAGTAGACTTTTTCCTCTACAGTTAATCAGTTTTAGCTATGCCACTACTAGCCTCCTCTCCTTTTCATTAATGCATCGATCCAATTTTTAATTTGTTTAGTCCCCAAATGAACTCGCTTTGCCAACACCATCAGTCCATCCATTCACCTCCCACTGCTGGAATCAGTTAGTTTAATCCCCTCACTTCAACTGGGTGATTGAAGTACACTGCTCATGATGCCAAGAGGGGAAAAAGGATCTAGTAGCACTAAAAATACTTTGGCTTAAGCTACTAAGCTGGGTAAGATTAGTCTGCAGAGGCATGCCAAGTGACAGAATTACTACAAATTTGGTCAGACCGACATGAACAGGAGCTTATATAGCAAGTTAGCAACTGATGCTGGTAGCCAACCATGTGGTTCCCATAAATCTATCCCCCATTCATGAAATGCAAGAACAGGGTCACTGTTTGTTCATGCCTGATTGCTCCTTCATCGCCAGGGTTTTGTACCCTCCATGTCGGCCATTGAGGGATCTAGTTTGGCTGCGTTCTAATTAGTTTATAGGCTTGGCTATTCTTCGATTTCTGTTAACATGTTTTTTAAACTGCTAAATATATGTTTCAGGTAAAAAAATTTTATATAGAAGTTACTTTAAAAGGTTAAATAAATCTATTTTTTAAATTTATAATAATTAAAACTTAATTAATTATATACTTAATAACTTATCTCATTTTACGTGCTGAAATATGCTTTGTTCATTAAACCGTTCCGAAAGAAGCCAGTGTGACTGCAACTTCAACGGTCACACTGTGCCCATCATGATCCTAATCTAAGCGCTCGGATTAGAGTTTTGCTTATCGTCGGCTACCTCGGAAATCAGGCTTATCATCGGAAAACGGTAACGGAAGCTGCTCGATGTATCGACCAAGATTAAATTAAAACAGTATAATAAAATTTAAACTTTTAGTAAAATTTTATTCGGTTTTTTCTAGGTAACCGCACTTTTAGCACAGGAGAGGGGTAAGACGGTAAAGGAACCCTCTCAGATTCACTTCGGTACGGTATAGTATACTGCTCTTGCTACTGTAGCTAATAATCTGATCCGTTCGTCAGAGAGATGGATGGATACTATAGCGTGTAATAACCGAGTGTTATCTGATCTGCCATTGAGTGGGACAGGGAATCTTTTTAACAGAGTATTTAGGTGGCGTTTGAAAAGACTTAGGCATGCATATAAAATAAAAAATATTATTAGCATATAATTAATTAAGTATTAACTAATAAAAACTTAAAAAAATTGATCTATCTAATTTTTAGAGCTACTTTCATATAGAAATTTTTTTAAAAAACATCACTTTACGTTTTGGTAAATATGCTAACGGAAACCGAGGTATCAGACAAAAGCTAGAAGCACATCAGAAGGGTACCTTAGTACTCCACTTGTTCTGGTTTTGTACACTTGTCTACAGGGCCATTGCTGCCTCCACGTTGCCAACAGAATGTTTACAATGGATGAAATGCATTGTGTATACAGATCAGGACACTGTCAGTGACACAAGAAAGTTATACTCCAGTTTTTAACCTTCAAGTTTTATGGATGTGCCTGTTTAGCGTAGCTCACAAAGAAACCTACGGACAAACGACTAGTTACTACTACCAGTGTTTACTCCATTGATACACTCAGTATGAACTCTCACTGTTTATTTGTTGATTTATTAGCCATAACCAAATTTTAAATTTTAAAAGTTAATTTTAGAGTTAATTTTTTCATCATAGACCGTTTTTCCAGCCTTTGCTTTTCAACCATAAATAGCATAGATATAAAAGTTTTATCCATAAACCATTTTCGGTTGTTTCGCTTATTTTTCTTATCAGCGATAGCCCAACCGATCAGAGCCAACCGTTTGTTTTTAGCCCCACGTGTTACAACCACATTTTCTGGCTAAAACATGCCACATGCAAGTACTCAATATATATACTTTTGAACATTGTAATTCTCTGAAATTTCATAAAATACATCTCCTGGATCTTCTAGAACGACATATACATGTCCTAACTTTTGGTCTGGAGCTTATCTTGTGAATAACAATCTAAATACATCTCTGACAAAATAACAACAGCAGTAGTAACAGACAAATAAGTAATTCAATACTACTTCATAGTTATCCTAGAAAAGCTGAGTAATCAATATGATGGTTAGTGCTAATGGAGTCAGAACGCGCGATTTGTTAGTGCAAGGCTGAGGTTTTCATACCAAAACTAAGCTCATTCATGCTCCACTTAGTAAGCTAATGAGATAATTAATCTGGCAGAGAGATGTGTAAAGTTTAAAAAAGGATGAAAAGGAAGTAAAAAGGACAGCTAATGAGGGGTCATTTTAGAAGAGGGTTATTAATTAGGGGTTTATATTCTTAAGGTCCACGTCACTTTGAGCTGGCCACAATTTTCACTCACTTAGAAAAAGTTTTAGGAAGTTTCCCATTCTGAACAGGAGGTTAGAATGGAAGAAATGGTGATGAGATGAAACAAAAAAGATTTATTTTTTTCCTTTTAAAACGATGCAAAAGTATAGAGCAAGTGTGGGAGATACTTGCATAGAAAAGGACTCATTTAGCCTCAGTTTGATATTGACAATGAAATGCATGCCTGTCTTATCTATGTACATACATCTTTTACAGTATGGCATTGTAATTCAGTCAAACGTTCATGGTTAACATTTTTCTTTTCAGTAAGCACTTCATCATCAGTTCAATGTAAAATTTAACTTTTTTCAATTTATTTGTCTTCTGAAGACCCTAAAGATCAAGTCACCTAATGTCCTTGTTATAAAAGTTAGCCAATAAAACGAAACGACGACTAACCTTCTCGATTTTGTCAGTCAGTGATCAACTTAGACACGTCAGACGACGACACATGAACACACGATATTTGTTAACGAGGTTTAGCCGAAGCCTAATCCTCGGGGCTTTGATTATGGACGCTCCTCCCCAATCAATATAGCACACTAGCTACTACGAGTCCATAGCCTCGCCGCCATCCTCTCCATGCGCGCCTGCACTACATTATCGTCAACATGGTTACATTGTGACACCCCTCTCTCTATTTAAAGGATTGCCGGGTTACAGAGATAATTCGGTTCATATCCGGTGTGGGCGTTAGAGCAGTGAAAGGATATTTCCCAGTACGAGAGGACCGACTCTAACTCCATCTTTTACCATCTAATTCAACTTCAAATCTAATTGTAACCTACTAGGGCTAGTATATTTGACACCTATCCTAACAGCCTCAATCATGTTCAACCTCTGAAAATTCTATCCACAAACCTACCTAACTTTAAATTTCAGTGCAAAACAAAATGGGTGATACAAAAGCCATTTCATTAGTGGAGAAGCTACTACTAGACTAGAATAGTACTGTATCTGCCATCCTTGCAACAGAAACCAGTTCTAGTTTGCCTTTTTGAGAAGTACATGTACTGCGTGCAAATTTGAATATGATGACCTTTAAGCAAAATTCATAATATGACCCACTAATATTTTGGCAAATAGGCTAATCTTTTCACAAGATGCAAGTTGTAAACAACCTTTTGGTTTGTTTAATCTCAAATTGTAACCTCCTCCGACCATGAGTTCTTCCTGCTGATAGATTTGATGGAGGCCAATATATTGCTCTGTAGCCAAAAGTTGCTGGAAGTACATGGACTTGGATCACAGCAACTGAGGATGCACTCCTCAAATGTGCGGCTACTGGTCCCACATGTCATAGACACATAAATGCTAAATCCTCCATTTGTTGTGCATTCCGGTACGATCTTTATTATAAAAATGCGTACTATTTAAAATAGCCAAAGGCTTGTGTAATAACACAAAAGAAAGAACATAAATAGCCAAACTATCAGTTAGCTAAACAGCAACAGGGCAACTATAACATGGCCATTTTATCCGAAGTACAGTTTGATCATTTAAATTATCCTAACTGTCATATTTATTTTTTCAGAAAGTGTAGCACTCCTTTTATTAGCACATGCAAATCACCTGTCACCAGCTTTTTACATGTAAATCGTGAAAATTATTATTGGTAATCGCCATGATTTGCTGTGAATATATAACATCTGAAAGATGTGGACCTTGCTGAGTTGATCTTTTTATCGCAGTGGTGGTGCATTCATCAGTGTGTGGTGCACTGGAGGCCACTCTGTCCTTCCCTTCTCCGCTTTTCCATGCACCATCTTGTTCTTATCTCCACCTTGATTTTCTTAAATTGCAGCTTTCTTGCAGTGCCTTTTGTAAGCTGTTGGTACTGACTTTTGGATTGCCTTTTCACAGGACACTGAAAAGTTAGATAGATTTCATGCATGTACTCAACTACGCCTCACCTTGCTTAGTCCTTGTGCTCTAGCCTACATCTTCAGGCTCTGGTTCAGGTGCTCTAGTACTCAACTACGCAGCATTCTTAGAGAATGCACAATTAAGCCACTTTTTCTAGTGGTCTTAGATGCCATATGGTTGCTATCTAGGTTAAAGCTATTTTTTTAAAAAAATCCTTCTATGATAATGCAAGTGGTTCAAACTAGTGGCTTCAATTTTTTATTTCAGCTCCTGACATCATCTATTTTAGGCCTCGTTTTTCTTTAATTTATAAAAAAGTCCAAAGTTTTACACTCAACACCCCAAAAATCATAAACATATATAGAATTCCACCCTCCCCTTCCCCCTCTCCATCTCTGTCACTTCTTCCTCTCCGACGGCGCCGACGCCGTCTCTCCCTTTCCTGGCGGCGCTGGCTCTCCCCAGTGGCTGCCTCCACGAGGACGCCGCCTCTATCCTCTCCCCCTCTCTCCCCGACAGAGGCCCACTCTCTATCCTTTCCCACCAAACACCTCATCGGCTCCTTCTCGTCTCCTCCCTAGCGCCGCTGCCTATCCCCTCTCTCGGTGTGCAGACCGAGCCACTGAGCTTCCAAGCAGATCGGGCCGCTGTGGGCAGATCGGTGGCGACGAGCTCTATGCAGCGGAGGATGACGAGATCAGCGGCGATGAGCTCTATGCAACGCCGGGTGTCAAGATGAGCAATGGCGAGCTCCGTGCAGTGGTCTGGCCTCGAGCTCGTTGGATCTAGCCGTGAGCACACCGGATTTGGCATCGAGCTCACTGGATTTGAGCCGGCAGGGAGCAGCGACGATCTCGGCAGGAATCTTCCTTGGCAGCGGGGAGCGGCGATGACCATGGCCAAGTCCTCCTCGGTGGCGGTGGCTTTCTTTGCTTCCCTACCGACTCTACTTCTCATTTTCCCCTTTTAGACCACCGAATCTCCTCGCTCTCACCCAAAGTCACTGTTTCTCTGCGAGGGCACGCATGTCTTCTATAGGGCATGTGCGCCCCTGCGGAGGCATGCCTACGGCTGAGCTGGCAGCTCGCCTCCGACGTGGAGAGGTGAGACCACTCGTCACGTAGGAGCGTTATGCATGGCCTTAGGGCATTTACAATACCGTAACATGGCGAACTCCACATAGGAGCCTAACCACCACCTCAACCGAGAGAGTGGCCTCTGAGGACCCGCACAACATACCTTCACGAAACATGGGAGCCTCGGCTTAAAAAAGTAACCAGGCATGCGAAGCTACTGTTCAAGAAGCCACGCTGTTCACGTAGTCACTGTCCGAGGAAACTTTTCTAGGGCCCATTCAAGCTGCTATGCATAGAGAAGATGTGTTCTCAACACTCGCTTTAGCTTATATGGCACACTCTCTCCCAAAACAATATCGCGTTGCTACTTTGCATTATAAAATACCCTTAATGTGCTCTCCCCCTCTCCTTTCAATCCTTTTAAGTATGTTAAGTTCTTACCTTTTTTAATTTACACAAACAAGTTCTCTTTGCTCCATCTACCGAATTCGCCATGAAAGCGTCCTCGCCGTCTTCAGTTCATTCTTTCTGCAAAGCTGCCCAACATGCAGTATTTCTGTACTGCTATGTACTGAATTTTTACTGTTACTAATTTAATTTTTTTTTTAATTTACAAAACTAATTTTCGGTTTGAATCATTTGCGAAACTAGTCTCTTGCCGCCCTGGGCCACGGCGGGATTTAAAAACCGCCGTGGCCCAGGGCGGCGAATGGCATCCCCGTTACCGGGGCTAACGGCCCCGGCCGCCGTTAGCCCCGGGGACGCCACGTGGATTCGCCGCCCTGGGGGAGGGCGGCGAATGCCCCCAGGGGGCCGAATGCAAAATTGCATTCGCCGCCGTCCCCCAGGGCGGCGAATGCAATTTTGCATTCGGCCCCCTGGGGGCATTCGCCGCCCTCCCCCAGGGCGGCGAATGCATAGGACCGTCCGCACACCGATCGGACGGTCCGAATCGACGGCAAATTGTTGTAACGCGTGCTAACTACCTTAAAACAGTCATAACTTTCGCATACGGTCTCGGAATCGGGCAAATAAATACTCTACGGGCATCTACAGAAAATTTTACATCCGCTTCCCCCCCACTTCGTCGGGTTTGTCCAAAAAATTTTTACGAAATTCGGCCGGGAAGATTGAGTTTTTGAGGTCCGAAGTTTCAGCACGGTTTTTAAAGCACACTCGTAATTTTCTACAGGCCACATCTTACATCGGTTTGAGCTGCACCTTCACGAGATTTTGCTATTCTCGTGTTGCTAGTTGAGAAAAAAATATCAAAAAAAAAGAAAAAAAAATTTTGCAGGCGGCCCCCTGGATTCTGGATTCGGACAGTCCGATCCTTGTGCGGACCGTCCGTTTACTATGCTAAAAACCGCCGTCCCCCAGGGTGGCGAATGCAATTTTGCATTCGGCCCCCTGGGGGCATTCGCCGCCCTCCCCCAGGGCGGCGAATCCACGTGGCCTCCCCGCGGCTAACGGCCGCCGGAGCCGTTAGCCCCGGGTGACGGGATGCCATTCGCCGCCCTGGACCACGGCGGTTTTTAAATCCCGCCGTGGCCCAGGGCGGCAAGAGACTAGTTTTGTAAATGATTCAAACCGAAAATTAGTTTTGTAAATTAAAAAAAAATTAAATTAGTAACAGTAAAAATTCGCTATGTACTTATCTCAGAGGAGATTTAAATGGGCCGGATTTTCTGAATATGGGCTGTCATCATCTCTGGCCCTCGAAATGCAGCACATAGCCACTTATGGGCCTATTTTCTCCAACTATTAGGTTGGATTATGGATATATGGGCCATATGATCCTGGGTGATTTCAGACTAATCTTTTGTCACAGCTTGCTTTTTGAGAAATTTTTTGAGCTGATGTAATGACCGAAGAATTTTTTGAGCTGTTTCTACTTTCTAGAGAGGAAAATTGCTGCATTCTCAAGTATAAATGAAATAAAATTGATTAAAATTCACAATAAAATTCAGTGATCTCTTTGTAAGATGAGAAAATACAAAATAGATGGCAAAGATGCAAAAGTTGAGTGCGTCTATCAATTAAAGCTTTGTTTGCTTGAGCTATGACTCATAGGCCATATAAAAATGAATGAAGCAACTGAATATAATTTATGGGTAAAAGTAAACTTATATATCTCTATTGTTAGCGGTTTAAACAGTAAGGCTAGAAAATAGAGTACAATAAAAAAAAATCAAAGTCAACTATAACATTAAGTTTCAATATTGAAATTCTGATGACCACTTTTTTTCAAACCCTTGGAAAGCTGAGCTCAACTCAAAAGAAGTTGTGAAATCAAGGCATGAAGCCAAGGAAAAAAAAATCGCCCCATGTCTTTATGTTTCAGTTTAATACACTAACCAACCACACCTCACCAAACTGACAATTTCCCACCTCAACTGACCCACCACATTTAGTTTGGTCAGAAGTTAAAAACATCATCCCAGCAGGCATGCAAACCATTTTTCCTGCCATCCCAATTAACTCAACAATAACAATATGCTTGACTACTGCATCCAGCCAGTTGCAGGCATTCAGCAAGCTTATGTGAGACAGTTGAATGGTGTCCGTACTCGTATAAGCTTATCCTACCAAACCTCTGGCCATATGAACATGTTTTGACTTCTGAACATATATAAAGTCAATCTTTCCAAACTTCAAGCATTAATACCATTTTAAGTACTTAGATACAACAAAGTACATGTGCATATTTGTCTCCAATTTTACACCATCTATAATTTTACCAGGCTTTATAAGTATACCACAATAAAAATGGGTGGTTAGAAATGTATTTTGATGGCTCCGTCAATGTTGAAAACAAGTCTTCATTCATGACAAAGTCACAGGAGTAGTTACTACTAACATAGTGTAGGTGCTTGCAGGGCACTACTATTATTCAAGCTAAGATTTGCATCATTGTAGCATTCAAAGTTGCATCTGCAAATGTTAGCATGTTATAGCACCACCCCACCACATCACTCAAGCATCTGCACTACACTAGTGCAACAGAGACAGGAAACCTGCTTGCTTGATATCATATCACCATGCTACTTTCAGGGATTAATACATGGAATCTGCTCCCAGGGACAAAGTTGCTGCCTTTATGGGTTTATGGTTGTTGAGTGATCCCCAATCTGCATATGATAATGTAATGCATACCACAGGGTCTCTTTCCATGCACCCACCTCCCTACCAATAAGCAACTAAAAAGACAAGAAAACAAAAGAAAAAGGGAAACAAGGAGAAGAAAAGATGGAAAAGTGCAAGATTCATCTATGGGGCAAGAAAGGGACAACTCTTGCACTGACTGCTTCTACAGTTTCACACATGACACCTCACAAGAAGATTTAACTAACAAAGGATTTAGAAATAATCTGCACATCAGCATTACTGAATCCATCCAGAACAACAGCATAATCTTCTTCAGAGTACTAAAATCGGTTTCAAAGGCTGACTGATTCACCTTTTTGTTAGTCTATAAACATTGGTCCTCTCCTCTTCATAAATCAGATTTGAAAGGCAGGTGTAGTTAGTAGTTACCACCTAATTGCCAGAATATGACTTCAAAGACAAGATAGGTTTCCATGATACAAATGATACATTTCGAATGAAAAAGGGCGTGATATTGACATATGTATATAAACATACACTACAAACCATCACTGCATGTATCGACAGATTGCCTCCATGTAATACATAGGATGATCATGCTAACTACTACCTAATTGCGTGCCAACGACTTTCTCCCCTCCTCATTTCGCCACCACTCAGCTCAAATTCGAAACGAAAACGGAGATACAGAAAAATACTCACATAGGAGGCAGCTGGGGCCCTTTTGCCACCAACACCACCATCATGCTCTCTCGAGCAGCACCATCTTTTTGACGAGTGCAGTTGAAGAAAACAAAGCAAACCAGGCTTGGTCCTGGTTTCTATTCTGGCGAATCCGCAAGGGAATGGATGGATCAGCTTATGCTTGTTCATCACATCTCAGCCCTGCAAGAAAACAAGAGAATTTCATTAGATACTTTTCACCAATTGAATGCAAGAACACAACCACATAATCTAATATAAAATTGGTACTAAATTAATGGTCTGAAACCACAGAATTGCAGTTAGGTAAAGATAATGACAAACTACTATGTCGGTGTGGTGATCACAAAGTCAGTGTTCAGATACTATTTCGAACAGCAATATAAACCCTCCTTGAAACAGTGTAGAATCAAAGACAATCTACTCTGAACTTGTTGAGATGGTCTGAATAAAATTACTACTCTTACTCTAGGTTTCTCATGCCAAATAAAGAACTAAGGCACACCTGAAAATTGTAGTTAGTGCAGAAAACAGGAACTTCAGTTACCTCATTGCATTCATCTCTGCAAACACAGTACCGTGCGCATCTAGTCTCGCAGGATGACGGAGTCGGCGATCTCCATCAGTGGTTTGAGGCACTCGGGTGCGAATTTGCGTGCAAACATGTACGAGTGCGTGCCATTGGACTTCCTGAGCTCCCTGATGAGCTCACCGGAGACCTCCTCCGGCCGGTAGGTGTGCGGGTGGCCATCAACGGAGTCCGTCCAATTGACCCTAGTGAGTGTGAACTTTGTGCAACCCTCAGGATCCTGCATGTCCAGCAGTGTCGGGAAGTAGTGCTCCTCCGGGTAGCACGAGTCGTTCCTCTTCATCAAGCACGGCAACTTGAACTTGTTCCACAGCCTCCTGTCCCTCACCACCATGACGGCGTGGCGCCGGACGAGCACGAAGAACTGCGAGCCGACACGGAACCGGTCGTAGGGCACCTCCGGGAGCATCACGTCGTCGCCACGGGCGTAGTACCGGTCGTGGAGCGTCGGCTCGTTGTCGAGTATCTCAATGAAGCTGCGGTGGCGGCGGCGCGGGCCGGCATTGTCGGAGACGAGGGCGCGGTAGAAGGTGGGGAAGGGGTGGAGAGGGATGCAGGACTGGGAGAGCAGCGCGAAGAAGTGGTTGGATGGGTCGTCGAGGAGGGCGGTGGCGAGGAGGCGGCGGGCGGCGGAGATGAGCGTGGCGGAGGCGCGCTGGGTGGCCTTGCTGCCGCGGATGACGTGGCCGCGGAAGGAGGGGGTCTCCGGGATGGTGAGAGCGGCGTTGGGGTCGGCGTGGACGTAGAGGTTGAGGAGGTGGTGGTGGCCGGCGAAGAACTTCTCCCAGAGAGGGGAGAAGACGAGGTCGGAGTTGGTGAGGAAGAGGAAGGCCACCTTGGGCGGCGGCCGGCGGCCGAAGAGGGAGGTGGCGGCGGCGGCGGAGGAGTCCTTGGAGGGGGCGGAGGAGAGGAGGACGGCGCGGCGGAAGAGGGCGAGGTCGTCGGTCTCGTCGGCGTCGGGGATGGCGGGGAGCGTCTTGGGTGGGAGGAGGCGCGGCGCGAGGAGGAACACTGCCGGGATGGAGAGCAGCAGCAGGAGGGACAGCACGTACGGCGAGGCGTACGGCAGCGCCATCTCCGGCGAGCCCTTGGAGAACAAAGCCCCGACCTTTTCCCTCCAAAAAATGGATCTTTGGATCAGGAGGAACAAGCCAATCGATTGCTCGGCCTGATTGGAGGATGATTAGAACAAAACCATGCGATTTGGGAGGGTTTTCTCGGGGACTGGATCTTGCAACTCACCCCTCGGAAGAAAATCAGAGAGATGGTAAGAAATTAAGCAGAAGCAGAAGCAGAAGCAGAAGCGGAGTGGGAGAGATCAGACAAAGAAACTGCTCAGTCTCATGGCGGATCAGACGTCGCCGATTAACCGACAGAGAAGGCGACGAAAACGAAACCGCAACCGCACCGATCGAGGAAGAAGAACACGCCAAGAAACGAACAGAGCTCAGGACTGCAGCTCAACCTCAGGGAGGAAGAAGAAGAAGAAGAAGAATAGAATGGCGGCCAGTGCTCTACCTGGTGTTTCGATCGCGCGGCGGGCGATGAGGGAAGGAAGCGAGTGATGCGGAGGAGATTTTTGGAGGGAGAAGAGGAGGGAGAGAGAGAGAGGAGAGGGAGGTTGGGGAAAGAGAAAGCGCAGCAGCGAAGAGAGGAGTGAGGTGAGGTAAGGTGAGCTTGATGATGATCTGCTTTTATGGATGATGGTTAATGGTTTGCTTGTCCCTCTCCTTTCCTCTCGCTAGACCTCTCCTAATCCTTTTGATACTCCTGTCCTACTAAAATATAATAACAACTTTTAGTATTTAAAATTTATTTTAAAATAAAAAAATTCTAATCTATATTTTTTTAACCAATCACAAGCTCCACCACTAAAGCTTCACATTTACCTACCTTTCTCAACAAACCATAATCTTTCACATCTAAATCTATAACTTTTTTAAATACTCGAGGCTAACTCTAGCCTAACTTTAAGGTACCGTTCAAATCTACCTCTTAGAGTAAAAACTTCACTCGTTTTCCATAAGCACACATTCCAAACTGCTAAACGTTGTGTTTTTTTTACAAAAAATGTCTATATAGAAGTTGATTTAAAAAATCATATTAATTTATTTTTTAAGTTTGTAATAGTTAATCCTTAATTAATCATACGCTGATGGCTCATTTCGTTTTATATGATTTGTCTTTTCTCACTTTCAAACTATGCCTAAAACTTCTTATATTTTACGATGGAGCGAGTACTAATATTTCTCGCTATAATACTTACTCTCCCTAGTCACACACTAATCATGTTGTCACACTTTAAAATTCAACTTTGAGTATCCCTTCTCTTTAATATGAGCCGGCAAAATATACATGATCTTTAAAAATTATCATTTGAGTAATAGTGACTTCTACAATAATAGTATACTTTGAGAGTTACAGTGGTAAGGCTTAATAAGAGAAATATACGAATAAAATGTTTTGTGTATCGGATGTTAGTATTCGAAAAGATATTTATGTATAGAGAATTTAGAAGTTTGACTGTAGACGTCCCTAAAACGTCAAAATTTTGTTGAAATTCATCGACGACCATTACATTTTTATCAAAAATGTCGACCACGGGTTATCCGTACTCCTCTCCTCTGGCTCCAAATAAACGACCTTTTTCCTGAGTAAAATCCATGCAGAAATCAACATCACAATGACATGGTAGTTGTGGAAGTTTATCCGCAATATGCCAATGCATATTTGAATTGAGTTGTAATTCATTTGGTCGTATGAGAAAAATGATAATTCTAGGGGGAAAAAGCTTGGTGCTTCTACATTTAGATATATTAAAGGTTACACCTGTAAGTGTTTATTATGGTTTACATGGTGCTTGAATTTGGAGAGAGTATAAAATTGTTCAAAACGCCGTTGGTTTGTTCGAGAGTTCAAACTAAGACTAAAGGCCTTCAATAAACTGCACAACCACTGAAAAAAAATAGCTTTTGTTTGTTTACGACTGTACTGTGCCATTAGAGGAGAGCTTAGGCGTTAATTATCTTTTCAAGAGTTAATTTAATTAAATCGCTCGGCAAAGCGATGAGAGAGAGCACTCACGTCCCAGTCGGATCTGACGGGGCCGGTGGACCGACTGACATGTGGGCCCACATTTTGTCGGCAAGCCCGGACTTATGGCACACAATATTTTTTAAGTCAAAATTGGATTTTTTTCTCAGTCTGAATATTATTACAACATATTGAAAATATGTGAGAAAATAGTATTGTTGTACCACGAGTGTACTTATACTATTTGTCCCTGTCGCCGCCGACGACTCAGCACTTGAGCCTACGTACGTGGCCGTAGCCTACACACTTGTCGGAGAATCCTGCTTACCTCCTGTACAAGACTAGTACTAGTATTAAAAAATTAATTACTTGTATAAATTATGTGAGATTATTTTATATATTCTAAATAAAGTTGATCACTCACCTGCTTTGTTCAGATAAACAACCATTTTCTGCTGATTTAGCTGACTGATTCTCTGGAGCTTTGATATTCAGATAATCAAGTGGATGAATCAGATTTGTGCAGGTGTACACAACTTCAGAGAACGAAAATAACACAAGCAGTGGAGAATTTGTAATTACTTGTATAGATTATAAGGGTTGTTTATTATGTTTTAAAGTTGATTACTCACCTGCTTTGTTCAGATAAACAACCATCTTCTGCTGATTAGCTGACTGATCCTCTGGAGCTTTGATATTCAGATAAGTGGATGGAACAGATTTGTGCAGGTGTAGTACACAACTTCAGAAGATGACAACAACACAACTAGTGGAAAAAGATACGATGTTTAGTTTTGTCATCTGGGTCGTGCACTTTTTCACCCACATGATCATGTCACTACTCACTACACAGTCCAGAAGCATCAGTTTGAGATAAAGCTTGGTGCATGGACTGATGGACATGTGTTGCAGGCTTGCTGTAGCTTGTGTTCAATCTTCTACTGTATGGAAGAGTTTTTTTTTTTTTTTTTGCCCCTTTCTTCACACTGTTCACAGCACCTGCATATTATGGGGTATAATACTGTGGTAGTACACATTGCTGGCATTCACGTCACATGTGTAAGGCATGCAGAAGATGTGCTGCCCATGCCAGGAGCAAGCACAATAGTACTCCTGCTCCAGTACCCACAATAGTAGATCCAGTCTGAACCAAGATCAGATGATTCAGATCAGGCAGGTTATCTGATCAGATCAGAACTTCAATGCTAACCATTTCACATTCATTTCATAGGTCAATACCCATGCTAAACACATTAGATTCTGTTTTTTGCCAATGTTATCTGAAAACAATTTTGCAGTTGGTGGTAAGAATAAGATCTTTCTTTATCTTTTAGCTAGAAGAAAAAAAAGGGGAAAAGATGCATGATTATCCCATTCTCAGTTGACTGAACTTCTTGGGGACGAAAAAAAGACAGCATGTTGGAGTATTTTCAAGTACTAGTATAGACAGGACAATATCTTTTTTAAATATGTTTAGGTACATAATCAGAGGTGATCATCTAGAGAAAACTATCTCGTATCTTTCCTTGATGTAAGCTGATCAATTATCAATTTTCTGTTAAGAAATCTGACATGGTTTGGCCAACAGGTAGAGCTAATCTTTTAGCTTGTTTCTAGGGAAACCTCTAGATTGCAGATGATCCAAAAATGTGAATGATATTTAAAATTCAATGGGCTTCCAGCTAACAGAAACAAACATATTTAAAACCAGCCTATACTTCAGATCATCTATGGTATGCTTTCAACATCAGGGCATTAGAAATTAGGGGCCTTTCCTTCTCATATCTCATGCATGCTTAACAGTTCAAAATTGCAATTTCAAGAAACAAAAGGTGAAAGGACTAATTAATCTGTGATGTGACTTTTACACGTCCTGGGCCCACCTGTCTGCTGAACAACGACAAGGCATCATAGCCACAAATATTGGATGATGCTGGGAATATTACATGCACCGTCCAAATTAATTTGCACTACAGAATACAATATTCTTTTTTTAAGACTTAAAATATTCCTCTGAACGTTGACTTACTAACGACCAAGGAAAAAAAAAATAATTTTGACGTCATCATGTACAGTAATTCACCAAACTAATTGTGATTATCAGACCGCCATTAGCATAGAATGTGAGTATGATTTTAATATTAGACGAAACTAAATTACCTTCCTCAGAAACAAACAAACAAACAAGGCAGATTACCAGACAATGTGCCTACATAGCATTAGCATAGCATATTGCATATGTATGGACAGATGCATTGCATGCTAAGTAACATGTAAGCTGAGCTTATACAATAACACAAACATAGTCAAAGGCAAAGCAAGTTCCTAGCAGGTGGCACATAAGGAGTCATGCAGAGGAGGCTGCTTTGGCATGCATGATTGCACTAGGGGATCTATCATATCATCCTGCTTTGCAAAAGAAGCACCACGCGGCACCAGCTTTATCATACAAAAATACTACATACACAAGTTTGGAACCAAATGGAACACATTGTACTTGAACAGATTCTTGTGTCTCTCATCATGAAGAATCTGGAATGGCCTTCCCATGGAGGAAGCTAGAAGTAAGGAGTAAACATATCCATAACACCGATCATCATTGATGGTGAAGACCAATGTCATGAAATAAGAGGCATGGTTTATTATACTGTGCATATTTTCACAGTTTTGCACATACAGTTCTCTGGTTATGGTAGCAGGAAGACAACTTACAAAAAGATAACAGAAGCACGAAAAAAACGATACAACATAATATAAATATTGCACAATGGAAGCATGAAGCATGGCATCAATGTAGATGCAAGATTCTTTTGTTTGGTTTTATATACACAGATGCAACAGCACACATGACAAAGGGCTATTACCAAGCGGCTGAATGAAATGGGAGTGGGTGGATTGATTCTCACTTTCTCAGGCCTTTACCTCAACTCGTTCCAGAGTTGTGTTAGGAGGGTTTGGCCGTTGTTGTTTTGATTCCAACTTGGATGATCCTTTTGCTGCATTCTTGGAGCTCATGGACTGGTTTGCCCTGCCGTTGGTTGCCACTTTTCCTCCTCCCCCACCTATTGTCCCTGCACAAGTGAAAGTAGAATCAGATGCTGTTGCAGTATGAACTATTTATACTTGGTTCTTCAATAGCATGTCAACTAGGAACTGAAATGCTTCGCTAGAAACGAATAATCTCTTGCAAGATAGGTCGGAATGACTTTCATTTCAGGAGATGCAGTAGCAATAAAAGGTTGAAAATTTACCATTGTTAGGCAGGGACAGTCTCTTCTTGGATGAAGCATTGACTTGCCTCGGTCTTTCTTTTGGATTGCTCGTGGACCGGGAAGCCAAATTTGAGGGTTGAGAATTAACTTCCTCAGAGATTTCATCTGATGGCTTTGATTTTAGCTTGGATGATCCCAAAGAATTTGTGGGTAGCACACCTGCAGATTTCCCTGATGAAGAACCACTTATATCAGAATGCGACTTCTTATGATTTGAAACTTTCTTCTTGTTTGAGCCATTTGAATGAATGGTTGAAATGGACATTTTTCCTTTTGGTTTGTTCAGAGCCTTGGCCTCATTTTCATCAGCATGGTTATCATCACATATTGGAGCACTCTCTTTGGCATTACCATCAAGCACCCTGTTCTCCCACGGGCGTGCAGCCATCCACCTCTCTAACCAATTCTGGCTCCACTGGTTCTCGTCCACCTCAAGCCCTTGGAGGGTTGCTGCTTTCTGTTTCCTGGAACCTGCTTGCCACTGTGAAAGCAAAAAAATCAGTTACACACCTTGCTGCCACTCCAATGGAAATCACAAATTAACACACTTTGCAAACTTGGCGTTACTATTCTTACAACAATTGTTCTTCTACCAAACTAGTTTTTAGCACTAAGCATCGGCAGAAGACATAAATTAAGAAAAGAATCAAAAGACCTTGCAGAGCTTAGACCCTCAAGCTAATTTCAACATGTAAACACCAACATTTCTATGCCCGTACACACATTTCTGTTAGAATGTTAGCATACAAAGTTACCTGGTGTGTTAAAGCATATGCCATTGCTCTTTCCCGCTTAGCAGCGGCTTCTTGCCTTTTTAATACTTTGGCTTGCATTTCTTTCGCTGAGCCAATACCATCACACCAGCGTTCCTGCATGCCATTCCGGGTAAATATTGCTCAGTTGTAAGCATTCAGTTTAAAATAAACATACCACCCTTGAATGTTTTACATGAACTCCTTTTCTAACAAAATGTTTGGTTTGCCTTTGTATTCCATAATCCATATGCCCTAAAAACTATATAATGTTATTGAATACCATATATCACACCATTGACTCCTAGGTCATTTCATACCTCAATTTCCCGAACATGATCCTCGTGAACATTCTGTTCTGAGGCCTTCTTTTGGGTCACTTGACTTTCCAAAGAAATTCGAACTCGTCTTGCTCTGACACGAGCTTGAGCTCTTACCAATGCTTGCATACATTGAAGTGTTTCTGCTGCTTGCTTTCGTACAGCATGACCCCTAACGAGAGCCTGGAGTCTAACTAATCCTTTTAATGCTCGTAAAGCCCTCCTAGCCTGGTATATATGACCAAAGAAAAAATGAGTGCTGCAAAGCCACATACGGGCAAAGAATACCACAAAATCATGAATTAGGTTGCATTCTAAATTAATGCTTATTTTGCATAATTCTGCATGAGTTACTTGTGTAGGTAGTTAGGCGCTAAGCCTCATTTATCACCAAAAAAAAGATATCCAATACTTGTGTAGGGTGTAGAAGATACAGGCAGAGAGCGATCCAACAATCCACAAAACTCTACTCCGTAATCAACCAATAGCACAGCAAAGAATATTATCATCTGGAACATCTTGTCTTATATATGACACAGACTAAAACTCTCCATGGTATCATGTTAATAAGATCTATTCCGTGGAGAATCTGATGATTATTTTATGAGCCTGCAGAAGTTCCTGGATTTAATCTCTGCAGTTACTCCTACTAGATTAAATTTTCATCTGGGAAAATTCAAATCAAGGCCTAACAAAAAGGGAATTTTCACAGATAAATCTTGTAACATCACACAATTGGACAGCAGGCAAGTGGTAGTTTTGTCCATTTTCACAAGTGGTGAATGAACCAGAACTCTGTCACAAGTTATAGAAGGAACAGCATTCACAACAATCTTTTTCCCTTTTCCTAGCACCAAAGCATTAGTTGCCCCTATCTCATTTTAAGTTTCTGGCTCATGAATTGAGACATATCCTGTGCTTTTCTAAGTCTCAGGAACAGCAACATAGCATGGTAATAAAAGATGGAGTACAATACCAAGAACGCTCTGAAGGCAGATTGAATAACTGTTGCAGCATGATGCTCCCTTGTATCCAATTCAGTCTGAGATACTTGAAGAGTTGTACTGAGCGAGGAGGTGAAATTTGGTACTGTCTGAATGTTGCTGTCACATGCCAATGGTTCAGTTGGTACTGTGAGTTCTTCGACTGCAACAGCACATTCAGTATCAGTCGAATCCTTCCGCTTGTGTAGCAATTGAGCAGTAGAGCTCCTCTACAATTTCCACAAAGTAGGGTCTTGAAGCAAGATAAACACAATAGGAAACAATGCTTATATAATGAAGGAGGATGGGCATCAAAATGTAAACATGCAACTCTATTAACTAGGAATTCGTGATTGGGCTTGGCATTGATTTGCTTAACTGGCCATACTATCAGACTCAGCATTGAATAATCAATACCTTAATACACATAAGATAACTCATACTGGATCTTCTGCTATTTTTCATATACAATTTTTTTGAGCGATCATTTTATATAAAATTCCTGGGACAAAGTATATAAAAAGTCAATGAAGTGATCCAGAATTGTTCTGGTGGTATCGATATATAGAAACAGGCAAACTATTTTGGTGGCAGTAAATTTAGACTGGTTGACTTCCATTGAGCTTTATTATAAAGCAAGAAATTCCAGAAGAAGTAAATTGAGTTTAGCCACATTTATGTACTTAACTTTGTTGTAGCATGTGTTTAAGCTCAGCTTGTCCACCATATGGTGAATGTGAGAATGATGAAAACATTACAAGTGTTGATGGTGGCAACTAGCAACAGTAATATTTTTGCAAGGTCAATGCACAGAAAAAGGTGCTATCATTAGCTATATGACACATGGCTTCTAATCAGTACTGGAGTTTATTAGTTTTAAGATTCATATATCTGTGACAATTCTGATAATGAAAAAGGGAATAGTGTAGCCTTAAGGGATAACAGATGATAAAGACATGTCAACGTTCAGCAACAAAACATTCAGCAACAACAAGCACTGACTGTCTTCCAGCGAGTTTAGGTAAAATATCTATTCTTGTATCATTCTTAAAGATTCCTCATGTTTTGACAGGGAAAGACAAACACAAATATGACGCATATCATATTCTTCCGCTCACAACGGGGCAAAACATGAAATGACATGTCACATGTTCCAAATCTGAAGTTATAAACAATTCATTATCATTGCATAGCACACAACCAATACTGAATATCATTTGACTTACCACTCCACTGCTTTCAGAAGTTTGTGTTTTTTCATGCTTTTTTATCCCAACAAGTGATTTAATCCACTTGGCTGAAATGCCCATATTGGCTCTTCTCCCCTTCTACTTTAACCAGCTAACACGGTAATACCTGTGGATAAGAAGACCATTCTCAAACAAAGTACAAAATAATGAACATTGTACTGAAAATGGATCGCAAATATGAGGAATTTCAGTAGTGTACCCCAATGTTCAAAATGTCTTCTCGATTTCAAATGAGCCAAGAAAAAGGAGGTAATCAGAACATCTTATCAAACACATTGACTAGAACCACTAAGTAACCAAAACATGGCTGCTCAATTTACACATGCTACCAAGAACAACCCACAGGCAGCAGCTTATCAAGTAATGCCAATCGACATCATCACCCCATTTTCTCCTAATACTGCATGAATTATCCACTCGACAGAACAAAAAATGCAGCAAAGATGACATAAAAAAGCACAACTTTTGCAACACTCCTTGCAAATTCTTACACAAGGGAAGTGGGCATAGCTGGACCTACAAATCAATTTGCTTCATTCCATAGTTAACCACAAACAATAGCTACAGCACAGTATAGCTGCAAGCCTGCGACAAAACAGCCTTACACACTATATAAGCCAGTAACAAGTTGACGATGCACAAATTCTAGCATCAGGGAAATTCATGAACAGATCATCCATGAGCTCCATTATCACACTGAAAGTATCAGCTAATCAGCTTTGAGACACCGTTATCTAAAAGACTAGAATCATTCCTGAAGCTAAGAGAAGTCATGAGTAGGAACACTAATCTTCCACTGAGTTATCAAGATAGCGCAAGAGTCAAGAGATACAGCTCCAAACAGTCAATTCTGCAATCTTGCAAAGGTTCTGACGACATGAACCGTGCAGAACATAGGCAACAAACAGGGAAAAGAAACATTCGCAAAGAAAGTTTATATGTTTCTGCAGTACACAAAAAAATCACATCTTTAGAACTCATACTAACAAATTTTGCAGAATGTCAGCTAAAGTATACCAAAGGAACCGCTTTTATGGCTAAATTTACAGTAAACAACTGAAGAGCATGTGAAATCCTGGGCGAAATGTGAGCACCAAAATTGGGTAAAGTAAGGAAATTTCAAGGCCAAGCAAACCATAAAACTGCGCAGAACGATACTCATCGCTTCGCGACTGACTAATAAATTGAATGGGCTCACAAGATTTCCTCAAATTTGCACTGAATTCGGGCAAGAACAAGCATCAGTTCTTGAGGAATGGGAAAGGGTGAACAGAGCTTCACCTGAGCAGCGGCGAAGAGGGGTCAAAATCGCCACCGACCAGGCGACCTTCTTCCCCTTCCTAGCTCTGTCTGGGGGGTTGGATTCCTGAGCTCCAACTCCACCCTTTTGGATTTCTTTTTTGCTCTGTGCTTTTCTAGTCGCTTTGACGCTTACTTTCGATTATTCTCGAGGAATTTCTTTCAGGTACAAAACAAAGTTGTTGCTGTTGGCAGAATCTTTTCTGTGCAGGTCCTTGAGATTCTTCTTTTTTGTCGGCGACATACTGCTCCCACTTCTGATTTATTACCAGAGCACATCGGAACTTGTCACTTGGACTAAATTTTGTATGTGTGAAAAATCTCAAAGAGAACAAGAAAACATGTTAAAGGGATCTCAAGATCTGCCTAAAGGTTGCTGTGAAATTTTATAATAGACTGTGAAATGACCTAGTACTAATATAATTTTGATTTCCTAAAAGTTGGTACGTAAATATCAAATACACGCCAAAAGTTTTTTTTAACAAGTTTGTCTATATTAAATAATAAAAGAGATCATAACCTGCTGTTACAATAAATAAAAACAAAATATCTATTAAAATAAACAAAGAGGCTCATATTTTGAAACATCTCTGGATGTGAGCAGACAAGCATAGCCACAATATTAAACGACTTCAATACATGCAAAGCCAGGTAAACGACCACTATCTTCATTCTTTTTTTTTAACGAAATAGCAAATTTGTGTCACCAAACACATGCCGAAATTTAATGTCCTTGTGCAAGGAGTTAACTAGTTTATGTTAGAAGAATTCAAGATCAAATTTGTCTGTCCAGATATTTGCACAATAGCCTAGAAGTATAGTTTCCGTAAATATAAATTTAATTTCTGCGTATTTTTTGCTTAAAAAATTTGTGTTTTTTAAAGGTAAAAGCAAGAAAAATGTCTCCACTTTCTCTGGAAACTGATTTGCCCAAGTGCACGAGCGATGATTACTGAAAAGAATGGGTGCTTTTCTGTCATAATAGCATCGAAGAAAAAAATAGACTGCTTCTTTTACTTTCAAACCTCCGAAATTTGAAGTATTTAAACATGGGTGGAGCAATTGGCCGTGCGGCGTGGTCGGTCCTACGTCGCTGCGTGTGCTCATCGCCTTTTCAATTTTCACTTTTTCAGTAACAGACTGTCCGGTGGGGCCCACAGAGCACAGGACCATAGGAGAAAGTCAATGCAATGCAATGTAGGCCCAGCCAAAGCCTTCGTTTGTTCATTTCATAAAAAAAAAAAGTAAAATTACGAAAACCCCAAAATATCACTCTGATTCTAACACACCCCTATAAAAGTATTTGATTCAAATACCACCTTTAATTTACTTTGATTTGAGATCTTCCGTTGTTGCCGCTCGCATCATTCTTGTGACTGCATATCCCCACAGGGTATCTCCACTTATGACGTCAAGCACGTGCATTGGGTGATGATGGTCACGAGTCTCCGCTATTGGATATTAGGGTCGTTGGAAGATAAATTGTTGTGTCTATCTCATGGAGTTCAAGGCTAGTTGTTTTTACAGCAAATTTAAGATCGAAAAGACAAGCTTGGTATGACATTAGGGCATAGAGAAAGAATGTATGTTTGGGGCTATAGGTGAAGCAGGATATGCACGATTTAAGTATATCTCATGCTCCAATCGGGCCAAACTCGGTTAACGTGGTAAGCTTTAAGACCACAGTGACCAATAAATGTGTCGAGTCATGTAGCATATGCGGAAAAAGACCACGAGAACATGCGAGCAGCGGTAATGGGGGAATCTTAAACCAAGGTGAATTAGAAGGGGGTATTGACAACAAATTATTTTATAGAGGAAATCTCAAACTCAGTGTGATATTTGGGGTGATTTTTGCAATTTCCTAAAAAAGAACCATTTTACTAGCTTAAACTATTTTGTTGCTCACTTAGTCCCTAAACTATTTTTAACTCGTCTTAATGTTGATTCCCTATCATTAGTTCCTAGTGTAATATCTACTCTTTTCATCCCAAAATATAACAATTTCTATAGAATTCAAAATTTGTCTCAAATGTAACAACCTACACCCTCCGTTTAAAAATATAACAACTTCTAGGGTTCAAACTTTGTTGCAAAATATGACAACTTCTAACTTCTAAAGTACACTTTTTTGTGTAGTACCCAAAATATCCCTACACTTAACTATGTCTCGTTTTCTATATCAAATCCAAGACATATTAATAGTGGTAGTATAGACTTTTCACCCCTCTCAATAATGCTCGTGCCTAAGTTTAAAAATTACTGTATTTTATATCAGAGAGAGTACTACTACTTATAAAAAGTGAATTGTATCGCTAAACTACGCATTCTATCTTTCTTGGCTATAATTCCAACTAGTCCAGACTCAGAACTCACCCGCCCTGAGAAAGCAAACAAATCATTTTATCTCTCTCCTTAATGGCAGTATCAAGGGCTAAAATTTTACTATATTTTAGAATGGGTAGAGTAATTAATTATCATAACAATATGAATTTACTTTGAGATCAGGCTTGTGGTAGGCATAGTTTGGCGGCAGTATTTTTGCACTGCTAAAATATAATTAGAAAATTTCCAGTATTTCGTATGGAAAGGCACAAAATCAATTGGAAATCACATATATTTTCTCTCGTTTTTTAAGCAGTACCCTTTTTCTTGAACATATGATATTCACTTGCCGGTGAATGTGAACTGAACGACTTCCAAATTAAAGGAACTGCAAGCTCCACAATTTATTCACTCACTGATGCGTCCGTTCAGGGGAGTCTGAAAATAAATTCAGAGAGTGACAATTCAATCAATCAACATTTGCGCAATCTAATCCACAGGAGATCTTTATAGGTGGTCCTAATGCTTGGCCTCAATCAATTCCCTGTCATGTCGAATAGTGCTATTAGTCATTTTCAGCAACTAATTATTCAGAACTTGAAGTCGTTAGGTTGGTGTTAATTATTCACAGTCTGCAGCTACTCAAAGGCGCGACAAAGTTCAGTAAAATTTTGTTATATTTTTTGTTCTTTTGGAGAAGGTGATTATTTTAAGAGAGATTCTGTCGCCAAACCATGAGAAACATATTCATGCATGCATTGTTATCGTTTATGTTAATCTGTCTACATCATTGTACTGCTAAAAGACTACCATATAACCATACATGCATGCACGTCAGAACACAAGAAACATTCAGAGATATGGTTGCCATTAGATCTTTATCTGTGCCAAAAAAAACGTAGCAAATTCTTTTAAATTTAAGAAAAACCGATGGCATGTTAAGAACACAGAATAGAAAACATGGAAACGCAAAAATGTACTGAAGAATTGTAGGAATAGGAAGATTGCTACTGCCAATTGTAGGAACAAAATTTGAGAATATCCATTTTTTGGATCACTGGATTGAAACACATTTGAATTAAAAGATGGTTAGTATTAAATAGGTTGACTACGAGATGTGTTGACGCGAAAACAAGATGGCCATTAAAGGAATAAATTGAGGTTACACCAATCCTTAAGAAAACATTATCTTTGTTGTACAAACACGACTTATGAATTATTAAACAGATTTTAGAGTAAAGCAGAGTCAAACAACGCTCTGTTATAGTCTTGTAGGCCTTTGTGGGCCCAATAGCCACCACTCTCTGTTGGCGAGTTTTTACTGTTACTAATTTAATTTTTTTAATTTATAAAACTAATTTTTGATTTTGTTTTTTTCAGAAATACTCTCTTGCCGCCGTGGGCTAGGACGGTATTTAAAAACCGCCGTGGCCCAGGGCGGCGAATGGCCTAGGCCCACGGCGGCCTCACCAGGCCGTGATGGCGGCCCACGGCGTCAGCCGGCCGGGGGCCACGTGGCATGCCGCCCTGGGCCACGGCGGCGAATGGCCCCGGGCCGAGAGCAAAAATGCCCGTCCCTCTTCCTCCTCGCGCGCCGTGCCTGCGCCCTCACCCGCGCCTGCGCTCATCTCCCGCTCGCTCTCTCCCTGCGCTTGGGGCCCACGCGTCAGAGCGCCTCCCGCTGACAGGCCAGGCCCGCATGCATTCTGTCCCCTGCGGGCGACGCGGGCATTCGCCGCCCTGGGCCACGGCGGTAAGCCCACGTGGCCCCCCGGCTAACGGCGGCCTGCGCCATGGCCGCCGTCACGCCGCACTGACGGCCAGGCCATTTGCCGCCCTGGGCCACGGCGGTTTTTAAACACCGTCCTGGCCCACGGCAGCAAGAGGGCATTTCTGCAAAAAAAAAAATCAAAAATTAGTTTTGTAAATTTAAAAAAATTAAATTATTAACAGTAAAAAACCCTCTGTTGGCACACTAATATTAGGATCCAAATAGGAAAAGGCCAAGCTCATAGGCCTAACAAGGCCCAAGTCAACAGGAGGTGGTCCACTTTTTTAGCTAAGGAGTCAAGTTTAGACTATCTCTCGAAGAGAAGTATATATTTAATCCTTAAATTCTTATTAGATATTTCCAAAAAGATATTATAGGGGATAGAATTTTGAATATTTGTTGGTCATGCTCTTAGTCTTGTATCTAACGGTACATTTTTAAAATAAGAGAAATTCTATGAAATGCCATTGACAAACACCAAATTTCACGTTTTACCATCAACAAGCGTAAGTTCTAAGAAATGCCATTGTACAAATGATTTTTTCTAAGAAATGCCATCACCAGCAGTTTGTTGTTAGCAGCTATCCGTTAACTATTAAGAAATGACCATTTTACCCCTCGATCAACATGGTCAAAATCCCCATATCCCTGTGAAAGCCCGCAGTGAAGCAGAGGGGACGACGTCGAAGACTCAGAATCCGGTGACTTGGCGGCGGTCCTCAAGTCGAAGGAGGCAAGAGCGCGGTTGACAGCTAGGGTTGATAGAGGAGGTGGCGGCAACGGTAGGGTCAGATTCACATCCACGAGGAGGCAGGGCCTATGGACCCGGGGCTATCAACCGCAGCAGTATGCGACAGTGTAGCAGGTGCCGCTGGACGACGCTACCTTCTCCTTCCCGTCGGCGTCAACCTTCACCACCGTCTCCTATCGCTTTCACTCAACATCGGTTGTTGTCGTGGTCTGCCACGCCATCTCGCTTGCTGTGTGTGAGAGAGAAACAGAAAGAATGAGAGAGGAAGAAGAAAGGATAGAACAAGAGGTTGGCATTGAGACCTCGCACGTTGAAAATTAGATTAATTCCAAATGCATAGTACGTAACCACCTTCCTAAGCTGCCTCTAACCGTCCACTAGCATCTGAGCCCTTCATTAGTTAAAGCTAATTAAATCCAAAATTAAATAAGAGCCGCTCCTGAGGCCATTGCGTAGTCCATTAGGCTGGTGAGGGCACTTTGGATATTTCTAAAATATGGGATTGGACTGATGGAGTTGAATCGACGGAACCATGAGGGCAATGGCATTTCTTAGATAACTTGACTTGTACAATGGTATTTTCTAAAACTAACATTTGTCGATGATAAAATGTGGAATAAGACGTTTATCGATGGCAAAACTTAGATTTTCTCTTAAAACAATCTAAATTTAAATGTTTCGATTAATTAGTGGATAAAAACGTGACAAAAAATATTCGCAGTTCACTCTTTTTTAAAAGCTGACATGCTACTGTTATTTAGTTTAGGAGCATCTCTAAGAGGATCCTTATCCCACCTCCTAATTTTACACACAGGAATTTTATAGAGAAAAGGACTCCCTATTGGACCACTTAACAGGGCGTGTGATTCACCTTATACTGCCGGCTTCTACCTCTTTTTTCTGAGCACGCTTCTAGAACTGCTAAACGGTGTGTTTTTTACAAAAAAATTTCTATATAAAAGTATCTCTAAAAAATTAAATAGATCTAATTTTTAAGTTTGAAATAGTTAATACTTAATTAATCATATATTAATAATATTTTTTATTTCACACGTGGTTCAATGCCCCCTAAATCTAGAGGTTGTCCGGTTGCAACCTCTATCCTTACCAAATGAGCCCCTCTCCCACTCGATGCCCACCATCAGCGTCTCTTTGCTCGCCTTGTGGGCCCAATAGCCACCACCTGTAGGCCCACTAATTCAAGCCCAAAAGAGAAAAGGCCCAAGCCTATTAGGCCCAACAAGGCCCAATATAACAGAGTTGTAGTACATGTGTTGTAGTACGTGTCCAGTAGCAACCCGACTCCGGCGAACCCCCACCGTGCATAAAAATCCCAGCTTTTTATCGATCTCACCCGATCGATATCTCTCCAGCCCGGCTACCGAGTTCCGACGACGGCCACCGTATTCTTGCCGGAAGTAGTAAGCCGCCGTCGAGTTAGCTAGGCTGCGAGATCGACGACGACGACAACGATGTCAGGGTGCAACAGCGACAACCGCCGGTACTACGACTTCCTCGGCGTGGCGCGCGACGCCGACGCCGACGAGATCAAGCGCGCGTACCGGCGCGCCGCCGTGACGCACCACCCGGACAAGGGCGGCGACGAGGAGACGTTCAAGGAGGTGGCGCGCGCGTACCAGGTGCTGAGCGACCCAGGGCTCCGGCGCGACTACGACGAGTACGGCGAGGACGGCGTCAACGGCGGGATCGGCGTCGGCGCCGGCGGGTACGAGGAGACGTTCGACGAGTTCGTCGAGATGTTTAGGTACCTGGTCGCTGCCGGCGGCGGCGATAGGGCGTTCGGCGATGTCGTCGAGATGCTTAAGCACTTGGTGGCTGGCGGCGGCGGCGGCGGTGGTGATAAGGTGTTCGACGACGTCATGGCGGTGCTTAGGCACATGATGGAAGCAGGGAGCGGCGGCGGCGGCGGCGGCGATAAGGGGTTCGACGAGGTCGTCGAGATGTTCAAGAACATGGTGCCCGGCGGCGGCGGGGATGTGGTGAAGTTTACCGACTTGTCCCTCGAAGAGTTCTACAATGGCGCCACGAGGAGGTTCATGCGCTCGCGCGACGTCACCTGCGTCCGCTGCAACGGGTAACTAACGGCATCCAAACCTTGCCGGCAACAATGTCACACTTCTTCGTCCTCATCGTGTCGCTAACGTGTCGTACTGTCGCTTTGGTTTTTCGAGCAGGAAAGGGAGCACGCTGGCCTCGCCGGCGGTGTGCGCGGCGTGCAACGGCGCCGGCTACAAGGTGGTGGCGGCGCGCCAGCTGATGGGCTTCAGGAGCCGCGGGAGCGAACCCTGCGCGGCGTGCAACGGCAGCGGCGAGGTCGCCCAGGGCGTGCAGCGCTGCTCCGTGTGCCGCGGCAGCAAGGTGTCGACGGACAGAAAGGTCCTGGAGCTCGTCGTCGAGAAGGGCATGCCGGACGGCCACCGGGTCACCTTCCCCGGCGAGGCCGAGTTCAAGGTACGTACACTATATATGTCACTATCCATGTCGGAATTAACCGTGAGCTCATAGGAATTATCATCGTGATGGGTGCATGGTACGTGTTGTGTGCAGAACGGGGTCGCCGGCGACGTGGTGATGGTGCTCCGGCAGAAGAAGAACGGCAAGTTCACGAGGAAGGGAGACGACCTCGTGTACGAGCACGAGCTGTCCCTGGCGGAGGCGCTGTGCGGGTTCGAGTTCGTGGTGACCCACCTGGACGGCCGGCGGCTGCTGGTGAGGTCCGACCCCGGCGGCGAGGTCATCAGGCCGGGCCAGCTCAAGGCCATCGACGGCGAGGGCATGCCGGTGCACGGCATGCCGTTCGCCAAGGGCACGCTCTACGTCGCCTTCCGCGTCGCGTTCCCGGACACGGTGACTCCGGCGCTCCGCGACGCCGTCGCAGCCGCGTTCCCGGACGAGTCCAAGGCGGCGGCCGTGGAGGACGGCGGGTGCAAGGAGACGACGATGCGGGACGTGTACGAAGAGGAGAAGATGAAGCACGTGAAGGATGAGCAGCGGCCGACGCGACGGGAGCACGGCGGCGCCGGCGCCGGCGGCGAGGACGAGTACGTGCACGTGCACACGGGTGAAGGATGTGTCCAGCAGTAGAAACTGCATGAGTGCATAGCATGCATAACTAAGTTTTTGTACAAAGATTGCAACAATATCAAAGGTTTACAGTTGAAGCGTCAATTTAATACTACTGAATTATTGAAATTTATCCCAGCTCACTAACCAAAGAGATGACAAACTTGTGTTCCCTCACCTCATCTTCTTCCCCCTCGTAATCATCTTTGTTGGTTTTTCACATTTGATATACTACTTTCTCTGTCTCAAAATAGAAAAAACTGATATTAGAATATATACTATAAATCTGAATAGAGTATTTGGATGTATCACATTCAATATTAGTTTTTTTTATTTTAAAATGGAAGAAGTACTATTATACGTGCAGAGCTTCCAAGAACATTGTAGCCAAAAAAGACAGTCATGGTGGAGTTCCTGAAAGAGAAGACAGTAATGTTCAGAATTCAGAAGATGCTGTGCAGGTTGTTCAGTTTGCACACCAAAGCTTTGAAATAATGTAGGTTGTGATCCATGACCGAACAGAACATGTTGTGATCAATCTCTAGATTGCCAGGAAAATCTCTGCTATGTTGTGTTCTGTTCTGTTCTGTTCCATGCTGCAGGAGGTTCAGTTCGGCACTTTTTATTGCGACTTGCTGCTCTTCAAAAGTTCAGATTTCAGCTCTCTCGCAAAACCAAAAAAAACTAGTTATAGGGCACCGTCCAATTTGATAAAAGGGTCCAATTAATCTCTAATCGCTTGCCTTTGCTAGGAAAAATAATCCAGCACAGTTGCGAAAATGTTGAGAAGCCAGAACATTATGTGCATGATTCTCAATTCGCATGCCAAGGCGTTGAAGCAGTGTACGTTGCTGCGGTCCTTTATCAAAAGAAAAAAAAAAAGGTCAAACAGAACACTACGGAAAAAAAAAGGTTGGAGTCTGACGGGTAATAGATCGGATAAAAAAAAAGAAATTCGGCACTGTGGGGTTCGGTGATTAAAACTCCGACCCTCAAGGTTTAGGTACGGCTGAAGCTTATCAGTCACACGGAAATAAGACAGATTATTAGCGGTATTAACTATCATAAAATTAAAAAAAATGAGTTTATTTGGATTTTTAGAGAAACTTCTATATTTAAAGATTTTACAATAAACATATCGTTTAGCAGTTTAGCAAGTATATTCATAAAAAACAGAGTAAAAGCTTAACCTGCCTTAATCTCCTATAGAAGGGTGCCACGCTACAGCACGACACAAATTTGGCGTTTTAGAATGCATAAAAACCCCTCTGATACTTAAAAAAGACACTTATAAAAAGTATAATATAGTACCGTAGGGGTTTAGGACTAACTATAAAAATTGTAAATTTTTTTGGTGGAAAACTTTCAGATATAAGTAAAAATAATTATAGTATAATTACACTGTAACTATACTATAACAACATTATAGCTTCTATATATACCATATATATCTTGTACATTAATATTCAAAAGCATACGCCACGTGATTTTTTTCCCTTCCACTAAATAAATCTCAATGCAATCTTGATTTTCCCCTTCTTTTTTTTAAGAAAAATCTCAATGTGATCTAACAATCTAGAAATCAAAAATTACAACAGTGTAATTATACTGTAGTTATATTTAAAAGTTTATATAAAAAACTTGCAACAGTTTTTTAGCAATTCTGAAAGGGTTTTGAGGCACTTTTTCAAAACACCACAATAAGTATACATGCAGACACTTTTTGGGATTCCTTCAAACATATTTTGAGGCGTTTTAACATCTGCCTCTAATTTTCTTTCAAGGCGTTTCGGATGATGCTTTACTTTTTGCTTAGGCCGTTTATTAAAACACCTCAAATAGTATTATGATCAATCACACAAAATACAACATACTAGCACCATAATAATATGTACATGCCAATTGAGTTTGCACACCAACAAAGCTTTTGAAACAATGTATGCTGTGAACCATGGACGAACAACACAACAGGCAGTGATTAATCTCTAATCTCCATGCCATCGCTAGTAAAAAACAGAAAAAATAATCCGGCGCCCGGGGCCGGAGATTAAAACTCCGACCCTACCTTACTCCGGTAGAGTAGATGCCAAGTTGATTAGCCTCTCTCACCATGGCCGAACGTGAGCAGTGCTAGCTCCGGTAAAGTAGATGCCCTCGCGATATCAATAAAAATCCTTGCATTGTTGCTTCTGCTTTATTGATTCTGCACATTGCTGTATGTATTGCTGTCTAGTGTTGAACCCTGTTAACACCTAAATTTAGCATCAAAGATTAGTCTAGCAAAGTTTGATCAAATTTGAAAAAGGACCCAAAGCTTCTGTATAAGGCCGGTCTGACCGGCGGCAAAATAGTGGTCCGACCGACGATACAATGGCGGTCGACCTCAGATGTTTGGGCGGTCTGACCTTCAGTCTTGAGTCCGAATTCAGTTTTGTTATTTCTCGTATTTTCTTACTCGAGACTGGGGTTTTTAGAGTCCTAATTGTTCTTTAAGCCTAATAGGACATAGAGAAAATCCTGTAGATACAAGACCACCCCTTCTATAAATATAAGGGGGCCAAGACCGATTGAACAAGAACCAATCAATCGTTAAAATCAATCTATTACCCCTACCTTCTATATTCTACATCTTCTTTCTTCTTTCTTCCCGTATGCCAAGTCTATTCACCTCCAATTCCCCAATTGCTCATCATCTCTCGTCTCTAGGTATTTGACGATGTCATAGCTGGATTACCAAGCCTAGGATAAACTGACGCACGCTCACCCTGACGAGTCCCCTCTTGGATGATTGTTCAGCGCCATCAAACACCCTATGGCGGCGTGTCTCCGAGTGCCATTGTGGGTTACACACAAAGTGCTCACATGTATCCTGATGCATTTTGGTGCCAACACACTTTTTGGTGACTTCGCTAGGGAACAATTTCGATTGTTATAGCCGAAATTCTACTTCTCCACCATGAACTCTCACACTGAGCTACATCAAGACAACATCATGGCGACAGAATATGGAGAGTTGCCGGAAGCTAATCGCCAGGCGTTCGAGGCTTAAATTGAAGATCTACGGCGAAGATGGCTTCATGCTACCGGAAGACGAGGCAAGACGTCATCAAGCAAGGGGAATTTACGTTGCCCGTCGACAACAAATCTAAGGTTACAGCCGATTCTAGCAATACCCCTGTTCTTGCATCTGAAATTGCTCAAACAATAGATGGTGCTGTTGTTGATAGCTTAAATAATCGGTTAACATCTTTTAGTACTAATTTTCAAAAAACCTTAGATGCTCGCATGAATGAGCTAGAGAATTGGCTGGTATGGTATTCCATCGGATTTTAATATAACAGTGAACCTATGTATGGTATTCCATCGGATTGTTAGGTGGTGTATCTACTTCATATAACAGCGAATCTATGTATGGTATTCCATCGGATTTTAATATACCAAAATTACTTATACAACAAGATTGGCCGATGAAAAATACCTATAGCCACTCAATATAGTAGATCCTAGGTTCACCCCTATGGCACTGTACGTTGGTTAGACCGGTATAACACCGCTGGTCCGACCGGAGGTAGCGCTATGTCGCTATTCAGACCGAAGACAGTGGCCGGTCCGACCGGGGGGCACCGCCGGTCCACCCCCCCTCTCCCCGCTTGATGAGTTTTTTGGGATCGGCTTCTACATTGGCCGTTCCAAGTTATCCTATGGCCAGTGGCTATGTTCTAGTAGAAGCTATCATGCCTTACACCATTGTTGCCCCTATCTCTCCTATTGTAGCATCTTAGAATTCGGCTAATCAACATAGAATATTGTCGAATCCTTTAGTCAATGGCACACAACCACAACCCAAAAATCTCAAAGATGAGATTGCCAAAGCATTAAAAAAATGCCTTCGGTATAGACACTAGAGTCAAAAAGCGCATATATCAGAAACCCTATCCTGATTCCTACCACAATGTTCCATATCCTCAAGGGTTTAGGGATAGTCTGAAGGTGAGGGAAGAAGGAAGAGGAAAAAGTTCACGCAAAACGAGGTGAGCCATTAGCACATGATTAATTGAGTATTAATTATTTTAAACTTAAAAAATGGATTAATATAATTTTCTAAAGCAACTTTTATATAGAAAATTTTTGCAAAAAACGCACCGTTTAGCAGTTTGGGAAGCGTGCTCACGAAAAACGAGGGAAAATTTTCCCTTAACTGATTGTTCCGAACAGAGCCTTAGAGTGCCTCACTTTGTCAAATTTTCTGGAGAAAATGGCCGGTCTATTTTAGAACATATCGGCCAATTTATTGTACAATGTGGAGAAGCTAGTGTTACTAGTGTTTTAAAACTTGGCCCTTTTCTATTGTCTTTATCTAGTGCTGCATTTATTGGTTTATATCACTTGCACCAAATTCTATTCATGATTGGTCTTAGTTAGAACAAAAGTTTCATTATTACTTCTTTACTAGTGAGACAGTTAAATTTGTCTCACTTGACATCGGTTAAACAGAAGCATAATGCGTCTATTTCTGAATATATTAGAAGATTTAGATACACAAGAAACAAGTATTTTAGTTTAACACTTTTTGATAAAAAAATTAGCTAATTTGGCTTACTCTGGTTTGTTTGAATACTTAAAAGAAAACTAGATGGTCATAGTTTCTTAGATATAGCCAATTACTTCAAAAAGCTCTGGCTCAAGAAGGCGGAGCTAAAGAAGCCAAAGTCTCACAAAAGTTTAAGTTTGACCGATCCAATGTTAATATAGTTAATCATGAGATTGAATCTTCGGACCATGAGACAGTTGATATGTATACAACCGAATTGACTTGGTGTTCTAAGTCTAAACCATTCGTTTGCTCCGCCCTTGAGCCGGTTGGTCATAAGAATTGACATGAGGAAGTAAAATTCACATTTGATGTGATCAAATACGATATAATATTTAACTATTTATTAGAAAACAAACAAATCAAATTGTCGCAAGCTCATGTCATACCGCCGCCGGAGGAATTAAAGCAATGAGCATATTGTAAGTGGCACAATTCCTATTCTCATTCCACCAACGATTGCAATGTATTTCGTAGACAAGTGCAATCGATCATTAATAAAGGACGGTTGACATTTACGAAAAGTAGATGAGCTCCCTTTTCCTGTACACACCATTGAGTTATAAGAGAAGAAGAACCCTGATGACAAGGAGGAGATCACATTGAAGATTTCAATGCTCGGGGGGCAAGACGAGCCGAAGGTTCCAAAAGATAATAAGTGACCAAAGAAATCAAGATCACCTGCAAGGTAAGATGGGAGACGAGCAAGGACAGATCTTCTGCAATATTATTTATCATCTTCTTCATGGTTTTACCCTTGGTATGGGCCATGAAGCTTTTATAGTACATGGATGATGCCCACTTATATGCAATATTATTATCTATTATGGGCATTACCTTAGCAACCGATTTGAATAATCATCCGCGCTAATCTCATAGCCAGTCAAGACGAAAGAATCGATCACAAAAGAATCAACGTAAGAAAGTGGTGAAACAAGAGTGGAGGCCAAAGAAAAATGTAACAATATCTGAGCAAGAGATGGCCTCTCTAAATAAAATCGTTACATCGCCGCTAAACATATAGCCTTAGAGGCGTTTATGGCCGGTATTGGTGGATATCGTCTTTAGTTAACCCCGTGCTTAGTGCTTTTTGGCTCACAAATTCAACAAAAAGGCAAGGGGGCATATGTTAACACCCAAATTTGGCATCAAGGTCAAAGTATAGCAAGGTTTGGCCAAATTTGAAAAAGGGACCCCGAACCTTCTGTACAAGGCTGGTCCGACAAGGGGCAAAATGGTGGTCCGATGGGCGGCACAATGGCGGTTCGACCTCAGGTGTTCGGGTGGTCCGACCTTTCGCCTCGAGTTCGAATCCAATTTTGATATTTCTCGTATTTCCTTGCTTGAGGTTGGGGTTTTTAGAGTCCTAGTAGATCTCCAAGCCTAATAGAATATAGAGAAGACCCTATAGATAGGGGGCCAAAGCCGATTGAACAAGAACCAATCAATTATCAAAATCAATCTATTACCCCTACTCTCTATATTCTACATCTTCCTCCTCCTTTCTTCTTGTATTCCTAATCTATTCATCTCTAATCTACGGTGTTTGAGGACGTGCTCGCTGGCATGCCGAGCCTAGAACAAACTGGCGCATATTCATCCTGATGGGGTCTCTCCCGGATGATCGTTCGTTGGCATCTACCCCCTCCCCTCGTGGCGGCATGTCTCCGAATGCTGCTGCGGTTGCACACATGGTGCCCAAGTGTGTCGGAGTGACACAATTTTATGCCAACAAACACCAAACAAAAAAATAAATCTAGTTCATATCCCATGCAGTTCCAAAGTAAGAAGTCAGAATTTGCTGTGCAAATATTCAGAAATCAGAGGAAACAATCTATGCAGCTTGTTGAGTTGGCATTGCACACCAAAGCTTTGAAATATATTGCATGCTACTAAGATGATCCTTGGCCGAACATAAACAGCTTTATCTCTTGATTACAAAAACCCTCTCTGCTCTGCTCTGTTCCGTGGTGCAGGATGTTCAGTTCGGTTCATCACTTGTACTGCACGACTCAATTGCTACTCTTGAGACTTCATCTCTCTCGCAAAAAAAGAGAAAAACGAGCCAGAGTTGTAGCTTTGTAGGCACCGTCCAATTTGATCAGATCAAAATCATAAAATAATGAAATAATAATTCATATTATTTTTTAAAGAGATAATTATCAAAGTAATACTACTAAGAGATACAGGGCCTCTCTCCCGTGATGGGTTGGGCCGTTTGAAAGAAAGCCCATCAAGAGATCCAGGGCCTCCCTCCATGCAACTCAATTAATAGGCCGCAATTCATTCCAAGCCTACCAAAATGAGCCCAACTAGTATCGGCCCGTGTCACGTAAGCTCCAATCCATACGGGCCCAGGATTCAGCTAAAACGCCTAACGTGATCTGGGCCGTATATACTGGATCGAACGGTTACCGCAGAAGCTTCTCCTCCCGACCCTTCTCCGGCGACACGCCGGTGGCCCATGGCGATCGATGGCGAGCCGACTCAACCATCATGAGAGCAGAGGAGGAGAAGGAGGAGGGACAGAACGGCGCCGACAACGACCACGGGAAGTTGGAGCCTTTCTTCTATGATGAGGCGGCGGCCACGGCGCACGACGAGAGGTGGGCGGCACACAAGGCCGTCATCGACTGGATCAGCGAGACCGATCCAGAGACGGGCACCGTCATCTACAACCGCTACCACGAGGAGGACTTGTCCGAATTCGAGATCGGCGAGGTGTTTCCTCTTCCTCCCATGAGCTTTCACCACCCCGCATACTAGCCTGGTGAGGCAGCTCTACCATGGCAACATGGTCAACGTGCTCGCTGTCCGCATCGCCGATGATGTACCCTTCCCCATCGCCATCTACAACTCAGTCATCGCCAGAGACGACCTCGATCGCAAGTGCCTTCCTCTCTTCCGTCGCTGCAAAGATGATCCTTAGATCAGTGGTGGCTCCAGAAATTTTTTGTTGGGTGGTCCTTTTTGACATGTCAAACTTTTATAACATAAAAAACTCAATATACATAACGTAAAATTAAGTCAAAATACGATACAAATATAGCGATAGTATCTCATAGCATCGTAAATTACTTAAAATTAGCATTTAGGTTTGAATTTGCAAAAGTTACAACATAGATAAGTTAAATATTATACATAGATAAAATATTAGAGTAGTAATTCTTATCTATACTTCGAGTCTTCATAGACATAAAATTCTTTATAATGTCTTCTTCGCTAACTTGAGAAAAGATATCCCGCTCAATAAATATGATCAAATAATTATTCAATAATTTATCACACATACTATTTCTCAGCTTGCTCTTCACAAAACTCAATGCGGAAAATACTCTCTCAATACTTGCTGTTGCAACAGGTAATATCAATACTAATTTGAGAAGCAAATAAACCAAATCAGAAAGAACATGCTTGTTTGTTTCAACAAGCTTAATAGAGAGCTCGGCAAGAGTTTCTAGACCTTTAAACCTTTCATCCTTTCTCATATCATCGATAAAATTCTCTAGTTGCAATTCAAATCTTATCAAATCCATGCTTGAAAATTCCTTTGGATAAAACCTGGCAAGCTTGCGTACTTTTTGTGTATCATAAGAAGCAAATGAATTGAATGGATTTAATGCTGACATGCAAATGAGCAACTCCATATTAACCTCATCAAACCTACTGTTAAGCTCTTGACTTATTTTGTCAACCACACCAATATACACTTCTCTTCTAAAATGATCATCATTTGTCTGGTCCGGATAAAACCGTGAAGATCTTCCATGAGGCACATATTTACCCTCTAAGGTAGGAACTTGAATACTATGTTTAGTGCAAAATGAAACGACAGTTCCTTCAAAGAATTCTTCCCATCCATTGGATTTAAATTTTTGTATTTTTCCTTGCCAAAGTTACAAGTGACATTGCATTAACAATATCTTGGTCTCTCTTTTGCAAAGACAAAGACAACTCATTTGTATATCCAAGAATGACAAGCATCAAATGTGCACTGAAAACAAAATCAAATGATTCAAATGTTCCAACCACGGCATGTATTTTTGGCCAATCATCTCTTTGTGTGGGATCTTTTCCAAGAGTTATGAGCACCTCGTGAATTATGGAGTATATACCAATAAAATGCAATATTGTTTTAAAATGAGAACTCAATCTAGTACCACCGGGTCTAGCTAATCCCATCTCTTGGTTTAATCCAATCCCACTTTCTATTTCACCCAAATCAAGTGCTTCCATAATCTTTTGAGCTCTAACATCTCGAAGCATATTATGACGCTTACAGGAAGTACCAATAATATTCAGCAAGTAAGAAACTTGAGTAAAAAACCACATACAATCATCATTTCCCTTGGCAACAGAAACAAGAATCAATTGGAGCTGATGTACAAAACAATGGATGTAATAGACACAAGGAGACTCTTTCATGATCAATGTTTTCAGCCCATTAATCTTTCCTTTCATATTACTAGCCCCATCATATCCTTGACCACGGATTTGAGAAGGAGTCAAGTGATGATCAGTAAGTAAAGTTTGAATTGCTTTCTTAAGTGCCATAGCAGTGGTATTTGCTACATGAACTACTCAAGGAACCGCTCACATACCTTCCAAATTTGTCAACATAACGCAAACAAAGAGCTAGTTGTTCTTTATGTGAAATATCACTAACCTCATACAGCAAGAATTGAGTAATAATCATCACCAAGGTCATCAATGATGCGCTTAGTAGTTTCACCGGCACAACATTGGATGATTTTTCTCTTTGTATGCCTAGAAATAGTCAAGATGCAATTTCCAGGACATTTTTTCAAAACTAATCGTCCAACTTCTCATTGTTTCAGCAAGCCATTTCAAAGTTCAATGAAATCCCTCTGTTTATTAGATTCTTCACTTTCATTATGTCATGAAATTGCCAATCCTGTGTTAAAAGAAATCTTAGACATCTAAGTGAATAGGCCTTTCAACCTAGCCTTATACGAATTTCATTCTCATTTGACACTTCACAATGACATTATCAATTGAACACCTTTACAAATAGACTGTATTTCTCTTGAGCTTTATTGTGAGCACTTGCTACACCTCCCACATATTTGTCAAGCGTTTCGGCTTTGTTCCAATTTCTCCAACCATCCTTAACAAAATTACTACTTCCGCTACCAAATAAAAAACATATCATGCAAAACCCAACATCCTTTGCAACACTATATTCAAGCCAATGGTACTTGTGAAACCAAACAAAATTGAAGTGGCACTTCTTACCATATATTTCCCTGATTGGGAAATCATGTGAATAAGGTTGGTTTGGATCTTTCAGAATATATGCACGCCGAACAACATCTTGTTCATTGACATCATAGTTTTCAATTGGGGGCCTTAATCCTGGATCAAATTGAAGGTGATTAACATCATACATTAGAGATGCTTCTGTTCTTGATTTGTTGATCTTCAACAACTTCCAGTTACAGGTGCCGCCTTTGAACTAACTCTTTTTCTCAATTGAGCGGCGGAGAGCTTCTTCTTCAATAGGATCTGAATATGATGCCCTCTTCTTTGCCTTTGCTTCATATTTCCGAAAGAGTGATGCAATATCTCCATTTCTTTTCATATCTCACTGCAATTTGCACTACAAATTAAAGAGACAAAGAAACAAATTCGCACTACAATCTCACCAAAGACAGGAAGTTAATTTTGCCAATAATTGACGACCGATCAAAAGCTACGTACCTACTTTATTTTCTGCTCTCTCGTTCCTCTCTGTTTATATTTATATATATGTAGCTGCAGTACAGCTCTGTATATTTATATATATGTCTACAATATAGGCAACAGACAGTGAGGCGTGCCTGAGGGGATCCAGAAGAGGCGGCCATCGGGAGGGCCCGGCTGAGTCGGGAGCGGCGCGGCGGGAGGCGGCGGCGGCGACCGGCGGGCACGGGGTGGGGGCGGCAACCGGCCGAGCACGGGGGGGCCGCATGGGCGGGGAGGCGACCGGCGGGCATGGGCCGGCGCGGCGCGGGACAGGTGGGCACGGGCGGCACGCGCCGGGCGCGGCGGGCACGGGCAGCGGCGCAGCGCGGCTGCCTCCCGATCTGGTTTGTGCTTCTCTGCTGCTTCCCTAGGCTACAGTATTGGGTTGTTGAGTTAGTGGGCCGATTTTTTGGGGGTGGGGTACTTCTGGGCCAAATTCTAGGGTGGTCCAAGGCCCACTCGAACCACCCTCTAGAACCGCCACTGCCTTAGATCATCACATCAAAGGTAACATCTTTCCTGATCTTTATCCATTGCATTGCAGGCAGCATGGAGGGCCATATTTGTGAGATAGATTGACTCAACGTAAATCGTATTGATAACAGAGCGCGAGTACATATAGGCATGGCACCGTCCTTATCTGTATGAAGCCAACTTATAGAAACATAATCGAGATAGGATTGGAGGAGTCCGGTCGAAATACATAAGATAACATGCCATGTACAGATAATATTCTAACACCCCTGCAGTCGCGACGTCGATGGAACATACGTTGAGACTGGAACGGAACTCGGTGATAACTGGAGAAGGCAACCCCTTAGTGCAGATGTCAGCATATTGGGATGAAGTAGGCACATAAAGAACACGAGCTGCATCAACAGCAACACACTCCCAAACGAAGTGGAGATCTATCACGATGTGCTTGGTGCGCTGATGCTGAACTGGGTTTGTCGATAGGTAAATAGCACTAACATTATCACAGCAGACGAGGGTAGCTTTAGAAGGAGGTGCATGAAGCTCAGGGAGAAGCTGATGAAGCCAACTAGTCTCGGTAGCGGCGTTGGCAACACCACGGTACTCACTCTCGGCACTGGAATGGAACACCGCATTTTGGTGTTTAGATGACCAGGAAAAGGTTGTCACCAAGAAAAACCGCGTAGCCAGGTGTAGACTTCTGTGTACTAGGGCAGCCAGCCCAGTCACCATCAGAGTAAACCACCAAATCAGCAAAAGACGAACGTCAAATATGAAGTCCATAGTCCAATGTCTCGCGGATGTAACGGAGGATTCGTTTGAGTGCCGAGAGATAGGGCTCGCGAGGATCATGCATATGGAGGCACATTTGCTTAACGACATAGGATATGTCGGGCCTAGTGAAGGTGAGATATTGAAGCGCACCTGCAAGACTTCGAAAATCAAGTTGGATTAGCCACGGGGCCATAGTCAGTAGATAGCTTGACATCTATGTCAACAGGAGTATTACACGGCTTGCAAATCAGACATACCTGCCCTCTCGAGAATTTCAAGACAATACTGCCGTTGGCATAGAAGGAGTTCGGATGGCTGGCGAACAACGATGACCCCAATGAAGTGGTGGAGGGACCCATGATACTTCATGGAGAATTCAAACTGTAGCGAAGAGATCGTCCACTGGAGGAGGCTGGCCAAGGAAGTAGTGAGGACGATGTCGTCCACATAAAGCAGAAGATACACATTATCGGCACCTCGGCATGAACAGGGATGTGTCGGACTTAGCCTCTGAAAAACCAACAGAGAGCAAAAAAAGCTGGAAACCGGCTGTACCAAGCATGCGATGCCTGCTTCAATCCATAAAGAGACTTGTTGAGACGGCAAACCATGTCGGGTCGACTGGAATCAATAAACCTAGGTGGCTAAGTGCAGTGAATAGTCTCCTGAAGAATACCATGGAGGAAAGTATTTTTAACATCAAGTTGATGAATAGGTAAATTGTGAGAAACGGTGAGACTGAGAACTGTTTGTACAAGTCTCATCGTGGTATATGATGTTACCATAGGATGAGCAGGATATTATATCAAATGATGCTACATTCTTATAATCAGTCGTAATGATCTCTTGTTTCATTATGGTTGACGTAACATACATAGGCTTACTCCTAGGTTTATCCGGTAAAACACATCAGTCAACAGGAAAACATTTTAGTTTACACATACATCCCTTTATAGAGTATTTTTGTAAACTACCCCAGTTTGGATCGCTACGGTTGGTAGCCATCAGTATTTTTGTAATAAGACCCCTGGTTACGATTTTAGCGATCCAATCAAGGGTACATTCTTTTAGCCTTTCATTTACATAGGGACTATACTGAAAGATTGCCCGCCTTTCTCCCTCGCACGGCTTGATCTGGGCCGCCTATCTTAGATCCAACGGTGACGGTGTCCTCCATAAAATCTCCCCTTCTCACCCCCCACCCACCAGCCACCCTCTCCGGCGGCGGCGGCGCGGACTCCGGCGATCCCCGCCACCACGATAGGACAGAGAGTACTTCGGCAGCCATGGCCGTGGTCGGGGCCTAACCTAACCGCCATGGAAGGAGGCGACTGGATTCGAGCTCAGGGATCGTTTCCGCCGCTACGAGCACACCCGCGTGCCGCGCGGCGACGGCGACGGCGACCCGCGGGCGAAGGTATGGGCGCCCTCTTCTCCGGCGCTCGGCGACACCTATACTCGCCTCCCGGTAAGTGTCCGCCCCCCACGGCTCCGCCTCTCCCTTTTCCCTCCCTGACAGCTCAAGAGGAATCTGCAGAAATGGGGATCGAATTGGTCTTGAACTAACACAAGCATTGCTACGAGATGATGCGCTGTTTTGATGAGATGTGCATTATCTGAATCTTGTTCTGCATGATACTAAATACGCTAATCTGAACTCTAGGACAGGAAACTGATTTTGCCATGTGAGCTCATTTAGAAGGTTGGGAACACATCTTTTTCAAAATGATATCATACGATGTTTGCATGACATGAGTAGTAATTACCGGATTGCTATCGGGCCAAGCCTATTGCTGATCTAGCATTTTGTATGGACAGAAGTCCAACAGGAGTGGTAATCAATTCGTACGTAGCGTCATTATGCCCTTATCGATCATCGACTTTTTGACCATACGAAGGATTGTTTTCATGTGGACTGTTGAAAGTTTTGTGCTCCGTAAATTTATTGGCTTTCAAGATTTTCAAAGTTGCGCCGGAATTCACAAATATGTGTTCCCATGGGTTCTCTAGATCAAGTTTTCTGCCATTATTTTGTTCTCACCTAACTGCCTTTTTTTGGCTCATTTATGTTTAATTCGTATGAGTTGGGTCGATGGTAGGTTTGATCTAATTCTTTGAAAAATTTAAAAGTTTCAAAAAAAATTCCAAAGAAGACAAATAGACATAGAACCATTATTTTTAACCAAATAGGCTACAATATTCTGCTGGTAACCAGTAGGGACAGCAGCAGCTTGATACAATATTAAGACCTACTCCCTCTTACCTGCCCATGGCTCACATCCATCCAAAAGGAAGGATCCTCTTTTTGGTTATCCATCTCTGGAAGGCAGACATCAGCTGGCTTCTGTTGTTTAATCTATGTCAAGATTTTAGTTCTTTTGGAACTGATAGTAGCTACTTCTACCAAGGACATACTTCGGTTTGAAAAGTATGCAAATCCTGGCAGGCAGTCAAGTCGCTTTCTGTCTTTATTCTCTGAAGAACAGCAGTTCCACACCTCTTGAGTGTTGCACTGGCAATAAATAATTCCAAACCTTAAGCCTTTTCACATTGCATCTGCGTCTTCGCAGAACTCTCAGAAGCCAACCTAGATAGCAAGCAAGCATGGGGGGAGGCAGCAAGATGCATGGCCAATGTTTGTTCATCATCGTTTGCCTCATCCATGCTGTTCATGTCCTCCCCAGGTGCACAGCTCAGTCTAGTGATGAGGAAACACTGCTTGCATTCAAGGCCACCATCTCTGGTGACCCGAATGGGGTTCTTGATACATGGGTCGCCACCAATGGAAGCATGAATGCCACAGACAGCATCTGCCAGTGGCGCGGTGTGTCATGCCAATCCCGGCAGCGCCCTGGGCGTGTGACGGCACTGGAGCTCATGTCATCCAACCTGATGGGTGTGATAAGCCCAAGTTTGGCCAATCTTTCCTTCCTGCACACACTCAACCTCTCTGGGAACCGTCTCTCTGGCGGCATCCCATCAGAGCTTGGCCGTCTACGTCGCATACGGATCATCAGCCTTGGCGGGAATTCTCTGATCGGCGACATCCCGGTATCTCTCACCAGTTGTGCTCATCTCACCCATCTCGAGTTACCAAGGAATGGATTGCATGGTGAGATTCCGGCAAACTTCAGCAACTGCTGGGAACTCCGGGTGTTCAATATCAGTGCGAACAGCCTGTCTGGTGGCATCCACGCATCGTTTGGGTCGCTGTCGAAGCTTGAGTTCTTGGGCCTGCATCGGTGCAACCTCACTGGTGGCATCCCACCCGCATTGGGTAACCTGTCCTCACTCTTAGCTTTTGATGCCAGTGAGAATCACAACCTTGGAGGTAGCATACCTGACATGCTGGGTAGACTCAAGAAGCTGAACTTTCTGAGGTTAGCTTTTGCTGGTCTAGGAGGGGCAATTCCAGTCTCGCTGTTTAACATTTCATCCCTTAGGACACTTGACTTGGGAAACAATGATATATCTGGTATGCTGCCGCCTGACTTCGGCATCACCCTACCAAAAATCCAGTTTCTTTATCTGTACAACTGCCGGCTCCATGGAAGCATCCCACCATCGATAGGAAATGCAACAGAACTCCGTCGGATCCAGCTTCAGAGCAACGGTCTGCAGGGAATTGTGCCACCTGACATTGGCAGGCTGAAGGATCTCGCTAAGCTGAACCTTCAGTTTAACCAGCTGGAGGACAAGTGGGACAAGGACTGGCCACTGATGGCTGCATTAGGGAATTGCAGTAGGTTGTTTGCACTGAGCCTCTCAAGCAATAAGTTTCAAGGTGTGCTGCCGGCTTCTCTTGTCAACCTCACCATTGGAATAGAGAAAATTTTTATGAACGAAAACAGGATAAGTGGCACCATTCCCCCGGAGATTGGCAAGTTCAGAAATCTTAATGTTCTTGCACTTGCTGACAATGCACTGACGGGCACCATACCAGAAACAATTGGTGGTCTCCGCAGCATGACCGGGCTAGATGTCTCAGGCAACAACATATCCGGTGAAATCCCACCAATGCTGGTTGCAAACCTTTCCCAACTCGCTTTCCTGGACCTCTCAGAGAACGACCTGCAGGGAAGCATACCTGAGAGCTTTGAGAGAATGAGCAGTATTGCAATCCTGGACTTGTCTTACAATCGGTTCAGTGGCATGTTACCAAAACAAGTTCTGGGTCTCTTGTCTCTAACCTTGTTCCTGAACTTGTCTCACAACACTTTCTCAGGTCCAATCTCTTCAGAGGTTGGCAGATTGAGCAGCCTTGGGGTTCTCGACTTGTCGAACAATAGGCTGTCTGGAGAGATACCGCAGGCGCTCGCTGGGTGTCAATCGATGGAGTACTTGTTTCTGCAAGGAAACCAACTTGGTGGCATAATTCCCCAATCTCTTGTATCTTTGAAAGGGCTTCAACACCTGGACATGTCGCATAATAATTTGTCTGGTCCAATTCCAGATTTCTTTGCAACTTTTCATTACTTGCGCTACTTGAACTTGTCCTACAACCAGCTTGATGGAGCGGTGCCAACAACTGGAGTGTTCAATGATACTAGAGAATTTTTTGTTTCTGGGAACAGAGTTTGTGGTGGTGTTTCAGAGTTGCAGCTGCCGAAATGTCCTGATCACTCTGGTAAGAGCTCACATAGATCAAGAACTGTGCTGATTGTGTCAGTTTCTGTTGGATCTTATGTGGCTCTAGTCCTCATCGTAGGCACCCTTTTTATATGTGTTCTGAAGCCAATGAAAGAGGTTATACAGAGCAATGAGACATCTCCTCTACCAATATTGATGGAGCAACACTGGAAATTATCCTATGCAGAACTACATAGGGCTACTGATGGGTTCTCTGCAGATAACCTGATTGGTGTTGGAAGCTTTGGCTCAGTGTACAAAGGAGCTCTAGGCTCTGAAGACCAGGAAGTCGCTATAAAAGTGCTGAACCTTTTGCAGCATGGAGCCGAAAGGAGTTTCTTGGCTGAATGTGAGGCCCTAAGAAGTATTCGGCATCGCAATCTTGTAAAGGTCATCACAGCCTGTTCGACCGTGGATCGGAATGGAAATGATTTCAAATCTTTGGTGTATGAATTCATGCCTAACAGGGACCTGGACAAATGGCTCCATATGACTATTGATGGTGATGATGAGAGTTCCACCCGAGTGCTAACCATGTCTGAAAGAGTGAGGATTGCACTGGATGTTGCTGAAGCTCTCGATTACCTGCACCACCATGGCCAAGTGCCCATTGTTCACTGTGATCTGAAGCCAAGCAATGTCCTTCTTGACAATGACATGGTTGCCCATGTAGGGGACTTTGGGCTGTCACGGTTTGTGCTGGGAACAAACAGCAATTCCTTACAGCATGCTAGTATTTCAGCTGGGATCAAAGGGACTGTTGGATATATTCCACCAGGTAATTAGGACTCATGTCTGAACTACTATCACATTTGTGTGACAAACGTTTCATAAAACACCTGAATGATAAGGCATTGACAATTTTATTTCTATTAATGTTTGAAAGAGTATGGAATGGGTGGTGAAGTTTCAGTGGAAGGAGATGTCTACAGCTATGGAATCCTGCTGTTTGAGATGTTCACTGCAAAGAGGCCGACAGATAATTTGTTTCAGGGAGGTAGAAGCATCCGCAGCTATGTTGCAACAGCTTATCCTGACAGGGCCACGGAGATTGTTGATCAAGCAATGTTGCAGCTTAAAGATAAGATATGTTTGAAAAGAAGATGGAAGGATGCATAATGTCAGTTCTCGAGTGGCGCTGCAATGTACGGAGGACTCACCGAGAGCAAGGATGCTCACCGGAGATGTCATCAGAGAGCTAATTTCTGTGAGGAATACTTGTGAAGGTTAATTGCATCTAGACTGTTTTATCTACAAATTTTGGTATTGTCAATAGCATGCCTGTGCTGAAAGTTCTGTATTCATATTCATTTTCGATGCTACACAATTGCAGACACTTATGATGAAAATAAAGCCACCTGACGATCTAATTCCACCTAGTATAGCTGGAGAGAGGTAAAGCTAATATATATAATCTTGTACATATGATAGTTGTTTTAACAATTAATTTGTAGCATACAAAGTCCAATTTATGTCCTATGCAGAAAACTCAGCTTTTCTTAGAATTAGATGCTTCTCTTTCCCCTTAAAGTTACAAAATTGTATGCAACCATTGTTCCTAATTAAGTGCCAATTGCTTATGAGATATACATAATACATCTTCAGTGCAGCACCTGGTATTGGATGGTAGAATTAACAGGCATACAAATGGGCCCAAGTTGAGCACAGCTAAAAGAATTACAGCACTAATGTTTTCTGCTGCTTGTGTACAGATACAGTGGATTATCCATGATCAACCAGATTATTCTGATGGCAACTTGCTTGCATTTCCCTCAAATGAGTAAGAGGCAGTAATTTCCAAAGTCCAAACAGTTCTACTACTCAAATCTGCAGGGCTAGCTAGCTGCACCTGCCAAACAAACCAGCTGGTGTTTGATTAATCTGGGTTGCATGGATTAGCACCTGAAAGCTGTACTACCTTGCATAAACAATGGAAGCATGGTCAATGCACATGCTCTTGGAAAGCAAAAGAAATGGTCATCATTAGCAATAACATATTTACTTTGGTCTTGTACCATCAACCACACAAGCTTACTAGTTTAGACCAATTCAAACTCATAATTCTTCCTTTTGATGTCGAGTTTTTTTTCTTTAGATGAATTCAAGATCAGATAGATATTGTTTGCATTAATTAATCCATCTGGTTAACTCTCCTAAGCCAAATATATTATATGCATAGCATTCCTTCCTTCCTGTCAGATCAAGCTACAGAAACCTCATTCTTTAATCATTAAGAAATGCACTTTACCTGCCTAATTACCTGCTTAGTAGCTTAAGTATCCTATTCTCTCATCATTATTTTTCATCCACTTTCTAGCTGTCACAGTTCCATTGGATAATAACCTGACACGAATATGAATATGCCACGACAGCCTTCAACACCGATAGGCTCTCTTCAGAAAGTTTTGAAAATTATATATTCCTAGTCTTCAAAAAAAGGAAGCGAAATTTAATATAGAAAGTGAAATTCTTGTGCTCTAGCGAGATAAAAAGACGCCGTAAATTAAAGAAAAAATCAGAGAAAGTTCTGGTGACGAGGAGGAAAGTTTCAGGAAGAATAAGGATCGCTGTCACAGCAAGCAATGGACAACGCAGCGGTAAAGTCAATTAGTTGTTGTTAATTAGGCACATAACCCGGTCATTAACGCGGATTGACACTAATGTAATTGCACTCGGTTGATTAGCATTACGCGTGGCGCGGATCTCGATGCGATCGTGCGGTTGGTGGCTGGTCGCACGAATCTTGATGCAGGGATGTGGCACGTATATATATAAAGATTGGAGAGGAGAGAGAGCTAAGCTGAGCTGCAGTGTTTGTTGTGCACGGTGAGATGGCCAAGGACTACGTGCTGATCGCCGCCTCCGTGGCGGCGCTCGTGGCGCTCTCCGCCGTCATGCTGGTGTGCTCAAACCGCCGGCGGTGCCAGCAGCGAGCGGCCGGAGCCGCTTCGGCGTCGCAGCGGAGCATCGAAGACGTGGAGCTCGGCCGGACGCCGGCGGCGGGGCTGGACGAGGCCGTCCTGGCGGAGTACCTGACGACGGTGTACTACTGTTCGTCTCGGTCGTCGGCGCCGAAGGAGGGGGCGGCGGTGGCGGCGGGCGACGACGTCGGCGACGACACACGGTGCGCGGTGTGCCTGGCGGACTACGAGGACGGCGACGAGCTCCGGCGGCTGCCGGACTGCGGCCACGCGTTCCACCGGCGGTGCGTCGACGAGTGGCTGCGGCGGCGGCCCACCTGCCCGGTCTGCCGGTCGTCGCCGCCGGCGAGGAGCGCCTCCGGTGACAGTGCTGCCGGTGGTGGCCCGACGTCGTGACAGCATATATATGTAATGTAGATTAGAGTTGTAGATGATGAAATGTCTCGTTTATATATGTTTTTCATTGCTAGTGTTGTTAATATATTGGATTGGTTCTACTATGGTACAGAGGAATCTCCCTCTATTCTTGAATAACTGACACTGCTGACTACGACCGTTTTATATTGACCACAGATTACTTTTAAATGATTATATTACGATAAATGAAAGTTATATGGTTATATTTATGACATTACACGCCTCGATAATATAACATATTTTTATGTACTTATAAATTTTCCAAAAAACAAGTAATCAATGTTTAAACTTAAATAATACCAATATCAACTATTCGAGAACGGACTGAGAAAAAGGTGTGTTTTTTTAGTAAAAGTTTGACATTGTTGATATATTAGTCTGGCTCTAATATGTAATGTAGATATACAATTTTCACTGTTTGTATTGTTAATATATTGGGTTGGTTCTACTCCGAATGATAACCTGCTATATTACTTTTTCACGGTTTGTATTGTTAATATGTTGGATCAACTACTGGGAGATACACCTATAGTCTATACAAGAGGAAAGCAGAAGTGTATTTTATTTTTTTTGAGTAAAAGTTCCACATAGCACCGGAATAATATGTACCAGATACATACAAGTAAATTATATATATTCCACATAGCACCTATAGTTATATAATTTGCAGAAAAAAAGAATAAAAAAGACAGATTTTGTGCATACCAGCACGCCTATTGATCTCGCGCGCTCCAATTTAGCTATGTGCATCTCTCTTAATGCAAAGATCCCGAGATACTTGGCTTTTATTATCATCTAAAAAATAATAGGTGTGTTTGTCTATATGTAACATACAAAAAAAATTATAAAAAAATAAAAGTGATGTATGAAATGCGGGAGGCAATGAAAACACATCTCTTACGCTAGCATAACAACATGGATGCATTTTCGTACTAGGAACATATGCATAAATATTTTGGACCAACAAAAAAAATTCATGAGGAAGATAATTAAAATATCTCACCACATAATAAATCTACTGTTAATTTATCACCCTCTCTAGGGCTTCAACAAAATTTGATCAAACTAGTCAAACAGTGTTTTGAACTAGTCCCTAATCGACAAAATCAAGACTATCTTTAAAAGGGCAACAAATTTCACAGAAACATATATAGGAAATAATTTATTCAATTACTAGATTATTTATCATGAATAAATATAAATTTTCCAGAATTTTAGCAACCAGTTTAGACCCCCTAAAAATTCATCCAAGCCTCAGCCAGGACCCTATTAATCTTTTTGCTGTGACCAAAATACTTGGAAATTTTGGATTAAAATTTGAAAAATGGAAACTAGGTACCTAAAACTTCATCCCTGAATTTTGGTACGAATTTAACACACCTCTAACAACACTGTTCACTCATCCAAAGACAGGGAGACATAAAACTACTGAAAATTCGGTTAAAACCTATTCCACCCACTGTCTACCAATACCACTCTGGTTTATCTAGACTGTATCGTCCCTGGACCCACCGCTCAGTCACTCTAGCTTGCCCAGGCCCTGTACATCATGGACACACAAGGAGAGATGCGCTGGCCATCGGTAGAACGCACGCGATGCGTGGGCACGACGTGTCGCCGTGCCAACGCCTCGCCCTGCCCTCAACCTTGCAACCCTCGCCAGCTTGCTCATTCAGTCATCCTCATCGCGTTCCACCGAAGAAACCGAGGCGAGAGCCCCTAGAACGGTGGAGATCATCTTCTTCCCCGACGCCGGCCAGGTCCATCCGCTGTCGCCATTGCGCTCTGGTGAGCTTCGCCGCAAGCTTTCCACCAGAACATGCTCTCTGTGAGGTGCCTAATCCATCCCTGCTTGCCCCAATTCCTGTCGTGCAGGTCGAGTGCACGCTGCACCGCCGTCCTTGCTGCCAGTGCCGTGGGCGCAGCCGCTGCGGTCGTCGCTGTTCCCGTTGATCGAGAGAAAGCCAAGCCGAGCCATTTCGCCATCAACTTCACCACCCTAACCAGAGCTGACAAGCCAGAAGAATCGAGCTACGAAGCCCTATACCGCGAGCACGACACCATCGTCTTCCTCCCCGGCCGCCGAGCTCTAACGGCCGTTCCGCCATCCCTGGTAGGTCTCCGTTCGATTCATTGCACAGGAGCCATCCTGAGGAAGCCTATGACCTTGCAGACACCTTGTCTTAGCCGTAGGCTGACTGAAGTGAGCTGCCGCCGTGGAACCGAGGGATCTCACCACTGCTGAGTCCTCTTCGACATTGCTACTGCTGCACAGATCTCGCCGACCTCCTCAAGCCCCACGGTGAGAACCTATGCACATATTAGACACACATGCATGCACTGGTTAGGCTAGAACCCGATCGTAGCTCATGTTCCCTCAGCGGCCCGAAGAGCCTTGCCGCTTGTGGCGCCACCATGCCTAGCTCTGGCCACCGTCGGCAACGAGACCACCACCGACAGCTTCGCCTTGGTCTCCTCTGTCTTTCTTTTGTTGGCCGCAACCCGAGCCGAGCTGCCGTTCGCCGTCACCGCTGCCGAGAAGCTCGCCGCCTCCGCTCTGCCTCGCTCTCCCCTGCTCTGCCTCGCTGACATGTGGGACCCGCTCAGCAGTAGAGAAGTTAGAGCACGATGTCACACCCTGATGTTACCCACACAAAATAATACCTGAGAAAAAGCCCAAGAAAAATAAATTTAATTGGCAAGAGGAATTAATTAAATATAAAAAATACAAAAAAAATAAATTATCATGGCCGAAAATATTTTTCTTATGTTCTCCTTGCCAAAATACATTAACTGGATTTTTAGTGGAATTTTCAGAGCACAGGAACTATTTAAAAAAAATAAAAAACGCTTATCGGAATTAATTTCACTCTGGAAATCATTTTCCTTTCTTTTCCTTTTGGTTTTCTCTTTTTTCTTCTTTTTCTCCTCTGCTGGGCCATCGGCCCAGCACTGTGGTGACGGCCTCCGCCAGCCCGCGCGCATGCCTACCTCCCGCCAACCCCACCTGCCAGCCGCCGCTCCTCCCGCTCTCTCTCTCTGCGCTGCGGGGCCCGTCTGTCAGCCCCGTCTTCTACCTCCGTCCAAATCGGGCGAAGGGGAAAATCCCCTCCACCGTCCGATCCGGCGCCGCTTCCCGCCTCCTCCCGCGCTCGCCTTTGGTTCAAATGGAGCGGTACCGAGTCTGCGCCCACTCCCCCACGTCCTCTGGCGTCTTCGTCCCCTCTCCCTTGCGAATCTCGTGCACGTTCCCGACGTCGTCGCCCACACTCACGTGCACGATTGGAGCCGTTACGGCCTCGTTCTCGCCCAGTCGAGCGCATAAAAAGCCTCTCCATCCTCTCCTCCGCCTTTTCCCCAACACGTCGAGCCTCCCTGTGCCCTAGAACCCCGTTGCCACCGCACGCCGAACCTCTGCCGCTTTACACAACTCCGGCCATCGCTCGCCGCCGATCCATACGCGCCAAGCACACCGCCACCACCATCACCTCCGCTGTGCTGTGTCGCTCGTCGGCCGCCACTCCGTGGAAGTCGAAGCCCGCCGGGACGCTTCGCCCTCGCGTGTGGTGAGTTCCGGCTCTCCTCATCCTCTCCGGCCGGCAAATTCCGCCGCGCCGCGTATCCGTTCTCCGACCTAATTCCTTTTCTGTCCTCCTCATCTCCCAGGGCACCTCGGCCGCCGCCTCACGCTCGTTCACCGCCGTCGGAGCATCGTCGCCGACGTCGTCCCGAAGCCATCGCCGCTACCTCCTCGCCGCCGTTGTCTTTGCACCGTTGCTCGCCGCCGCGAGTCACTGGTGAGAATCCCCGCCGTCTCCCCGTCCCTTTCCGCCTCTCCGTGTGCCCGCCGCCACGCCGGTGGTCTCCGGCGACCATCGGGTCGCGTGCGTGTCGCCGCCTCCCGCTCGGGATGGCCGGCGTGGCCGCCGTTCCCCGGGGCCGTCCGATCTGCCAGGCAGATCGGGGCCGTCCGTTGGCCGCCCCTGTGGCCGCCCGTGTGGTCGCCGTATCGGCGCCACGTGTGCGCCACGTGGCATGCCCGTTTCCGGCTCGGTGGACTGAGTCCACCGTGCACCGACGCCTTGAGTCTCTGACAGGTGGGGCCGCTGGTCGGCGCCGCCTCCCCCTTGGATGACGCCATAAATCGGATTAATGCGCATTAAATTGCTTGTTAATTATATTTGCACTGAAAATAACAGTAAAACTTCAATAAATCATAACTAATTCATACGAACTTCGATTAAGTCCATTCAGATTTTATTAAATCTAGAAAAATGCCAAGAATTCATTAAAAATACTTTCAGCCCATGTTTGTTTGCCCACATGTACTGTTTTTAACTGTTTATGCATTGTTTGTTGTAGAAACCGACGCCGATAATTCTCCTGTGTTTTACGAGGTTGTTGCAGAGTACCTTGAGCCAGAGCAAGGCAAGTCGCACTATTCCATTGATCACTTTGTACCCGTTTTTTTCGCTAAATTGCTTGTTTACTTAAATAAACTGCATTATTTCTATATTTCATGTGGGTGGGTTATAACCTATGCAATGTTAGGACTTTGAGTTAGCTTTGAAACCTGAACCCTTGTCACCTAGGTAATAATATGATTAGGTTACTATTCTTAGGAATGCTTAGCCATGCTTAGCAACATAACTCACATGGGAATTAAATATTATCTTTTCATATGATTCGACTCAATGTCGCAAAAATTGGTATTCTGGATAGGCTGGTGTTAAATTATTAAAATTTGAACTAAATGGTGGGCTTTGGGTGTGTGGTTCTGCTTGTCACACCCATGGCAATTAAAGACCGGTTCACGGGAACCACTTGGGCAACTATCGTACTTTCCACAAGCCAGCGTGGGCAACGGCTGGGCTTAAAGCGTTTCTTCTCCCTCTCCTAGACACCGAAGAAGAGGGTGAGCGGGATGGAGTTGGGTCGGCCCTGATCGGCTGCCGGATTCATCGTGGCGCAAGGGGGGTAGCCTGGCCAATATGGTGTGCCCTGTCGGCAGGTGCAACCTCAGTGTGGTGTGGATGGTTAGGGAGGGGTCTGTGAACGGTCCTGTCACAGCCTCTCACGGGGCATCGTGGTGATGCACTGGCACACGGGAACATGTGGGGCTGTGTCTTGTGGGTACAGTTGTACACCTCTGATTAGAGTAAACCTATTCGAATAGCCGCACCCACGGTTATGGGCACATTGGCCAAGACTCACCGTGATTAGTCTCACCTTTAGATAATTAATCTGGTTTTATGAAACTGGTGTGGTGGAAGGTGTGAGTCCAGTCGACGTGGTGGAGTTGACTAGGGTGACTGGTTAGCGTGGTGTAATGCTAATTAGTGGAGCCTGGTGAGCGTGGTGTAACGCTCATCAGAGATGCCTGGTGGACGTGGTGTAACGTTCATCAGCGCGGCCTGGTCAACGTGGTGTAGCGTTGATCGGGAAAAACTGGTCAGCGTGGTGTAACGTTGTTCAGTGGAGACTGGTTAACGTGGTGTAATGTTAATCAGTGGAGTCCGGGTAACGTCGTGTAACGGTACCCGGAGGAGTCTGGTGAACGTGGTGTAACGTTCATCAGTGGAGACTGGTTGACGTGGTGTAACATCAATCAGTTGGGAATAGTTGGGCCTGGTTAACGTGGTGTAACGTTAATCAGTGGAGAATTAATATTGTTAAATTAATCAACTTTTTACGGTTTGCGAACTACTACTGTTTGCAACTGCTTTTATGCAAAATAAACTCTATCCCATCTTTGTACCCTGTGCATATGCATAATTGTGGGTGTGTTTTGTTGAGTACTGTGTGTGTGTCGGAGGAGGGAACTCCAACCGCGGGGAGTCTGAGGACCCCCCTTTGAGGTTCGGCCAGGGGAGTTGTTCACAGGACGGTTGCGGCGTCGGATCGATGGCACGCAAGGGAGACAGGAGAAGTAGATAGGTTCGGGCCGCGCGGAGGCGTAATACCCTACTCCTGTGTGTATCTGATATGTGAGAGGTGAATGTGGTATGTTCTTACAAGATGTTCTTGAGGGGTGCTCAGGAGCTCCCCCTCACTTGGGAACGAACTCAGTCTTTTGTTTTCTGGAATAGCTCGAGAAGCTCTCTTAGAAGCTCCTCCTTTCCTGCAGGCATGGATCCTCCTTTCATAGTTCAAGGGGAGTCCACAGTGCCCAGTACACATGCCAGGAGAAAGCTTTTCTAGGTACGATATGTCTTGTCGCACACGTCCGCCCGCTGAGCCACGCCGGAGTTGGTTAGGCACGTCTAGTCGTCACGTTGCTCGGCTGCTGCGGGCGGCTAGGTCGTGAAGATGTGACGGCGCACGCCATCGCTGCTAGAGCGTGGAAAAATGAAGCCCTCTTAGTCAAATATGTCTGACTGCACAGGGAGCGGGCCCACGGGGGGCCATCATGAGAGTCCACGCACGTCCGAGCGGGCGACAGGGGCGACGCGCCCCGTCGCCTCGTCATTAATGCGGGTAGTTGGGGAGTTGATCCGCTCGAGTCAGGCTCGTGCCCGGGGCAGAGAGCTCATCGAGCCCTCCGCGCGCACAAGGTGCCGAGCCCCTTGGGGACCGAAGCTGTGGGCCCCGGGACCGGGGGGCGAGACCCGGGGCCGGGAAGTCCCAGCAATGTGCCCCGGGGACGCGACCCGGGGCCGAGGAGGTGGGTCCCGGGACCAGAGGGCGAGGCCCGGGCCCAGGAAGACCCGGTAATGTGCCTCAGGGATGCGACCCGAGGCCGAGGAGGTGGGTCCCGGGACCGGGGGCAAGGCCCGGGCCCGGGAAGTCCCAGTAATGTGCCCCGCGGACGCGACCCGGGGCTGAAGCTGTGGGTCCCGGGACTGGGGGGCGAGACCCGGGACCTGGGAATATCCCAGCAATGTGCCCCGGGACCGAGCCTGTGGCTCCCGGGACCGGGGGCGAGGCCCGGGAATGTCCCCGAGCCTGGGGCCCGAGGCAGATACGGGCGGTTGTCGCGACGTGCCCGGGGAAGGCGCACTCGGGCCCGGGCAGTGCTCGGGCCCCAGGTACTTGGCGGGAAAACGGCCATAGCCGGCCGTCAGCGGTGCAGAATGTGGGCCCCGGAGGAGCTGTCGTAGCCGAAGATCCATGCGTCACCGGGAAAAGTGGGGCCCCCAATCCCGTTTCGCCGACAGTGGCCCCTGGCCCTGTTGCTCGGCCGGGACCCACTCCAGGCAGGAACAGGGCCATGTCTTGGGGAAACAAGGAGACGCGGGGCCCACCTTGTTTGACAGAAGACGAGATGGGGCGACCGACGGCCATGATTGTGTCACCGCACCAACTGACATCCCTGCAGCCGCAGAAGAGGGGGATGCCAGGGCCCAGCCGTCTCTCGCGAGGGGGGAGCGGGCCCTGGTACTTTTTTGCTGCCCGGCGAACAGGAGTGGCGGGAGGCCGCCCAGGTCCGGGCGGATCACGAGAGCGGGCGGGCAGCGATCGCAATGGTGATGCAGCAGCTCACCGCCCATACGGTCACCACCGAGATCTTCGTGGCGACCCACCGGCTGGAGATTGAGGCGGCAGAGGGGCGCGTCGTCCAATTGGAGGGCGCCGCTAAATCCGCCGCCGACGAGGCCTCCCGCGCCCGGTCCGAGATGGAGGCACGGAAGAAGGAAATATCTTCCCGGGAGGAGCGCGTCCGGGCCCAAGAAGCCAGGCACGCGGCCCGAGAGCATGAGATCACTGCGCGCGAGGAAGCCGTGGTGGTTCGCGAGGAGGCACGGCAAGCCGTGGCCGACACCGTTGCAACGGTGGCGGGGTTCTTCGTCCGCGGCTAGCGCCTCGTGGAGCCGATGACCAACAAGGAGTCCGAGGAAGACGGCAGTCGTCTTCTGACACCGCCCGGGGTCCGGTCCGAGGAAGACGAGTGACCTCCCCCCGGACGACGACATGTCCTGGCCTCCGCTCGTGCTTGTGTTCCGATTTTACCTATCTTGTACAAAGAGAGACATTTGTATATGTATATAATCATGTTTATATTTTCGTACCTTTGCTTATTGTGTTGTTCCGGAAGTTGCTTATGTTTGCGCCCCGGGAGCTCGGTACCAAGGGACCGCGAGCAACAGGGCGCGAGTGTCGCGGAAACGGTTAAGTCCATCTTTCGGGCCCGGGGGCGCTCCGTGCCCTTGAGCGCTGGCCGCGAGAAGAGATTGCTTGATTGTGCGCGGGGGTCACCAGACAGCGAAGCACCCGGCGCTTCGGCGGTGGTCGGGGAGGAACTGGCCAGGCCGAGCACCGCTGCCTGCCCCAGGAATCTAGGCTGGCCCGACGGGGGGTTCTGCCCGAGACCCCAGGGCATCGACAGTGCCCGGGGCGCGGTCCACGACCCGGCCACCTGGCCTTGGCAACCGGGGCAGCGCTAATCCGGCGGCCCTCGCGCCAGGCTCCACGGGGAAAGACTGCTAGGAGAGAGAAAATACGAAAAAAAAGCCCCGCGTGGGTTAGGTATGGCCGAAGTGCTGAGCTTGTACCTTTTGGCTCGTCGAGAGCCCCTCGGGAACCGACCTTGACCGTGCGCGGGGGTCGCCAGACAGTGAAGCACTCGGCGCTTCGGCAGTGGTCGGGGAGGAGCTGGCCAGGCCGAGCACCGCTGCCCGCCTCGGGAATCTAGGCTGGCCCGACGGGGGGTTCTGCCCGAGACCCCGGGGCATCGACAGTGCTCGGGGCGCGGTCCACGACCCGGCCATCAGGCCTTGGCAACCAGGGCAGCACTAACCCGGCGGCCCTCGTGCCCGGCCCCGGCAGGTTCCGCTTTGCCCCCGGGGCCGAGGAGAACGGAACACGTGGCCATACAAACGGGGAAAGAATAGAAATTGAGGAATGTTTAAAGTCGGATAAGATTACGTATCTGGATGTTGAAAAGGGCGGTGTGGCACCGCGAGCACAATCCCGGGGCCAGGAGCGATGCTAGCCCCCGGCCCAGAAATTGCGCCGGAAATGAATCTGGGATGGGGCCCCCGGCCCGCGTCCAGGTTTGGAAAGAAAACCGGCGCAGGCCGAGGATGGGTCTAATCTGCACACGATGAACCGTGAGAGTACTTGGCTCGCTCCTTTGTCCATTCCATGCTACGAATCGTGGCGTCTACCACCTCCCAAGGGCCTCTTCGCGGTCGCGACCGTACGGAAGAAAGGATTGCGCATAAGTATTTTGCCCCCTAGCAGCGGAAAAAATCGAGCCCGAAGCCAACCAGGCGGGACACCGCAAGCCTGCGGGGGCCCGGGGTGCCGCGCAGAGGGGCGCACCCACTGCCCCGGGGCTTGGACAATGTCCGGGGTTTAGCAGGATGGGATACTGTAGCTCGCTGGTAGGGAACCAATAATTATACGCAAAACCCAGGCGCCGCACGGGCGCAGCCCGATTATGCCCCCAGGGGGAGACCGCTACGGACGCAACACATAGAAAAGGACAAAGGGCACGAGAACATAAAGCATACTGAAAAAGCTACTTAGGGGATGCATATGGGGGCCCCCGGCCAGCGCTGAGATTTGGAGAAAACCGACGCTGGCCCGAGCACCCCGCAACTTACAGGATGTGTTCATGGATAAAATTTGCGGAGATGCTCGATGTTCCAGGGATTGGGAAGCGGGGTCCCATCCTCCTGGCCCAGTCTTACCGAGCCCGGTCGGGAGACACTGTTCACCAGGAAGGGGCCTTTCCACATGGGGGAAAGTTTATTCTTTCTGGCATGTGTGAGGACACGGCGGAGGACTAAGTCCCCGACCTGGAGTGATTGGGCCCGAACCTTACGCTGATGATAGCGCTTAAGGCTCTGCTGGTAACGAGCGACGCGGAGTGAGGTGCGCTGCCTGCGTTCCTCGAGGAAGTCGAGGTTGTCGAGCTGCATGTTGTCGTGGTCGGCGTCGTCGCTGTAGCGTTGTACCCGGGGAGAGCCGAAGGTGAGCTCTGATGGCAGGACGGCTTCGGCCCCGTACACCAGGAAGAACGGGGTCTCCTCGGTCGCCCGGCTTGGTGTGGTATGATTCGCCCAGAGGACCGCCGGGAGCTCGTCGATCCACTTGACGCCATGCTTTTTGAGGTCGTCGTAGGACCTTGTCTTGAGGCCCGCAGGATCTCGGCATTCGCCCGCTCAGCCTGCCCGTTGCTAGCAGGGTGGGCAGGAGAGGCAAAGCAGAGCCTGATGCCGACATCGGAGCAGTACTCGCCAAAGAGCTCGCTCGTGAACTGCGTGCCGTTGTCGGTGATGATGCGGTTGGGGATTCCGAAGCGGCTGGTGATTCCCCGGATGAACTTGAGCGCTGAATGCTTGTCGATGTCAATCACGGGGAACGCCTCCGGCCACTTCGTGGATTTGTCGATGGTGACATACAGATGTCGATAACCCCCGACCGCCCGGGGAAAGGGGCTGAGGATATCGAGTCCCCAAACCGTGAAGGGCCAGGACAGGGGGATCACCTGGAGTGCCTGCGCTGGCTGGTGGCTCTGCTTGGCATGGAACTGGCACGCGCGGCAACGCTGGACGAGGTCGAACGCATCCTGCAAAGCCGTGGGCCAATAAAAACCTTGCCGGAAAGCCTTACCGACCAGGGATCGAAATGCGGCGTGGCTGCCACATTCCCCTTCATGGATATCGACGAGGATCTCGACGCCGGAGTCGCGCGGGATGCACTTGAGCAGGACGCCGTTGGCGCCACGTCGGTAGAGGTCCCCTTCTACCATGATGTAGCACTTAGATAAGCGAGCCACCCTTTCTGCCTCTGCATCGTCTTCGGGGAGATACGCTTGGAGAAGATATGCCCGGATTTCGTCCATCCAGGAAGGCGCACTGGGTCCAGACGCAAGGACCAAATCCTAGGCCCGGGAGTGCGTGTCTGGCTCGGACCCGGGCTCGGGGGTGATCCCCAAGGTCCCGGGCGAAGCCGCCGAGGGGGCCTCGAGGGCTTCTTGGAAAACCCCCGAGGGAACCGGCGCCCGCGAGGACGCCAGCCTTGAGAGCTTGTCGGCGGCGAGGTTGCGACTGCGAGGGACGTGGCGAAGCCTAAGGTCGTCGAAACGGCGCTCAAGCCTCCGCACTTCGTCCACATACGCAGCCAATTGGGGGTCCAAGGCTTGGTATTCCTTGGACACCTGGTTGATGACGAGCTCGGAGTCACCTTGCGCCCACAACCGTCGCACCCCGAGGGCGATCGCGGCCCGGAGGCCGGCGAGAAGGCCCTCGTATTCGGCCATGTTGTTGGTGGCTCCGAAGTTGAGGTGGACGACGAAATGGATCCCGTCCCCGGCAGGTGACACGAGGATGGCCCCGGCCCCGGCGCTGGGGCGGGAAGCCCGTCTAGCGCAGGAGCCGTCGAAGTTCATCGTCCAGTAGAGGCGCAGATCGGGGGCTAGCTCGGGGTCCGGGGATCTGGCGTCTAGCACAGGATCCGGCTCGGGCATCGGCGTCCACTCTGCAAGAAAATCCGCCAGGACTTGGCTTTTGATGGCATGGCGCGCCTGAAAATGGAGGTCGAACTCAGCGAGCTCGACCGCCGACTTGGCAACACGGCCCGTTCCCTCCCGGTTATGCAATATTTGCCCGAGAGGGAAGGACGTGACCACGGATACCTTGTGCGCCTGGAAGTAGTGGCAAAGCTTCCTGGACACAATGAGAACCGCGTAGAGCAGCTTTTGCGCTTGGGGATAGCGCGACTTTGCATCACGGAGTACCTCACTGACGAAGTACACCGGCTTCTGTTGGATGCTCACCGATCCCGGCCTGACGGGGGCCGGGAGCTCGGGTTCAGCTTCCTCGGGAGGGAGCGAGCTCCCGTGATCGGGAACAGATATGGGCCCGGGACCCGGGGGGTCCCGGCTGGAATGTGGTGGGTATGTGCCCGGGACCCGGGGCCCGGGCTGAGATATGGAATGAATCGGGACGACTTCCCCGGACCTGCTCTCGCCAAGGCGATGCTGTTCGGGTAATCGCACCCCGTCTGGTTGTGAGGTTGTTGAAGTTGTCCTGAGTGCCGCGTCCCCAGACTCGCACTCGCCTTGGCGAGGCTGCCCGGGTTCGGGCTCCCTAGCGTCGGGCCCGGGCGGCTGATCCCGGGCCGCGGGTTTGTCAGGCAAGGGGCGCTCGACGACGAGCGCCACGCTCACCACTTGTGGTGGATATGTGCCCGGGACCGGGGGGCCCGGGCTGAGATATGGAATGATTCGGGACGACTTCCCCGGACCTGCTCTCGCCAAGGCGATCCTGTCCGGGTAATCGCGCCCCGTTTGGTATGCGGTGGATATGTGCCCGGGACCCAGGGGCCCGGGCTGGGATATGGAATGAATCGGGACGACTTCCCCGGACCCGCTCTCGCCAAGGCGATGCTGTCCGAGTAATCACACCCCGTCTTGTTGTGAAAATGTTGAAGTTGTCCTGAGTGCCGCGTCCCCAGACCCGCACTCGCCTTGGCGAGTCTGCCCGGTTTTGGGCTCCCCAGTACCGGGCCCGGGCGACCGATCCCGGGCCACGCGTTTGTCGGGCAAGGGACGCTCGACGACGAGCGCCGCGCTCACCACTTGCGGGGTTGCCGCTATGTAGAGCAACAGGGGCTCATCTTGAGCCTGTGCCACGAGGACAGGGGGAGTTGTCAGGCACCTCTTGAGCTCGTCGAGGGCTTGATCAGCCTCATCCGTCCAAGTGAACTGCCCGGTCTTCTTGAGAAGCTTGAAGAGGGGGAGGGCACGCTCCCTTAGCTTGGAGATGAAGCGGCCGAGTGTAGGCACGCACCCGGTCAGCTTTTGAGCCTCCCTGAGCGAGCTGTCCCTCCCCGGGTACCCGGGCCAGATGGCCCTTGGGGCCGAAAGTGATCTGGGTGTCTGACCACATCAGCCTCCGAGTCGCCGCTGGGCTCGGTGCTGCGGCCAGCAACTCACGCTTCATGGCTTTGAAGCCACGGCGCGAGGAGCGGGCGTGCGCCCTGCCATCGAGGGTGGCGAGGACGTTCTCGGGTTCTTAGAACTCGAGAGGTTCCTCCGGATCGGGAGCGGGCTTGGCCTGCTGCCGCTCCTGCTGGAACTTCTTGACGCGCTCGGCCAAGTTCTGGACGGCGTGGCACTCCGTGAGGTCGTGCCAGTCCGTCACGTGGACGGTGCACCACTTCCGGGCCGCTGCCGGCGGCGGCGGCGCACGTGCGGGCTATCGGCCGCTTGCTGCCGTTATTGTCGCCGCGGGCAGTGTCGCCCCGGGGGCCGCCCGTAGCCCTTCTGGCGCTACCTCCTGTTCCGCTGTGATGCGGAACGCGAGGACTCGCTGTCCTCTCCAGGGTCCCGGTCAGGGGCCTCAGGCGTGGCTTGTTCTACGCCGGCCTCCTCCTTGCGGGGCAGGTCGCCGAGGCTGAACAGCTCGGCCGCGGTCTGGACGTCATGGGTGCCCATGTAACGCCCTGAAAATCGTCTTAATTAAAAATTATCGCGGGTAAATGGAAATGCAAGAATACACTAGAAAATTTTTGTTTGAGAAAAGAGTTTGAATAAAATTTTGAAATTTCTAATATTAAAAATCCCGAGTTTAAATCTTTGAATAAATACTTGGATGCTTTTATATTCCAGGGGTTTGTCGGAGTATTTTAAGCATTTGAGTTTTTACAATAATAAATTCTTCGTGTTTTCGTGGTGGCATTTACTTCTGGTAATTTCCCATGATTTAATAACTCTCTGAAATTTTCTCGGATTTTTCGGAGCTACAGAATTAATTTAATGCTATAAAGATCACTAAAGTAATTAATAAATATAAATAAATTCCTTTTCTTTTCCCCTGTTCGGTCGTTTCTGATTCAGTCCTTTGAAGTCTCCCCGTTCATCGTGAACTCTGACTCCCTTTTTCCTCTAGGGTTTTGTGTCGTTCCCAGAACCCTAAAGTCACCTTGAAAACCTAAATTCGGAGTTACCGGACTTATTCATTTTTGAAACTCTAGAACTCTTTTGGACTCCCAATCCGAGATCCTTTGTATTCGAAATATTTATATTTCCCTTTGAGATAAATCCCAGATATTCCCTTCAACTCCTTTTCCGTCGAAATAAATCCAAATCTCCAATTGTGTGAGATTTCTCCAAGTTCCGATTCCAATAAAACACCCTCGTCAATTCCGTAATCCCGAAACATTTTATTCATAATATTCTATTTCCCAGTTCCCGGAAAATCTCCTCTAGTTCCCAACCTGATGAATAATTCGATATTTGTTTCCCCAAATATTCCTCGAATATCCCGATATCCTACTCCCCAAATTTCCATCGGGAAAATATTCTCCATTCTCGGAATCCCACAAAATATTCTGTTTCTTGGACCCTAATAAATATACTTTTGTTTTCTAAATTCGTCCAAATACCCTTCGATTCCCAATATATATATATATCCTCGTACTCAGATAATTCCAATGTCCTGAATATTTCCGAAATTTCTAAATTCTAGAACGCGACTCAGATTCCACAAATACCCCCAAATTCCAATTTTTGCGAAATTGGAATTTTCCGGAAAAAGATTCCCATTTTTCCTTTCCAATCTTACCCTTTTATTTTCTTTTTCTTTCCCTTCTTTTTCTTTTTCTCTCCGGGCCACTGTTCCTCTTCCTTCTCCTTGCTTCTTCTCTCCTCTGCCTCCCGAGGCCGAGCTACCTCTCCTGCGCCCCTCGCGCTGCTTCTCGGCCCGGCCTGCGCCACGTGCTACCACCGGCCCGCCTCCTCTACCCGCGCTGCCGCCCGGCCTGTTGCCACCCCGGCCCCGAGCCCTTGGCCTCCGCGCTGGCCTGCGCCCGATCTCGGCCGTGCGCCGCCCCCGCGCCTCCGCCCCGCAACGGCCTCCGCCAAACCCGCCGCCGCTCCTATATATGTTACAGCCGCCAGCCCTGTGCCCTAGCCAGCTTTGCTCCTCTCCACGCCGCCAAGCCGCCGCCGCCACCCCGTCGCGCGCCCTGCTGTCACCATCTACCGCCGCCCAGCGCCGCTCTCTCCCGTGCGCCGCTGGTTCGGAAGCCACCGCCGCCGTCTACACTTGCCGCCGTGCCGGTGCCCTGCCTCTACTGCCTCCGCCGGACGCCGCTTCATCCTTTCGGCATTGCCATCTTCGTCATCTATCCCCACCAGAGGATGCCACCGACGTCGCCGCCTCTGCCCCTGCAAGCCGTCGCCGGTGAGCACCCTATCATGCCGTCCTCTGTCTTCCCCCATCTGCTGCCTCGGCCTGCTCCTCCCCTGCAGCTGCCGCCGCTGCCCATACTCCGATGTCGTCCCATCGTCGGCCATCGCTGGAAGGCCTCAAGCCGCCGTCCGCATCATCAACTTCACCAGCCGCTGGTGAGCCCGACCGCCGTCACTGCCGACTCTATCCCCTTTCCCCTCCTCCCTGTTGGTCGTCATCGGCGTCGTCGTCTTCATCTACACCCGTAGCTCCGGCGCCCCCTCGACGTCCGCTGCGCCCGTCATCCCCGACGCCTCCACCTTCCTTTCCTCCTTCGACGCCTCAGATCGGGAAGCCACCGGTCGTCGTCATTGCCAGGTAGCCGTCGTCGTCGTCTACCGCCTGTGCGCCGTTCTCTCCAGAAGCCGCCGCCCTCCTCCTCCTGCCCCTGCCTCCCGAAGCCGCCGCCCTGCTCTGACCTCCTGCGCCTGTTCACCGTGGTCATCGTCGTCGGTTCCGTCATCGTCGCCTCCTTTCGGCCTCCGCCCTGTGACATCAACCAGTCGCCGTCGGTGCTGCATCGACGTCGCCTCTACCTCCTGTTCCTCGTCGTCTTTATTCGCCCGACGCCGGTCCTCATCCATCCTCAATCTACCGCCCTAGCTTGCTCCTCCCCTGCGCACCGTGCCACCACCCTGCTCTGCTCCCACGTCGCCACCGTCATCGTCCTGTGACCAAAGCCCGACGCCGATGTGCCACCCGAGGTCGTCACCCTCGGCATGTCGCCATCCTCCTCTGCTGCACCGCCTGGCCTTCCTCCTCATCGTCGCCATCTCGTCAGCGTATCGCCACAGTTACGTACCCTGGTGCCACCGCCCGTCATCGTCTTTCCCTATGATGCTTAGAACCCGGCGATTCCCCTGCCTCGTCGCGCCATAGGAGCTTGGTTTGCCCGTCGGTGTCTCTGTCTTGTAGGCCGGCCGACAGCCTCTCCTCTTGTGTGATAGCCATGTGGACCTGTTAGTTTTCTCGGTGTATGATAAGTGAACCTGGTGCACAGTAGTCCGAGCCATCTTGTCCATCCAACCCTTTTAATCAATCCTAGCCATCCGATCTATCCGATCAAATCCAACCGTCGATTCCGATAACTCAATTCGGATGCCACCTCAGCCCTAACAGTCATCTCATCGCCACGTGTCGTCAAGCCATCAGTCCTCCACAGCCTTTTGCTCTTCGGCCCCATGGACTTAGTCCATCCAAAACCCAATCCATGACAGTGGGTCCTACCTCAATTTCCTATACAATAGTAATTCCTTCAATAATCAATTTCTGAGAGAATATTCTTGAGAATATTCTTTTCCAATTCTTTTCGGATTCATTCTGAATCAATATTCCGAAGCCATATCTGTCATTGAAAATCGATTCGACCTCTTTAAATCATCCTAAAATCATATTTACTTTACTTATTTTTTTTGTTTATTTGGGTTTAATTATATGTTTTACGTGTATTGCTTTCAATCGCGAGTCGAAGACGAGCTGCGAAAGAGTTGGAAGAGTATTGAAGACTTTCGATTGCAAGCAAATCACCACAGTCTCTTGAGCATTTTAGCCTATTGTAAAGTATATTTAAATATTGATAAATGCTTTTGATGTCATTATATGGGTATTTATTACTCTAGATACCTGATATTATGGCCATGCAATTGATCTACCGTTATACCGGGAATAATACTGACTAGCGCCATGTTTAATTATTATCTGGCTTAGATTATTTAGGATTTGCGTTAGCCATGCCTATAAACTATAGTGTCATTCATATATGTGGGAACTATTTCATTCATTTTATAATTAAATGATAATTATATGCTACAAATTTCACGATCGTGAGTCGTGGTTGATTAATTAAATGGGCCCATTAAAACGTTGATTGATGGTGGTGTTGGAGGCACCAGGTTGGATATGTTGCTAGCGTGCTCATGACATTTAAGGAGCGTTTCGTTTTTTTTGGACTACTTGTTGCGAAGCAATACTCGTGCTAACCACAAGCCGCAGATGGGTAATTGTAATCCAATTGTAGTACGTTAGAATCCGGGGTCCACCTTGTACGTTATGTCTGTGTTCAAGTAAAACCACCAGCTGTTGTCTTAAATAAGTCATGTCTTGGGCTTGATCGTTCCCAGACTCAGAACCCGATCAGTTCTGGCCGGATGCACTGCACTGGTGAAGTTCGGATCCACGGTGGTCTTTTCTTTGTTGTGCGGGTTACAAATAGAGGATCTTATCACAATTCCTTTCCGAGGTACTGTGGTCTTAAGGCGCACAGTGATGTGTTGTGGAGTTTGTGTCTTGTGGGAAAATTAGGTAACCTCTGGCCAGCGTAAACTATTCGGAATAGCCGTGCTCGCAGTTAATGAGCGGACTGCAATGTTTCTGTGATTAGTCCCACACAATTTAATAATGATGAGAAATGACTGGAATATTGATAGCTCTGGTGGAGAGTTATGGTTTGGGCCTAAACTACGTTGAGAGCGCTGTCAGTGGTTATTCAGAGATACTGATTAATAATTAAACTATATTGTTTTCAATGATTTTAAATGCAAATATTTAATACTTTTTATGCTAAAAATAAGCCATATATCACCCCTTTCCTTTGGTATTCTGTTGCATTACATTGCATTCCTAGTGTGGCTTGCTTGAGTACGGAGTAGGGTGGTGGTACTCAGTCTTGCATTATTGCAATCTTTAGAGTGAAGCTTTGCGTGGAGGAGAAAGATGGTATTTGGCTTATACCCCAGTTGAGCTGCCTGTTTGGCTTGGTGCTGAAGTACGCTAGTTGCCGTTCCGCTTGCTGTTTTCTTCTTGTGTGGGATTAAGATAGCCTCTGTTGTAAGTATTTTACGTTTATTTGTATTTGGTTATGTTATCAAATTGTCAATTGGTACCTCGGCTGATTCCTGGACGAGAGAGTTTTATTGCACAAATTAGCTTTGAAATTCTGTGAATTTCTGGGGCGTGACAGCTTCTCGAGGGCTTGCGCTTGTCTCGCACGCCCGAGCGAAACGCGTGAATAACCGCGTGATGAGTGATGTGGGGGATGGTGTTGCGTACCTGGCTGAAGCGCGCAAGAGAACGCCTCAGCGACTCGTCCCTACCCTAACCTAGGGCGTGGAGATCTGCCTCGGTCCCAAGGTGTGGGAAAGTGCCCTGGAAGTTCGTCACGAACTGGTGGCAGAGGTTCTACACCACGAGTAGATCGAACCCTTGAGGAGTTCATCATCTAGGAGCGATCCCTGGGCCTTAAGGGCGACAGGGGAAGTAGTCGCCATCACCTTCTCATCGCCGCCCGCTGCCTAGGGATGCGGTGGTGTAGACTGCAGGTACTCTGTGGGGTCGATGAGCCGTCATACTTCTCCGGCAAGCTGGGCCGAACATGGCCGGCCAGCGCACCTGCCGGAGGCCTGGGAGAGCGCCAGGCAACCCGAGCCGTACTGAGCGGCTCAGGGTGAAGACGACGGACGACGGTTTCCCGCTGGGAGTTAGAGTGGAGGCCTGGCCTCTGGGACGCCGATGCGCGCTCGCGCGCCGTTCGCGTTGTCGCTCCAACGTGACCCGGGCGTCCTCATGGATCCGCAACAGATTTAACCGGTCACGGAGATCGCCAGTGAGCCACCCCTTGGTCGGGGGGGCGTATGCGAGGCGCCGTGCTCTGGGCTTGTTCTGCTTTGGGCGGGGCTGGCCCCGCGCTAGATGTGCGCGCGATCGGCGCTCCCGGCCCTGCATTGCTGCGGCGGGGGGCTACCGACGATGGGCCGCGCCCACGAGGTCAGCAACTTCGTTTTGAGCCACCGCCGCTCCGGCCTCCGCCTCCAGTAAATGCCGAAGGGTGGCGCAGGAGGGCTTCCGCCGCTAGGAGGGCTCCCTGCGGCGTCGCCGACTGGAAGTTGAGATTGCGGCGCGCCGTGGAGCAGCGCGTCTGTTCGCGCCTTATGGATGAGGCCGCGGCAGACCCGGCGGGGCACTTGCCGGCCCCCTCCGCAAGGGAAGGGGCCGAGGCTGCACACCCAGGCCGCCGCTGAGCGAGCTCGGCCCGCCGGGCACATGCCGCGCGTCCCCAGGAAGATGAGGAGGGGGAACATGGCGGACTCTCCACAGGGCTAACATCGCCCGGCGGGGTGAGGCCGCCGGACTCCTCGTCGGAGTCCCGCGGACGATGACCTCCTGCCATGGAGCGTGCCGGCGTTGGGGACGCTGACGTGCCGCCTGGAAGTGAAACTCCCCCTACCTAGCGCGCCAGCTATCGGAGGAGTGAACTTCAACCGCGAGGAGTCTGAGGACCCCCCTTTGAGGTTCGGCCAGGGGAGTTGTTCACAGGATGGCTGCGGCGTCGGATCGATGGCACGCAAGGGAGATAGGAGAAGTACACAGGTTAAGGCCGCGTGGAGGCATAATACCCTACTCCTGTGTGTATCTGATATGTGAGAGGTGAATGTGGTATGTTCTTACAAGATGTTCTTGAGGGGTGCTCAGGAGCTCCCCCTTACTTGGGAACGAACTCAGTCTTTTGTTTTCTGGAGTAGCTCGAGAAGCTCTCTCAGAAGCTCCTCCTTTCCTGCAGGCATGGATCCTCCTTTCATAGTTCAAGGGGAGTCCACAGTGCCCAGTACACATGCCAGGAGAAAGCTTTTCTAGGTACGATATGTCTTGTCGCACACGTCCGCCTGTTGAGCCACGCCGGAGTTGGTTCGGCACATCTAGTCATCACGTTGCTCGGCTGCTGCGGGCGGCTAGGTCGTGAAGATGTGACAGCGCACACCATCGCTGCCAGAGCGTGGAAAAATGAAGCCCTCTTAGTCAAATATGTATGACTGCACAGGGAGCAGGCCCACGGGGGGCCATCATGAGAGTCCACGCACGTCCGAGCGGGCGACAGGGGCGACGCGCCCCGTCGCCTCATCATTAATGCGGGTAGTTGGGGAGTTGATCCGCTCGAGTCAGGCTCGTGCCTAGGGCAGAGAGCTCATCAAGCCCTCCACGCGCACAAGGTGTCGAGCCCCTTGGGGACCGAAGCTGTGGGCCCCGGGACCGGGGGGCGAGACCCAAGGCCGGGAAGTCCCAGCAATGTGCCCCGGGGACGCGACCCGGGGCCGAGGAGGTGGGTCCCGAGACCAAGGGGCGAGGCCCGGGCCCAGGAAGACCCGGTAATGTGCCCCGGGGAAGCGAGCCGGGGCCGAGGAGGTGGGTCTCGGGACCGGGGGCGAGGCCCGGGCCCGGGAAGTCCCAGTAATGTGCCCCGGGGACGCGACCCGGGGCTGAAGCTATGGGTCCCTGGACCAGGGGGCGAGACCCGGGCCCCGGGAATATCCCAGCAATGTGCCCCGGGAACGTGCCCCGGGACCAAGCCTGTGGCTCCCAGGACCGAGGGGCGAGGCCCGGGGCCCGAGGCAGATACGAGCGGTCGTCGCGACGCGCCTGGGGAAGGCACACCCGGGCCCGGGCAGTGCTCGGGCCCCAGGTACTTGGCGGGAAAACGGCCATAGCCGACCGTCACCGGTGCAGAATGTGGGCCCCGGAGGAGCTGTCGTGGCCAAAGATCCACGCGTCCTCGAGGAAAGTGGGGCCCCCAATCCCGTTTCGCCGACAGGGTGGAACTCAGCCTTGCTCAATTGCCCCCCAGTGTTGGAGAACGCGTTTGACGAGGATCGTCCCGAGGAATAGGCTGGCTCCACCGTCAAGGTGCTTGTGGGATGGATGCTGCTGAGGGACCCGCTGTCTATAGTCTTCATTTTACTTTTCCGCTGTATTTTTGTAATATGATTTTACTGTGTTTGTAAGGCACTATGTATGGCAACTTGGTTTGTATACCCTGACTTTCCTAGACAGGGATTCTATACACATTAATGTTCAGATTTTCAGTAGCGAATTTCTGGGCGTTACACGCGAGGACTAATTTGCGAAGGAATTAAAAGATTTGAGGTTAATTAGCAAGATGCAAACTCTATGACATGTGGACCCGAGGACCTATCCATAAATCACGAGAAGCCAAAGGACTCTTTAAGAAAAATCACCTCACAGGTGGCCGAGGACCGCGGGTTCCATTTCTGGAAATCCCATGGATTTTTCTGCAAAGTTCCCTCTCACTGACCAGTGTACCCCCTCCATTTAAAATCTGAAAATATAAAGAAAAATAACTAAAGTGTTAATTTTTCAACTAAAAAATAGGATAACTTGTAAAATTCATAGTAAATTCATTTTAGCTCCATTTGGGATGGACCAAATTTCAGTAGATTCACATAATTATGCTTTTTAATGTTGTGAAGTAAAACATGGCGCCTTTAGTACAGAAAAATACCACTAAATTTTTATGTAGTAAAATAATTGCTATAGTACAATTCATTAGTTGTAAAATTCATAGAAATTAAATCCTAACTCCAAAATGAGCGAAACCAGTTTTGTTTGACTGGTAATTTTATTCTCTACAATATGGTGAACTAAAAGTGGCACTTTCTGTACAGCAAACTTGCCTAAAAATTAAGGGAATAGAAAAAAGGTAAAAATGGGCTTTAACTAGAAAATTCATAAGAAAATCTTCCTAGCTCAGAAAAATGTCAAACCAATTTTATAGTTCATAAAAAATGTATACTTTCCATTTATGAACTCATTTTGCACAGAATTAAGTCACAGATGGTCAGTACATTTTATACTCTCAAAATGACACATACAACTTGTAAAAAATCATATCTCACAGATGGTAAGCGCAAAAATAAAAATAATTTCACCAAGAAGTATTTGAAACCAGTACCAAATCACTACACAAAAATCATGCATATTAGAGCATTTTGCATTTTTGCATTATTTATTGACTTTGCTTAACTTTAAAATTTAAAATTAGAAGAAGAGCCTTTGGAGTTTGAGGAGGTAGAATTCATTGAGAAACCTGAAGCAGACCTGAACCAAGGCAAGAATCCCACTACCTTTGAACATATTGCTCTTAAATTTTGGGATTATCAATGATTTCATTTTAACTTGCATCGTTATTTTGCTATGTATATTATATAGATTGTGGGCAATGGTAATTAATCCCTTTTTCTGCATAACCCATCTTGAAATGTTGATAATCTACTACCTGTAACCTTAGGATGGGTAGAAGTACTTGTTAAGTGCTTGCTATAAGGTATATACTTGTATATATGCTTAGACATGCCTAGCTACTTACAAAATAAGTCATGGCCATCTAATTACGTTTGAAATGGAAATTTATTTACTTCTGATCAGAGATGAATATTTATGATATTTGTGAACTAAAACTGAAGGAAAACCATTTTAAAACTTTGGCAAGCAAATGGTACACATATGTGATAGTTGTGTATCGATAGAGAGAGTGTTTGTCTGGGTTGCTTAAGGACCGAACTCAGTGTCATTTCTCATGTTAAACAGTACAACCACATGCGCTAGTATGGGATAGGCATAGTGGATTAAGTTGCTTAATGTTTAGCCTTGCATTCTGGTAGGCAGAGTAGTATGGGTAGTGCCTACAACGGATCATAGGGCTGTTCAGAGGAACTACCTATGTCCCGTAACGGAATAGGCGTCTAAGTTTATCCAGTACAACATTGTGTGCCTCGTGGGGAGCCAGGTAGGCTGCCGCCACGGCGTTAGGTTAAGGCGTGGGCCCGCCACCTATGGCATCGGGGTAGCACCCCGATGTGGAGTAACACACCTCGTAATGGTGCAAGGCTAAATGTTAGGTAATGTAAAAGTTGTGTTGTGACCTCTAGACCGCATTCAATATGTAGAGTGTGGTGGTACCGACGGGTACCGGACAAACTAGAGCGATCATATCATGTGGGTAAAGTTGTACAAACTCTGCAGAGTTAAAACTAATCGGCTAGCCGTGCTCACAGTCATGAGTGGCATGGTTGTATCCATTGAGTATAGATTTATGTTTTTAAAATGCTTTATGGAATGGGATGGTTGGGTGAAGATTTATATTGATCTATACTTGGTGATTGATGAAATGATGATAAAATGGAATTGGATTATTAAGTTGTATTATAGTCTTGCTGCTAAGGAGGGCGGTGAAGTACTTATCTATGCAAAATGATGCCATGATATTATTCTGCTAGCTTAGGATGCAATTTGATTTATAAATCCCTCTTTTAAATTGTTGCGAAGTAAAATTGGCTTTATGCAATAAAACTGAGCCTCTTCATATAGCCTTTACCTTGATTATAGCTCACATGTATAGTTAGGTTTGGTTGTGGCCTTACCAGTACCTTGCGTACTGAGTTATATTTTATTTTTGTGAATGCTCCTATAAATCCACGCACAGGTGAAGATAAAGATTTATATGATGAATATGTAGGTGAACAGGTTGATCAGGATGGTCCTATCTAAGGGTTTACCCTTAGTCGGTTGCCTGCCTGAAGGTTTTCTAGGTAGTCATGCTTTCGATGGACTTACTATTTGGCCTCCGAGGCTTATGTAAATATTAATTAATATGTATCTGTATCTGTACCTTTTGTTTAATTAGCTAAATACCCCCTGTATTAGATATTACTTGCTAAGATGAACGTGTGGAACTAAAGCTTTCCTGGGCTAGTCACACATTAGTAAGAATTTAGAAATGATGAGATGCATGGATGTTGATTCAACCGTAAGCCATGTCCCCAGAAGTGTGTATCGTGTTTGGTTGGCACCTTCGTGTGGTTTGACGGGCACACTTCGCCGTTTCGAACTGGTGAATCAACTCTGCAAATATCTCTTTATTTCTGAATTTGGCACGTTAGATTTGTATTATGAATGGGTAAATATTATGGCAAGCTGTGATGAGGATGGATGGTTACTGCACTTATTTGATTTTTATTCGAGATCCCATCTATCTAGATATTTCGTGTTATCATAGTAATTACTCTCCATAATGCATTTTCGGAATGTCCACACTATACTCCGTTGCAAAATATAAGTATTTTTAGAATTCAATTTTTTTACTAAATATAAGTATTTATGCACTTATTTCCATGATTCCTATTTATTTCAATGATTCCAAAACCAATCAGATGCTTCAAAAGGATTCTAAGCAATTCAAAATTCAAAAATTAATAACTGAAGTAACTAAAAAAATCTTTTGAGCTAATCTTAGTATTTACTAAACAACCTATAAATCCTTATATTTTGAAAAGGGATTATATCACAAGTCCTAGATTAAATTTAATCACAACTCCACATCATTAATTTTTTTTCTGCACGTGTGTGTCTGTATTTGTACCTACGCTAGTTGAATTGATTCTGTATGTTGCAATGGAAGGTTCAGATACTTGGGCAAAGTGCAAACAAGATCAATAGAAGTAGAATTTTGTGCGTGCTTGTGTTGTGCAAACGAGATCATTACACATGGTCAATTGGTTTAATCGGAAATTTTCTCATTCATATATAGATAATGCTAGTGAAAATAGGAAATTTAATTACTCGCGCATATTTCGTATTCCATTTTTGAAAAGATATTGGCCTTCAGTTGGTAATGTGTGTTAGAATTAAATTTGTTTCATGGCATGGATAATAGTTGAGACCACTACTATAAAACTATCTCTAGAAAACTCCATATATCAACTAAACATAAAGCAAAAGATAATAAATACAAGGGACATGCGTAATAGACACAACCTGACATTTAATATGAAGTTAATTATTTTAATTTTCTACTTCTGCTTAATATCATGCCCACGTTATTATCTACTCCTAGCAATTTTGTTTGAAAACACAGCTCTAATTGAACAATTTTGTGAATGTTAAGAGACTACGTCTGAATTAGATAGGATCTTGTTGCTATGGTAGCGTAGGATTATTTTTCATCTCATGTTTCTAGAATTGCTTGAGAACCTCTTTATTTATATACCTCCTCGAGGTTCAATACATCAGTCCATATACTGTGGTATGTTTTTTTAAGAGAGAAAAGCATAAGTAGTGTGTTGGTAGAGTTATAAGCACATGACTCAAATTTCTAAAAAAATGTGTGGGACCATCTACTAGGATTTAAATTCTATGTCTATAAATATTACACGCATACATGAGTGTATTTTTTAATAAGATTTTTTAATAGAATTTTAGTGAGGTTATTAAGAATTTGTCGAGGGCCTCCGTCTCAAGTGTACTTATGTACAGCAAGTTCTTTCCTACTCCAGTTCGTACAAAAAATAAATTAAGGAATCAAGTCAAAAGACGATGACTCCAATTCTGTTTGAACCTAAAACAATCACGGTCCAGGAATGTAATAGCATGAAACCAAACATGTCCAATCAACGACGTAGCATGCGATGCAGGGAGCAGTAACAGTCAGTGTCTCGCCATTAGTCAGTCTTGTCCCTCTTCCACTAGCTTCATGCTCCAATGCAACCACAGCCACTCACCCTCTCGCTTGCTGGACTCGACTGCTTATGCACATCCCTCGCCGGAAGTTTGGTTAGTTAGCTCGCGGTCGCCGGCGTGCAGACACATATGTACGCGGTGATGGTGGCGCTGATGGTCGCCTTCATCGGCGTCAGCGCCGGAGCCGTCGTCGCAATCGCCGTCCTGCTCCACGTGCGCGCGCAGCGGCGTGCCCGCGGCGGCGCGCGCGCCGCGGGGGAGCGCGGGAGGCGACGTCGTGGTGGTAGACGTGGGCGGCGGCGGCGGCGTGGCGGAGACGGCCGGTGGGCTCGACGAGGCCACGATCAAGGCGCTGCCTAAGGTGGTGTATGGCGCAGCGACGCCGGCAGCGGCGGCGTCGACCGGCTGCGCGGTGTGCCTCGGCGAGTACAGCGGCGGCGACGAGCTTCCGGTTGCTCCCCTGGTGCGCGCACTCCTTCCACCGCCAGTGCATCGACCAGTGGCTGCGCCTGCACCCGACGTGTCCCGCCTGCCGCACGTCGCCGTCGCCGTCGCCGGCGGCGCCCAGCCCCGTGGTGGCGCCGCTCGCCGACCAGCCCGCACGACCATGATGATTACTCTGTAAAGCATAGCAAGCAGGGCATAATGTGGAAAAAAGGCTCAAATACGGAATGAAATTCATCTCCCCAAATTTCCATTTGTCCAAACCATCGATCTTACACTGTTCAACACAAAACACAACTAGTAGATTACACAGGCATTACCGGGAATATATATCCAATCACCCTGCCCAACGGGGGTTGATGGATACATGGATGGACATCCACATCCACATCCAACCTTATTCATAGATAATAGCAGCAACATAGCTAATCAAGTTACACATAATACAGCACAGGTACAAACAGACAGACAGTATATGTCCTAAGATTAATGTGCTTACAACAAGTTAGGGAGGATAGATATATGAGCATGACGGGTACATACGTATGTATGTATGTATGTTGCTGTGCCAGCAATGGGGGCCTCCAGTGAGGCACGCCACACCATACATACAAACAAACTAAAATGCAGAGCCCTAATAACCGGCTGTCACCCAGCAACGTCAGACTGGCTAGTTTCCTTTAACAAACATGCTTACCGATCGATTGATTACAATGCAAATGCGAATGATCCTAAAAGGCGTACATCACGGACAAGGGAGGATGGATGATTCGTTTGGGGTTTCTCTTCAGCTTCAGGTGCACTTCACGGCGGAGGCACCAGCCGGCAGCTGGCCATTGTTGACAGGGGATGATTCCTTGGTTGTGGCGGCGGGAGGCTGGCTGTCCTGGTGAGGGCCTTTGTCCGCAGAGTTCTCTACTGGAGCAGCAGCTTTGGTTGCAGCAGGCTCGGCGGGAGCGGCAACGGAGTTCTCTGTTGGGTTGCTTGATGGAGCAGCTGCTTCAGGTTCAGCTGGCTTAGCATCTTCTTTCTTCTCTCCTTCCGATGGTGCTGGAGGAGCAGCCTTGGTATCAGCCGGTTTTCCATCTTCCTTCTTGGTCTCCGCTGGTGCTGGAGCAAGTGCGTCAGGATCTGCGGTCTTGCTGGCATCTTCAGTAGTCTTCATCTCCACATCGGTGTCCTTTGCAGCATCTTCACTAGGGGCCTCCTTCGCCTCTTCAGCAGCCTTCGTCTCCACATCAGTGTCCTTTGCAGCATCTTCGCTCGGGGCCTCCTTTGCCACCTTGTCAGTTTCAGCATCTTTCGCTTCTTCATTTTCAGTATCCTCCTTTTTCTCCTGCTTGCCCTTTCTGCCAGATGAGTTCCTAGAACGTTTTGGGATCTTCTCCCCTTCTGGGCTATCAAAAGCCTTAACTTTCTCACTAATGCGAGCAGAGCGCCTTGGAGTATCACCTGTGTCCAAGCGTTTCTTAGATAAAGCAGACAGACTACTGCAGCCATCGTCATTTCTACTAAACCTAGAGAAATTTCAAGGCAGCACAAAAGAAGGAAATTCATGTAGTGGGTACCAGTTCCCCAATCGAACTCTGAGGATGCAGGGCCTCCAGGGTGCGCCTTTAGATACTGGCTCAGCTGTCTCTTGTTCTTAATTTCTTCTCCAGTTGGTGAAACAAAAACAATCTCAAATCTCCCCCCTCTCTGGGGAGTAAACTACAATACAAGGAACAAGAGGATGTTAGTTGATGCCATCATATGATGAATGTAATAAATAATGTATGCAACACATGCCTACAAATATTTTTTTGTAACATTGAACAAATTCAATACACGACAAATGTCACTGGAAATAAAGAGTGCAGAACAAAACAGAGCTTAGTGCTACTCAATGTTTAATGGTGAATCAACAATCCCTTCAAAATAAAATGGTGAATCAACAACCTTCTATGAGGTAAGCATCCTATTTAAGCTCCCTAATATTGTCCGAGAAGGCAAGCTTGTATGCTTGATGCTACTTCTAAAGATACATGGTTCAAAAATGCTACGAAAAGAATTAGCATTCCCCTGTATCACTGCCAATAAAGAACAATCCCACAGTCCAGTTTGTACACAATAGCAGAAATTTGGCAGAAACCAACTCCAACTTCACCCATCTCCTTTTTATTACTTGCATTTCTTAACAATTATGACCAATGGCACCTTCTACCAAACTAGTCGAAGCATGCTTACTGTGAATAACTAGTTGCTATTGCCTTAAAAGGAATTACAGGACTACACTAAAAAGGGTAAAATGCGATAATCACAAGGAAATTGTTTGAAAATGGTGATCCTAAAAGAGTACAAGCCCACATATAAAAAACTGGCAGCTAGCAAACACTGCCTTCAAAGTGACCAAATTTAAAGCAGTTTCAGAAAGGAAAACCATTCTGCAATTTTTATTTCTTTTACTTTCTCCATGAATGCTTGAACTGCACAAAATTCAATCCACTACTGATAATTTGGTGGTGGATTTGGTTTCATAGGTAATATTACTTCAACTTCTCATGTTACTTTAATTGATTGTAAGAGGCATTCTACATTAAAAAAAATCAACAACCACTAGCCAAGTTGACTTTCACATGAATATGGATATAGAATGTTAGGGACAACCAGTTACTGCTATTAATGATGACAAACAGTGTTTCAAGATTAATTGCTTATTACTAACTACCCTGCAGAAAAAGGACTCCTTTTGGCAGAAACTCATAAAGTCAAGAAAATGGCCTAGATGTAGTTAGTGGGGCTGATCGGTAGCCTTGGCTGCGGCTGTGCCGTAGACAGCTGGTACAGTGCCTTGTATGCACCTGACTGTTTCACAGCTGCAGTTGTGGCTGTCGTGCAGCTGCAGCCAAGGCAGCCAATCAGCGCCAGTATCGTAAAGTGAAATTGGTTTCCCAGCACAGTTAGAACAAAAAAGAACTGAATGACTAAGAACTATTTCATGGGGAAAAAGATATTTCTCCATTGTGAGACATAACAAAAGTCAATAGACATATAAGGCAGAATGTTGTGGATTTTCAATTATTATGCAATAAAAGAAAACCAATGCTTTTGTACGCTCAAAGGATTAGCGCCACTCAGCTTGTTTGGTTGTACCAATAACTTCAAAGGGTATTTCACTCATTTCCAGTAAAATCACATGTAAGTCAAAAACAGTTTGTAAAACAGAGTCAAAGCAAAGTGCAAAACAACCTTAAGTAGTGGAAAAACAGAAACAAAGCACCAAGGTTAAGGTAATCCCTACTGATTTGGCAACCATGCCATATGTCAACAAAGTTAGCAAAACACCTTTTAAACAAATAGTTAGCAATACATAAGTATACATAACACAAGCACCAATAAAAATCCCTCCTATATTACTTTAGATAAGAAACTGCCATATCCACCCATGTGTGCAATAATAAGTAATACCAATTATATCACAGAAAATAGGTAAAGTTCAAACTAACAGACAAACAAGCAGCTCGTCAGCCTACCCGACAAATTAATCGTGGATAAAGTAAGGTGTTACTGCCTGAATTCAAGTCACAACCAACCAAGATCGGCCAGCATAGTTATTATCCAGAAAAGATACGAACAAATGGTAGAGAAACAACCGATATAAACTGAATAGTCTATTCAATACATTCTGCATGTTTCTTTTATCCAGTAGAAAATCCAGGGAGTCAAGTCACCATAAGTACACAGAGTCATCCACTAAGGAGCTAATAAGTTCCTGAACTCAAGAAGATGTTTGTCGCTGAACTCAAGAAGGTGTTTGTCGCTGGGACTTTCTGATGCAATCCTAGAGGAATAGAAAAGGGGTAAAGAGAATATCCAAGTGGATGGGTGAGCAGAAGCAATCCAAACAAACACCTTATTTTTGACGAACATAAAAAACCCTCAGGCATTCAAATGTCTGCCAACATGTGCCCTGTTCTGTTACATCACGCCTGCACTTCTTAGGCTACTCAGCTCAAGCAGTGCCTCCTTATAAGTTCTAGATCTAATAGTAATACTAAAATCAAACCTACGATATTGCCAGATTCCAAAAGAAAATACAAACACAAATAATAATCTCCGCACACACCCTAATCCCACTTAATGCAATAGCAGCAGTCAACAGCTGCAGAACATTTCCAATTTCGGCTTCACTACAACTACTAAACAGTTAGCTAATGAAGTCTATGCCTATAGCCTAACAACAAACCAAAAGGCAAATCACTTCCCAACAGGGCCAGACCTGCACACAGGTACTCAACCAACGCCCTGGAATATTCCGACCAACGACAGAACCACCTCGTAATGCAGAGCGGCAGTTCGAACCCAAATTTGGGAACCTACCTGCTAGAGCTCAATCGAGCTCGGAAACTCCAAATTCTAACCGTACTCACCCTAGCAGAGTACAACCCGCCAAACCAAATAACCTATTCGCCGAAGTGGTAAGACGTAATCCAACTATAGCAGACAGCTCGAACACTAGTCGCCGAGCTCGCAACGCATAGACACAGCTCCAATCGAGCTCACGGAACTCACGTGACCCACAAACACGCAAACCCTAGATTAATCTGCCGTAGCCGAGCCGAATCACACAATTACACAAACCCTAGAACACAACAAAATGGAACGCCCTACGCACCAAACCCCTAAAAATTAAACCCTAGATCCACCTCGAATTCGTGCTCCAAATCCCCAATTCGGGGCCTCAACCGCACGAATTCCGCCCAAATTCAACGTAATCGAAGAATAGCAGAGCAAAACAAACCACACAAACCAAAACAGAATTCAAACAGCAGCCGAATTAATCAAGCAGCAGTAACCAGCCATCGTCCCGAACCTTCTTCGTCCATCCCTGCGGCGCGGGCATCTCCACGGACACGACCTCCTTCGCCTCCCCCTCCGCCGCCGCCGCCGCCGCCGCCGCCTGCTGCTCCTCGCCGCCTGTGGCCATGGTTCGAGTTTTCGCTTCCCGCTCGCACGCACGCGCTCTCGCGAAGGGTGGGGAGAGAGAGGAGACGAAACGATAGACGTGTGGGGATTTGGGGATTTTTATATCCTCCTCTGCTTGGATTTCCCCGATAATTAAATAACGGCTCCTTTTGGGAGGCCGTGAGGGTCCACGCGCGGATAATTTCCCCTCACCCGCCCCTTCCCGAATGACACACCAGTCCCACCGCCTTCCTCGGGGAACGGGCCCACGTGACAGTGAGCGATAAAAGAGGGGTGGGTGGGGGGTTTAGTGAGTGGCGTAGCCGCGGTCGGGACAGACGTGGGGGGCGGGACAGACGGCCGCCGTGGGGAGGTGACGGCGTGGGACGGAAGGCACCCCCCGTGGACGCGGTCCATGGACCTACGCGTGGTGGTATTACGCGGGGAGAGGAGGCGGTCCATGCACCGGGTGCAGGGAGGAGGCAGTTGGAGGAGACGGCGGGACTGAGAGGTCGGCGGCAAACCGGATTGCAGACCGGGCCGTTGGAGTCCGCGGTTACCGGAAAAGGCACCCCCCCAGGGCTACGCGACGCGAACCCACTGACACGTGGGGTCAGGAGACAGCCGGTCCCACCTGTCACGGGTCCGCTCCTCGTACTGCCGCGTACGCGAGGCTTTTCTCTCCTCCTCCCCGCGCTCGCGGGCGCCACGTGGCGGTACATCGGCCCGGAAAATGGTGGGCCGACGTGGGACACGTGGCGAGACCCCGCACGCGCGCGTCGTGGCCTGCGCCTTATTAAAAAAATTGATGATTTTGTTATTAAAAAATATTTAAAGGTAAGGGAGAAAAAGGTTAGTGTTGACTGTTAAGCATCTGGCTGGGCTTACGTGGGCCGGGATGAGATCGTGGGTTGGGCTTGGTACAATTTTTATATGGGCCGGCATGATGCAGTGTTAGGCCCATTAAGTTTCATGTCACTGGTACAGATGTTGATGTGACTAGGGTGAAGTGGTTAGTGGAAGGATATTGAATGGCACTAACAAAAGGTGCTGCACTGAATTGGTAGGTAGCTAACTGAGCAGATTGATCACCAACCAACCATTGATGATATCCCTGATCATTACCATAATAGTTACTCCCTCCGTTCCACACAGCTCTATTTTTAGTAAAAAGCTAAAGTGTCCTTATTAATAAGAAAATATAGTTACGAAGGAGTAGATAAGAAATATTAAAAGGATAAACTTATCGATTTATGAATCGATGGTAGATAAGAAAGTAGAAATAAATTTTTTTGAAAAAAGTTAAAGGGCTAAAAATAAACTCTTTTTGAGACAAAAGGAGTACTCAGTTAACTCTACTAACAGTCTAACACCTGCTTGAAGGGAGTATTAGTTGCTGGTAATCCTCAGTCATTAGCAGCTTAGGCAGTACCCAAATTAGTGCAGAGCAGTGTATAATTGGGGCATTGTTTTTGTGACGAAAGCGCTACTAGGTGGTCACTGGTTGTTTTTCTTTCCTTACACAGAAGGGAAAGAGTTGGGGTTCAGATCTCTCTCTCTCTCTCTCTCTCTCTTGTTTCAGGACAAGTAGTCACAAGAAAGCTAGGGTAGCTCATGTCTCTGTTGGTGTTGTCCTACCAGCTCCATTTCAATCGTTGCAAAGGCTGATGCTGCGTCACATTCATCAGTACCTACCCAGAGGTGGTGTGAGTTTGGAATTGTTGGAAGGAAAGGAACTTCCAGGAGTACTAGCATTGGATGAAGCTTAGAGCCTGTGGTGCCATATATTAGCCAAAATTTCATTGTATTGAAAGTATTCATATGTAGCAAATACTTCACCAAGAGCTACACATGTAGCAACCTGCACAGATTGTCTTATACAAGTAGATTGAAAAGGCATATTTTTATCCCCTCAGGTTAGTTCTGTCAATTTGTGCAGCCTTTTCAAATTGTATGTCACCTTTAAAACATATATTTAAATATATTGACTTATATATTTAAATGGACATTACCATCTGAACAATCTAAGTCCACCTGCAAATATGAATCCTGCTTAGCAGTAGAACCATTTTAAGCCTCTGAATTGTTGTAGATTTGATCACTTTTGCTAGCCCTGGTGCTATTTTCATCTGGCATCAGTTCAAACTAGAAGTATTTCTCTAGGCCTTCTGAATTGTTGTATATGTGAACAATTTGCACAATTAGTTGAGAAAAAAAAAGGAGTTATCTCAGGATTGACTGATCGCAGAGGAAAGTCAGCCTTTATTTTCACCTGGCATGAAAACAAATGGTGCAGATTTAACACCTGGCATGCCACCAGATGCTGCAGTATTTAGTCATGTATTGCACATGATATGCTATTTCAAATTCAACACATGATATATATTTCAGTTATAAATAGGCATAACAGATATATGGAAAACTAAGTCATGCGGATCATTAGATTTTTTTTTATTACCTACAAGTTGACATGGAAAATTGACTATACACAATCTTATGTATTTCTGTACCATCATGTAATCTTGTATATTGGTGATCATCAGTTTTTTTTAATTACCTTTTGTTGTATCCTATTCTTTTTAACTTATCTAGTTATGCTTCCACATTTGAGCATCATAGCCTCAAGCCTTGTTGTTGTCAAAGCTCAGTGGTGTTGCCATCAAGCCTAGCAGCGTGCAGTGTTGAGTGAGATGACCGTAGCTTGATGGCTTCAGCCCCTCTACCCTCGAGCTCGAGGACATCGGTCTCATCGTCTTTGTGCTTGACTAAAGCTCCTTGGTTTTGAGTTTCTGTTTGCTGCTCTTACATTCTTTTTAATTTTTTGTTATGCTGAATATTTTGACTTGGTTATAACTTTGTATTGTTTCAAATTCAATAAAATTGGCTTGGTGGAGCTACTAATTATCCATTTTTTAGGGTCTTTTAGCATCTCTCTTAACAATTGTGAACTGCTTATTAGATCAAGCTCTAAAGCTAACGTTATGCCTTGTCCTTTACAAGACTAGGGCTGAAAACGGTCAGAAATAATCGGAAAAACCCTTAAATCATTTTTATTTCTATATTTTGTACTTGGAATCGGAATCGGAAACAGTAATGTCGGAAATGGAAACGGCTTCGGAAAATTCGAAAACATCAAAAACGAAGTTGCTCGGTCAAAAATTCATCGATATCGGTCGGACATCCATAAATTCGAATCGAAAATAACCTTACCTCACATGTGATGTCTAGAGTAATTCACATAATCACTAAACATAATAATAGCGATGTCACATAATAATCACCCATCACAGAAAATAATGTCAATAATTGTCCAACATGACAACATACAAAAGCGATGATAATGTGACAATGTCAGACCCTTTACCGAATTAGTAACATCGATAAATTTCTGAATAAATACGGTAAACTTCGGTAAATTTTCAAATAAATACGGTAAACTTCAGAAACGGTAGGTAAACTACTGAAACTATTTCCGAGACCCCGATACCATTTTCCAGATCATTTCCGATCGGTATCGAAAAAACGGACGGTAAAATCCAGAAAACGGTGTCGGTCGGTTCGGAAATTTTACCAACCGTTTTCAGCCCTATACAAGACCGATCCACCTGTTAACAATTTCAAGCTCTGTTCTAAGGTAAAGCCAGGATAATCATGAGGTAGAGAGTATTAACTAGAAAAGCTTTATGAGAATTGTAGCAACCTAGAGAGTATTAACTAGAAAAAGCTTTATGAAAATTGTAGCAAGCTAGAGGTTACGAAATTAAACTAACGAGTTTGATTTGAAATTGCAAGTCTTCTATAAGACAATCACAACATAGCTTATATTACGAGCCTATCTAATGTTGTCTTATCTTTTATCTTTTTCAGGTTAGGCACCACCCTTTAAATATTAAATATTAAGATTTTTATGTCTTTTCATTGTTGGACAGGAATGCATAATGTATATTCTATAATGGACAGTGGTCGCTCAATAGTCCCTAACATGTAAGCTTCTGGTGCAACGCACGAGCATCTGACTAGTACATTTATACTTGGACAAACATGATTATAATGTGTGTGTGACAGGATTGTTAATTAGTGCATATATGTTGCTAGCGCATACTTTCAAGTATGAAAGTTTTCATATAAAAGTTTTTAAAGTTTTGAGGTTACGGTTGAAGGTATGATTTGAGTTGAAAGTTTACTGAAAAGGGGAACATATATAAGCTAATTAGCTGGGTTAAGTTTTGGAAGTTCGATCATTACACCGTTCACCATGTCATGGAGTATATCCAACTCTAAAATTAAGTTTGCGAAGTTCAATCATTATACTGTTCACCATGTTGAGGAGTATATCCAACGTTAACAAAGGGATCAGTACACATTATACTACATCGCTGTCTTTGCTAAACTGAACAAGAGAAACAGTAGATGTTGATATATAGAATGCACTGCCTCACAGGCAAAGAAGGCAAAATACAGCTTCTACAGGATGAAGTCGGCTCCCAGTGCTATGGTTCTGATGGCTGGTGCTTTGATACACTGTTTCTAGTCATTAATTCATCTGGTGAAACCAAGGTAAGAACCAAAAGCAAAAGGAGTTAATTGAAATAAGAAGTAAACATATGTTCCACCTATTATGAAGTTGAACAATGGTATTTGGGATGCCTTGTGAAATTACCATATGAATGCAGAGGTAGTTTGGCTGCCTTCAGTCCACTGCAGCTCCAGTTTGTCTTGCTGAGTACCAATAACCACCAACCCACTAACCATTGTTTTGCATTTTTGAACTAAGAAAAAGGAAGAACACAAGGAGATCAAGAAGGAGTTTTCGTAGTTTATCAAATATTTAATAGTGGTATAGCTTTGGTTAAAAAAGCCCTTATGAATTACCAAACAAGATGTATTTTATAATGCTATATACCGGTAGTAGAATCAATCTAGACCATTTATATTTTCTAATTTAATGGATGAGATTTATTTCTACTACCACCTTAATTACTGGTAGTAGAATATTTTTTCTACTTGTAGCAGAATTCGTATATCAACGGTTGAGATCACTTCTACTAATGAAATACTGGTAGTAGAATATTACTAATCGAGAGCACCATAATGTTACTCACCAAACAAAGGCATGCTGGAGAGTTCCAAGGGGAACCTAATCGAGCTCAACAAGACTGGAAGCTGGAAACAATAGTAATTTCTTACAATATGTATCCGCAAAGCATATTGAAATTGATTTTCATTTTGTTTGAGAAAGGGTTGCCAAGAAGCTACTAGAGATTCACTTTGTTTCTTCATGTGATCAAATTGCTAATGGTTTTACTAAAGCTTTAGCTGTCAGCTGATTGTTTGATTTTCGGCACAATCTCAACCTAGAGATGTTGAGATCGAGGGAGGGTGCTAGAGATTGTTTGATTTTTGGCGCAATCTCAACCTAGAGAGACGTTCAGATCGAGGGAGCGTGTTAGAGATTGTTTGATTTTCAGCGCAATTTTAACGTAGAGATGTTGAGATCGAGGGAAGGTGTTAGAGATGTTACATGACTGAATGTTTGAATAGATTTCTCTATCCCTCTCCTGTTTGGACTCTTATTTTGGATGCTTAGCAGTCTAAAGCTTTAACCATAGTAAAAAAAACCAGACCTCTCCGGAATAGGAGAACGCCTCAGCGACCACTAAGCTAGCAGATTGACCATGTTTAGGAAGGAATACTAAATCTATTTGTTCAACGGTCTAACCGGCAGACCGTTGAACCAGGAGTCTGACCGGGTCGATGTCCGGTCCAGCTTTTTTTTTACTATGGCTTCAACCTGATTGTATTTGAGTCCGTCTTGTATATTGCCGCCAAGTTTGACCATATAAATACAATATACGTGGCACCCTACAGGGTGTTGAGACTCTCCCTAAATTGTGTCACAGCATATGGGGCATTTCTGCTCGGAAAGCAACGATATATACTCATATAACTCCATATATGCTGTAGTCCTTTTTCTAAGATGGAGTAATCTTATGTCATATAAAAGAGAATAGCATTTCTCACAAGCTGGATTCTCTATTCTAGCGCACAAATCTTTAAAATAATTAAAAGTTGCCCTAGACCAAGCTTGGGCTCTAAACTATCCATTAGATTATCAACATAAGGGACAACTAATACCTAATTCTTTATCTTTATAGTCAATCTCTATTGGGTAATACGGTTAAACCCCATGTTACTCCATGTGTCTACTTCTTGGATTAGTGAGTGGAAATAGATCATCCCATCATCAGTCAACAAAACTAAAGTATTGACACCAGTGCCACATTTGTTATTGTAAGGGGTGCACATAGGGCAATGGCAGACCTAGAATTTTATAACCGAAGGTTCCGTGATATATGGCTCATAACATCGGCAACTCCTACCTTCTCAATAGCTGCAACAGAGTCTCCACCTCCAATTATGGTCGTGACACCCTTGCCACTAAGCTCTGCCAGCTTCTTTGCAATTGCCTGAAGAAGAGTTTAAGATCATGTTTCTTGTCATGCAACTGCAAATAGGCTTTTAGCGAGTCATTACCTCAGTTCCTACTACGAATTTTTCAAATTCAAAACCTCCCATGGGTCCAGTTATGAACATCCGGTCCTTGCTGTGCTGCTTCTTCCCCATCTCCGCTGAGCCTACAAGATCGCGCCTCCAGGCGGTGGTGGTGGTGGTGGTGCTGCTGCTACTGCTGCCCCACTGGGTGGTCGCTTTTTGCCGGCGGCGAGAGAGAGGGGAGATTTGACGGCGAGGAGTGTTTGGGTCGGGGAGAGGTGGAGGAGGAAGAAGCGGCCGATTCGCCCGTAGGTCGGCTTGGCGCCCTGTTGGAACACGGCTCGAGCCGCAGCCTAACTAGGTCGGTCCAGAAACAGTTTGAATTTTTTTTATTTTTATATTTATTTAATAAAATATTTACAAAACTACATTTTCATTTCAAAAATTTACAAAAATATACTCCCAACGCCCTCTGGGAGGGCGATTTTTATAAATCGCCCTTCCAGAGGGCGATTTAATGACGTGGCTGACGGCCGTTGGCTCGGCCAACGGCCGTCAGGCAATTTGCAGGTGGCCCGGGGGGCCGCCTGCAAATTGGCCGGCCCCAGCCAGATTTTTGCAGGCGGCCCCCTTGCCGCCCTCTCCGAGGGCGATTTTTGGGTGGCCAGGTATAAAACCCCCTCCCACTCTCAAAAAATATCATAAAATTCACACAAATCATAGAAAAAAAAGAGAGCTGAGAGCGAGGCTGAACGAAAGCAGCGAAGCTCTGTCAGTTTGCTGATTCATCTGCAGGTAAAATTTATTGTTTCTTTGTAATTTCTATTTATATACAAGAATTGATATAGTATTGTACTGGTTATGTGTATAGTACTGTATGAAAATAAGTTGTTACTCGTAGATCTGTAGGTTTTTAGTTAATATGTTAGATGACTTAAGTTTTGTAGAGATGTGAGGAGAATATTGGTACCTAGTTTAACTGTATTTTTTCATCAACAGAAATGGCAAATAAGGTGATATTTCAATTATTTCACGGGCAAGAGAATGTTAGATATGGTCCAGAAGAGGTAAATCTGTCGGATTTTAGTTCAACGGCTAAGGGGATTGATAGACTAGCTGAGAGAAGTTTTAGGTCAGTGTACAACTGGCTGATGCGAGGGTTTCGACTGAACCCCGAGCTCAGCGCAATAACCTTATATGTAGTAGTCAGTCGTGCAACTGAAGGTTTTTTTTGGGAACTGATGCTGGTGGATTGCACTGCCACTTGGGATGGTATGTGGAGAATGCATTCCAAAATGGTTGGTCACTGGGCATACTTATGTCGATATATGAGAAAGATAACACCGCTGGTACAATGCCCGTGCAAGATGATGAGGGTCCAAGTACGGCGAGAGGTGATAGTGAAACAATAGAAGGAAATGAAGGAGCGAATGAAGGAGGGAATGGAGAAGATAGACAGGCAACAGGTGTGGCAGATGAGGGAGAACAAATCAATACCATCGTCGAAGAAATGGATAGAGAAGATTCTGAAAACGAGCAAGCAGAGTATGATGATTCGTTTGATAAGGACACCGTGATGCCTGCAGAATGGAGCAACGAGGACTTCTCTAGGCTTGCTATTTCCGAGGGACATCATGTGCCATGGGAGTACAAGAAGAATGAGGTCATCCAGGGGGCCAAGTATGCATATGTAGAGGATTTAAAGGAGGCAGTAAAACAATGGGCCGTGTCACTTCAAAGAGAGTTCTCGGTCGTGAAGTCAAGCAAATCGGTGTATGAAGTGAAGTGCATGAAGGATGGGTGTCCATGGCGGATGCACGCATTCAAGGGTAAATGGAAAGATTATTGGCAAGTTTCAATTGTGACTGAGCATTCATGTTATTTACCCGGTGTTAAAAAATATCACAGAAATATAACATCTGCATTTTTTGCAACAGAGATGTACTCCCATATTATCAACAATCTGGGGTACGAACCAAGGTCAATTGTTAGACATATTGAAGAGAAATTCAAATACACAATTAGCTATGCTAAGGCTTGGAGGGCAAAACAGAAGGTTGTAGACATGAGATTTGGTACATTTGAAGCAGCATATGATAATTTGCCTCATCTGTTAGGCTGTATTCTTTAGAGGAATCCAGAGACGTACTTTAACCTGAAAGCCTTTCTATCAATTGACCATGGTAATAAAAGTGTGTTGCAACGAGTATTCTTTGCATTAGGTGCTTGCATTCAGGCATTTGTCCATTGTCGTCCAATCCTCTGCATCGATGGGACATTTCTGACCAAGAAGTACAGAGGGCAGATCTTAACAGCAATTGGAGTTGATGGGAACAACCAAGTTTTATCAGTGGCTTTTGCTTTTGTTGAGAGTGAGAACACTGATAGCTGGTATTGGTTTCTAGAAAGGGTTAAGTCTGCAATTGTACGGATGAGACCAGACGTGTGCCTTATATATGACCGTCACGCCGGCTTGCTGCGTGCAATTGAGGAATTAAGATATGGATGTGTTAAGAAGGGATACCCACCAAGGTGGTATGGTGTCCAAAGCAAATGGTGCATACGTCATATGGGTGCTAATTTCTACAGACAATTTAAGAATAAGCACCTTATGGATCTTTTCAAGAGGCTTTGCGTCCAGAATCAAGAGAAGAAATTCAATGAGCTTTGGAGGAGGTTGGATGAGCTGACCTCTAAACTAACATATGAGCAGTCCAGGAGGGCTACCATTGGAGGGGATGAGGCTCCACAAGCTCTTGGGCCTCTATCAAGTGACGGACCACATATGAGAAGAAGGTCTGCATTCTCAGTTAGAAAATTTTCAGATTGGATTGAGAATGAGCCAAAGGAGAAATAGGAATTGTTGTATGACAAGGATGATTCTCGGTTTGGCATAATGACCACAAATTTGGCAGAGGTCTATAACTGGGTTATGCGTGGTGTTCGAGGGCTCCCACTTGTTGGAATAGTTGAATTTATCTTGCATGACTGTTGACGCCAAAAATCGCCGGGATCTGGTTCGGCGTCGGAAGACACGCGAAGGCCTGGGAGATTTGCTTTACTCCAGTGCAGGTCCTAAAATATTGAGGTTCGTAGGCGTGCCAGTCAATTTGACCCTGTAATTGACAAGGAGAAAGAATGTTAGATCAATGAGCCAATCGGCTGAAAGCCGATCTGGACTCGTTTCATCGGCCGATGGCCCATAAGCACTGTAGCACTTATACACCAACTAGAAGCCGATGATGGCATGAATAATAACTAATAATGAGCGAGCGTTAAATTAGCCGATCATTGAAGGGATGCTCAAGAATCGGCTGTAAGCTTGGTAAAGTAAACAGGCAGGATGCGTAAGGAAAATAAACTACAGGAACTCCTGCCGATCATAGTTTAAAGTTACTGGTATTGCTGCGAAGATACTGCCTGCGCCCGTGCCCGGGCCCCTTGCTCACATCGGCTCACGGGATCTTCATCCGCTGTCCGTACCCGTGCCCGGGTTTTTACCTAAGCTCGTGCTCGGGTCCTCCCCTGAGGTCGTGCCCGGGAACTCGGTTGAGCAGAATAAACCAATTGACTAGCCCTTAGCCGATCGCAACAGTAATACAGGCAAGGATGTATAACGAGGCAAGCGATAACATAAATGATAAACAACTGACGAATCTGCCGACTACTGAACAGGGCGTATGGACATCGGCTAGAGGCCGATGACAAAAAGATAACAGAATAATAAAGCCATTACCAACAATATAAGATAAATAGATGCAGTCGGCCTCAACAGATAACTTATCGGCTAAGCACTCCGATAAAGACACCGCATAATACCCATCGGCTCATCAAGAGTGAAGCCATCATCATCGGTCTAGTAGATCGGACCCAACCGTTGCAGCACAGACTGATGACGATAACGATACCTTGATAGGCCGATAGATCTGATGTGATCGTGATGTAAGACATGATAACTTACCGGCTATACATCCCGATAAGACGCCTGCGCATAAAGCATCAACTTAGCAGGAACAGTTTATCGCTAGCAGCTTAGTAGGTCGGACCTAACCGATGCAGCACAAACTGATGATAAACCGCTCCTAGTAAGCCGATACAATCTACGCACACGTGATGTGATATACCTAGTCAATCTATGAGATCAAACTAAACTGATGCAGCCATAGATAAAATAAATATACCGTGGTAAGCCGACTACCATAAACCGACTAGAATATCGGACCTAACCGAGGAAGTCCTAGCCGATAGGTAGCTGGTGTGACGAGACTTACCCTCTCGCTGGAGTTCGGACCTAACCGATGCAGCCCCGCTCGAGAAGCAAGAACCCGTCGAAAAGGGTGGCGATGCGCCGAAGTTTGTATTGATTGTTATTGTTTACAAGGTGCCCGGGCGTACGTATTTATACCCCGAGTTACATGAGTCCTTATAGGACACGATACATGATTTCCTAGTTATAATAGAGAATGCTAACAAGACCTGACCGGACACGAGGTCAGGTTTCCTAAAGATAAACACTTGCCTAATTAATACGTACAGTAATTAACTGCCAAACAGCGGTCTTCACGGCCCCTTCCCGGAATCGGTCTCTTCTGATCAGTTTCCACCGGTTGACTATAATTTCTCCTCTTGACCGAATCTGACATAGGGCCTTACCAAATTTTGGCGTTAACACATGCCCCCCAATTTCGGAGTTCTCCTGTAGAATTTCGAAATTCTTTCATTTTGGGCCTCTAGATTTCTTCCATACCAAGGCGGCCCAAGGTAGCCCACTTGCCATAATTGTTTGAAACAGTACCAACGGCCTCGATTCCCGCCCGGTCATCATACCTTTATAAAACGCTTCGTCTCCCCAGCCTTTTTTTACGCTTTCACATCACCAGAGCACCACCGCTTCATCTTCCAAAGCTCCGTCAAGCCCCAGCGAATCCAGACGAATCGTCGCAGCCCCTTTTCTTCAGTTGTTGATTCCTGCGTCTTCTCCCCTTCTTGTGATGGCATCAGCATCCGCAGTCCCTGAGGTAATCTTCTTGCCCGATTGTTTTCCTCCGATCTGCAGCCTAGACGAATCCAATCTGCCACGTTTTTTACCTGTTCTTCGTCGTGTTCTTGTTTACTGTAGCATCTTAAAGAACAGATATTGATCCCAGCCGCCGATTACCCAAACTTTTTCTATCATGGCCCCATGGGCAGCGAAGACCCCACAGATTTTATAACTGCCGAGACCCAGCGTATCCCTTTCAAGAACTCAGCCATGCGAGCCAGTGACTGGACCAACAGCTTCAGGTCATGGCCAAGCAAGCTGCCTGGGTGGAGAGATTGGTACACTAGGGTATCGGCTGCAAAGAGAACCTACTGGGAAGAATCACATATCGGCCACTGCATCAACCACTACATCAATTAATTTTAAAGCTATTACTCTTTTTTGTAGTTGCCATTCATCATCAACATAATGAGCAACTACACTAATATAGTCTTCCTTAGCCCTACCACTCTAAATATCAGATGTGATACTAATAGAAAATATGCAAGTAGCAAATAATTGTTTAATATTATTCCGGTCTTGGTTGTAAACATTCACCAAGTCACGGGTTGTAGTTTATCTACTAACAGCTTGAAACCTAGGATTATGAGCAGTTTTAATGTAACTCTCAAATGCAGGAGACTCACCAAAATTTAGAGGTAGATCCTGTCTAGCAATTAAACGGGTAAGCGAATCTCGTGCTACCTAAGGATTATACTCCCATGAACGTACTGTACCGTCCGGATTAAGTACCAGTTGCTGCTGTCTTAGCTGGTAACCTTGCTTCTTCGCACATGCCTCAGCATGCCGCCTTAAATGCCCTGTTCCACTAGAAGATTTTCCAGAGAGTTTAGTCTTACAAATTTTACATTTCACGTAAATTACCTCCCTTCCATCCGCGACGGTCTCCTTGATCTCATCAAAATGTTGCCAGGCGGAGGAAGTTCTTGATCTCTTTGAGCCGGTTGCCGTCAATAGACTCCTGCTCGTAGTTCTAGATCCTTTTGAAGCCGCATGTATTTCCTCCGGATGTTCTTGCGGTGTAGGAGCCGACCCGGAGTCTTCTCCTTGCGACATTAACAGATAGCTCGGGTCGAAGTCGCTCAGTTGGAACGTCGGGTAGTTCGGATCCATCTTGCAATATAAATAGAGAAAATTAGTATTAAAAAAATAGTAGGAAAAAAGAAGAAAATTTAGGATTTTTTTTACCTTGCAGGAGCACCGGAGGCTGCAGCTATTACCTATGAGAATGTGGGAAATTTTTGAATTTTAGACAAAATTTTATCTAAATTAAAAATTTTAAGTAAAGAGAGCAAAAGAGAGGAGAATAGAGCACAAAAGGAGAGATTGGGAGGTTTGGATGAGCAAAAATGTGGCTAGGGGTTCCCCTATTTATAGAAAAAAATTTCACAATTTTTCGGATTTTTTTGATATTTTTTCGGATTTTTTTTCCTGCAACGGCTAGATTCAAAATCTAGCCATTATTTCGGACCGTTGGGACACGTGTCAATTTTTTACTGGGCCAACGCGGCTGAATACTATAGCAAACGGTCATCTGCACGTACAGCGTCGCAACGGGCAGATGTCAGTGCAACGGTCGCCTGCCTCCTCCTCCCGCACGCACCCGGCCTCGGCCTCCTCTCCTCGGCTCCTCCGCCTCCTCCCGCCTCCTCCTCCTCCGCCTCCTCGGCTTCCTCCCGGCCTCCTGTGGGGCACCCCCTACCATGGCGGGAGCCCACCATGTGCATACAGTACTCGATCCCTGGATCAGTAGTCGGATACACACATAGTCATCGGTGATACAAACTCAGAGTACAATAAATACATAACAGAATACATATAATATAAGCTGGGAGAATACAACAAAAGGTTGCCATCCAGGACAGGCCCCAGATGAACAACGGCAAGAACAGGGTAAATTAGCGAAACACAGCACAAACAGGGCGGAAGCAGGGGAGGAAAACTACTCGGCGATGGAACACGACGATACCATAGGCTTGGCTGGGAACTAGGCCCGAAACCTTAGAAGTTCTCGTAGTCGGCTTGGTCCTGGAAGAACTCGGCAGTCGTCGGGTCTTCGTCTTCTTCTCCAAAACCTAATATACATATATATGAACAAGGGTGAGTACTTTCGTACTCAGCAAGCCGGGGGAAAGGTGCCATGTCGGCTAGACAAAGGGGCTAAGAGTCTTAATTGCGAAAATAGCCTTTTAGAAACATTTTGCTTGTAAAATGCTAGTGCGTCAAATTTTTAGTAGTCGGAAAGAGACTCACGCCTCGATCCATTCCGCAAGTTGCTTTTCAACAACTCGCCACATATAATTACTGAATCATGTATTTCTATTTCCATCTTCTGGTGTTCAACCAAGTGACCACACAGCTCGGCCATCACCCGAGTGGCTTCGACCACTCCTTAGGTCTACTGTTTCTCCAAGTGGCTCCGACCACCTGTTGACCCTGAGACTTGGCTACAACTGGTTCTCAGCTATCTCTTTAGCAATTCCGGCTACAACAGGTTCTCAGCTCATTCGCTTCACGGGCTACAACCAGTGAGCATAAATTCGCTGTCCTGGCTACAACCAGGTAGTCTGCTCTTTATCGTCTTCTGGCTATAACCCGAAGACTTTTCTTCTGTTAACTTTTCACACACTTGCTTATGGTGCTTCAACACCCCGGGTCACACAGGCCCGTTTCTAGCCACACAAGCCTTCCGTCTGCTGCTCGGCAAACTCTAGTCACGATTCCCTTCCCATCAATCAATTTCACAAACCACTGGCAACCAAAACTACGCTATGGGAATCACCTTACATCGCCCTTAACCGTGGGCACGGCTATTCGAACAGTTCAGCTAAACTCTGCAGAGGGTGCACACTTTACCCATACGACACGAAACTTACTCCGAGTATTGGCCGGTACCGAAAGTTCGTCACAACCATTTCCAAAGCCAGTCTAGGGTTATCCGATGCCAGCAGAAGGATCCACACAAGATCAGTGCTTTAGGTTGGCTCCAACCACTGTCAGCACCAGGGTTCACGAGCCACAACTCAGATGAGTCCACTCCAGTCGGTACCAGACTTCTCTAAACCTACAATTTACTTTGCCAGAGGCAGCCCATACTACCCGTATGGTCGCACTGTAAAATGTTCGAATGTAATTCCCAAAGGAAACGGTCCTTATCGATAATACATAGCCAGGCCACACAGGCACTATCTCTGTACATCAAGGTTTTTCATAGACTTTCATTTATTTCTAAAACACGCCGATACACAGAGTATCGGGTTTTCAAACAGTTGAGCAAAACTACTGTTTCCCAAACAACAATACAATCACTACAGGGCTAAGGCATTCTACTCGGCAATCATACCCAAAGGTTATGATGCCAACGTGCCGTTTGTGGGGCTATCAAGGGAGAAATACATCAACATCCTACTAAAATAAGTGCGACTACTAGGCAGGTCTGTCGATTGCGCTTGCAAACCGAGGCCAATCAATTTAAAGTGTAAGCTAAGCATGCATATTTTGCAAATAACATAATTTTGCACATATAGGAGACAATATGGTCAAAGGGGCTTGCCTTGTTCCTGCGGAAGATCTTCCTCGGCGAAGACGGTGTCTGAATCGTCCACCGGTTCAGGATCTGAACACACACAGAAGAGATAATTACCGATACGCTAAAAAGAGGTAAAACACTAGGAAAAGAACAGCGCGGTAGTCAGCTGCAGAAAGGTAGCAGTCGGCTGAGGATGAATGGTAGACGGACAAAGGTTTATCGCAGTCGGCGGAGTTAAGCTTGCGGACTGGGCAACAAGGCTCACCGGTTATGAACTCCGGATGGTAGACTAGCTCGGTCTTCTTTTCTTTACTCTACTCTTCTTCTTTGTGTTCCGACCGAAAGAACACAGGGGCTATGCGATGAGTGGCGGCGATGGAGCTCGGGGGCTGAGGAGGGGGAAGATGATGGTTTAGCGGTGAAGCTGGTGATGGCGGTTTGGCAGAGACAACTGGATTGCAAAACATGGGAAAGAAGAGGCATGGATTGTCTTATATAGCCGGCGTGTGAGGCAGGGATACGGTGGTGCAGGGCGATAGATAGAGAAGAGAAGTCAAGATAAGCTGGCGAGGCTACAGCTAGCTGACTGAGGCAATGCGACGTCAAGGCAGAGATTGACTTAAGGATTGGGTGTTGCCGGTGGAGTTGGTAGACACTGTAGCGGTGATGAGACACTCAGGTCGTGGCAAGGACGGGTTGGTGAGACTTTGCAGATAGGGCCTTGACTAACCATTGGTCCAAGCGGGTCCTCGCGGTACAGCAGGTTATTGTCCGCTGGTCCGAACGGGGCTGCGGGCAGGTGAAGGTCGGGTTACGTCACCACTTCGGCAGTCGGCGTCCAACGGGAGGAGCGTGGAAGTCATGGCTGCTGTGCAACTTGGTGAGGCGATGAGACAGCACGTCCATTGATAAGGCAAAGCGTCGAGAGATTGACCGGATTGGGGCAGGTGGGACGGCAAGATGGAACGGGTTAACAAGGTAGTCGGTATTGCAAGAGTTTACTCGGCGGCAAAGATGACCGAGTGGACAAAGGGTAAAAGGACAAGATTCAGAAACTGAGTAGGAATCTACTCGGCACAAGGGGAAAAGGCAGTCGGCTGGCCAGGGAGAGAAACTGGGGTACAACTGAACGGGATAGGAGAGGAGTTAGAATTCAGAAAAAACGAATTCCAACAGGGAAAAGAAAAGCGGGTCGTTACACCTCCTCGGCCTCCCGCCGCCTCGGCCTCCTCGGCTCCTCCGCCTCCTCGGCTCCGCCGCCTCCTCCCCGACGCTCGCCTACGCCTGCCTCCTCCCGCGCCCGCCTCTTCCCGGCTGTTGCCTCGGCCTCCGCCGCCGCCTCCACACCCAGGCGCCTCCCCAGCCTCGGCCGCTGACGCCTGCCTTGGCCTCCGCCGGCCGCAGACGCCTACCGCGGCGACGCGGCCTCCGCCGCCGCCCTCCGGGCGGGCCATGCCGGCCGGGCACGGTTACTGTAGCACTATGCACGGGCGACCCAACGGGGCATGGCCCATTTGGACATCTCTAGAGAGAGAGGATACCAGTCCTCTTGTATTTTTTATTTTTTCTAAGAGAGTGACATATAGGACCATCATATTTTTTATTTTTAGTTTATTGATTAGAATGTTACGCTATGTAAAGACTAGATCAACACTACGTTAACCTAAAACAGACTCAAAATAGTTAAGAAATTTATTTTTTTACTGATTTTAATACTTAAGAGATGCGATACCTATTTAGTTAATAGTTGAGAAAATCAAAATATACTTTTTTTGGGAAAAAAATATCCCCAAACCAATTCCTTGTCATTGGGCCTTCTCACGGCCTCCGCCGAGGCCTCCCTTGCCCACCATTTCTCTGCTTCCCTCCTTCCCCACCTTTTGACGCGCCGTCACACCGCCGCCTCCTCGCCATGGACACCGCGCCGTCCGCCTCCGCCGCCGCCGCCGCGGCGCCAGACGCTGATTCCGACTCCGCGCTCGTCGCCGACGTGGTGGAAGCGCTCGTGTCGGCGTCCCGCCTGCCTGAGCCGCCGCCCATCCCCACCCTCCTCGCCCCCAACCTCTCGCGCCTCGCTGACTCCCACCACCCGCGCGTGCTCTCCCTCGCCGCTTCCCACCCGGGGCTCGCCTCGCCGGACCTGCTCCTCGCTTACCGCCGCCTCCTCTCGCCGCCCTCCTGCCTCTCCTCCCTCGTCCCGCTCCTCCCCGTCCTCCCCTACCGCCACCTCCTACCGCTCCTCCTCTCCTTCGTCCCGCTCGACCCGCTTCGCCACCTCCACCGCCACCTCCTCTCGCACCTCCCCACGAGCCACCTCGCCGATGCGGCGCTCTCCGCCTACGCCCGCCTCCGCCTCCGCCTCCCCCACCTCGCCGCCCAGTTTCTCCACTCCCTCCGCCGCCGCCGTGGCGTTCGTCCTTCCCTCCAGGCTGCCAACGCCGTCCTCTCCGCGCTTGCGCGCAGTCCCTCCACCTCGCCGCAGGCCTCCCTCGATGTCTTCCGTTCCCTCATCGCTCTCCGCCTCCACCCCAACCACTACACCTTCAACCTCCTCGTCCACACGCACTGCTCCAAAGCCACCCTCGCCACGCTCTCCACAATGCAGGGGTTCGGCCTCTCCCCCGATGCCTGTCACCTACAACACGCTTCTCAACGCACACTGCCGGAAGGGCATGCTCGGTGAGGCCCGGGCGCTGTTGGCGAGGATGAAGAGGGGCGGGATCGCGCCAACGCGGGCAACGTACAATACCCTCGTGTCGGCGTATGCGAGGCTTGGGTGGATTAAGGAGGCGACCAAGGTCGTGGAGTCCATGACAGCCTTCGGGTTCGAGCCCGATCTGAGGACGTACAATGCGCTCGCCGTGGGGCTGTGCCAGGCGGGGAAGGTGGACGAGGCATTACGGTTGAAGGATGAGATGGAGCGACTCAGCACTGTGTTTCCTGATGTAGTGACTTACAATACGCTTGTTGACGCCTGCTTCAAGTGGCGGTGCTCATCAGATGCATTAAGGCTGCTTGAGGAAATGCGTGACAAAGGGGTGAAGCCGACCTTGTTCACACATAACATTGTTGTGAAGGGTCTTTGCAAGGAGGGTAAATTAGAGGAGGCATTGGGGAAGCTGGAGAAGATTGCAGAGGAGGGGTTCGCACCAGATGTAATCACATACAATACATTGATTGATGCGTACTGTAAGGCTGGGAATGTCGCAAAAGCATTCACGTTGATGGATGAGATGGTGGGAAAGGGACTCAAAATGGACACCTTCACACTTGACACCGTGCTGTATAACCTATGCAAGATGAAGCGTTATGAAGATGCTGAGGAGCTCTTGCATTCACCACCGCAGCGGGGTTTCATGCCTAATGAAGTCAGCTATGGTACTGTCATGGCTTCCTACTTCAAGGAGTATAATCTGGAGCCTGCTCTGCGTCTGTGGGATGAGATGGTTGAGAGGAAGTTGACGCCAAGCATTTCAACTTACAACACGTTGATCAAGGGGCTTTGTGGGATGGGGAGGCTGAAAGAGGCGATTGACAAGTTAAATGAGCTCATGGAGAAGGGGTTGGTGCCTGATGAGACCACATACAATATCATCATTCATGCATACTGCAAGGAAGGGGACTTAGAAAATGCCTTTCAGTTCCACAACAAGATGGTTGAGAATTCCTTCAAGCCAGATGTTGTTACTTGCAACACTTTGATGAATGGCCTTTGTCTGCATGGGAAGCTAGATAAAGCATTGAAACTCTTTGAATCATGGGTGGAGAAAGGGAAGAAGGTTGATGTTATCACGTATAATACCCTAATACAGTCGATGAGCAAAGATGGGGATGTCGATACTGCTTTGCGCTTCTTTGCTGACATGGAGGTCAAGGGATTGCATCCTGATACATTTACTTATAACACTGTGTTATCTGCACTGTCTGAAGCAGGAAGATCAGAAGAAGCACAGAATATGCTACATAGGTTAGTTGATAGTGGAAAATTATTCCAAAGCTTTGCTTGTCCTCTGTTGAAGCCGCCTTCTGTGGATGAAGCAGATGTTGGTAAGGAACATGAGGGTGAACCTGAGGCAGAATCCAGTGGAAAAGCACAAGACGATGCTCTAGTGACATACACGGAATGCCTAAATGGGCTATGTACTGGTGGGCAATTGAAAGAAGCTAAGGCTGTTTTGGATGAGATGATGCAAAAGGGGATGCCTGTTGACAGTTCAACCTATATAACTTTGATGGAAGGGCTTATCCAGAGACAGAAAAGGCAAACCCATGCAGCTGGGCAATCCACAATATAGATTTTTGCTCCCCTGGGATGTGGGAATGCAGCTAGGGCTTTAGTCATAACTCAGAAAACTCAAATGCGTAGCTACCAGGATGAGCATCATGGACCAAAACAAAAAAGTCGGTATGTCATTTGTTTTTTCTCGCCATTAGAACTCTATATTTGTAACATTCAGTACAAAGTAAATGCATTTTTAGTTTTTCACTGCAAGCTATGTTAAATGTAAAAAGAATACCAGCAGTGATTTGAATCTTCTATTGCTCCAGGTAAAATAATGTAGCTTCTAAATTCCCTCCAACGTAAAGTAGTTGAGCTTCTACAGAAAAATATATAATTATGCGCAAGTTCTTGACCATAACCTATTAAATTATAACTACCCATCCATTTTCAGCAGATAAGAATTGAAAATTGTTGATGACTATACTTAGTAAAACAGAGTATCTTCTGCGATATTGTAAGATACATCTTGACAATACAGTCCATCTTCAACTAATATATATATCTTAATCAACCTTGTAAAACATAATTTTGCACGATCAGGCATCTACTCTTGGAACTTCTCTGCTTGAAGTTTTCATAGCCGTCACATGTGCTTGTGTGATTCCATCAGCATGGTTGGGACTTCCCTTAGTTTTCACGAAGTATGTACTGGGTAGTTGGACATTCATGCGAGGATAAGTTTACTCATTATACAATGTCATCCAGCGGACAATAGTTTCTTTTGCAGTTGAAAAAAAATATAGTTACTTGCATCTATTGGCTATTGATGAAGTGATGAACCACAGATTCTTGTTTGTGGTACAGTGTGATTATTTTTTGTTCTTGTTTTTGAGAAAAAATTATAGATTGTTGCAGAATGATGTGCCTTTTTGCTGTTCAATCGTGTTTATTTAAAATATGTTTAAAGTTTTTTATGTTCATTTCCCACTAGTGATGTTTTGCCTGAACTCAGAATAATATGTTTCAACAATGAATGTCTACACACACACATATGAAGTATGCCTGGAGAAGTGTTAACAGTTATGTAAATTAATTACTTTAAAGTTGCCCAAAACCATAATTTATCATTGTACTTAAATATATTTGGATTGCTTGTGCTTTTAGTAATTTTATTCTACATTTAGGTTTTATACTCTACTGCTCTTCTGACTGTTAAGACTGAAAAATCTCATGTTGCTCAATTGGAGATTTCTAAGACATATCTCTCAACTAGCGACCTTGATGATCCTAGAAAAGTTGCCAGGACTCTGCACTTCCTGATCTTGTGCACTTCCCGATCTTGTTCACCCAGAAACATCTCAGGGCCTTATTCATTCAGAACCATCTCAAGATCTTATTCATTCAGAACCATCTCAGGATCTTATTCATTCGGAAACATATCAGAGTCTTGTTAATTCAGAACCATCTCAGCATCTTATTCATTCAGAACCATCTGAGCATGAGGATAACCGTGAAAATTCACTTGTTGCTGCCTTCTGGAGCTCCTGGATGTGTTGTGCAAGCATTCATAATTCTACAGGAGAGCCCTGAAGCTCATGTACTTCCCCCAAATTTTTTATTTCTAATTTCAATAGATTCAACTGTCAAGGCAAGCTTTCCCATCTTTTGCCGGTTTCAATGAGGATTAAATGTTTTTTATTTACACTAAAGTTTCGTAAAATTTGAACCCTATTCTTAGAGATTTATATGCAACTTAAATTGACATTGAGCACAAAAATTCTAGTCTCCACTACAACCACTTGTATGAACATAATACCCTGGGAAAAACACTCTCATTTGATGCTTTTAAAGGGAAAAAAAATCCACACAAATAATATATTCCCTTAGGTGCCAAAAAATTTTGTCCACCACTCCACCTAGTACCATTTTACCATTTTATGTTACTCTGCTCCAAGTGCAAAATTTATTCCTTAAAAATTAAAATACCCTGGTTCATTTATTCTACTACTTAAATTTGAGGTTCTTTTCTCTTTGAAGGTTTAAATTTGTAACAATCAGTCTCTGATAACTGTTGATTGCAGGACGTTGTTGCCTCACCTGCAAATGATAAGAACGTTTGGAACACTGTAACGCGGAATGAAGAAGTTATGATGTTTTACAAGACATATGAGACGAGTAAGTATTAGCCTATAGGTGCCCGGCCTATTGGTTATGTACTGCTTTGTCTCCACCACAAATTTTCGTATGCAACTATATGCTCTGATGTTGGATCTTATTGCTTAGAAGAAATTTGCATTGTTATCAGCATCAAAATTAGACTTTGAGAAGAATCCCCCGCTACAAAAGTCTGTGGGGGAATGAACTAGTTCTAACTACTAAAGCGCTCATGTTGAATAAAAGCATCATTTATTTTTAACGTGATCATGATTCATGCCTAAATGAGGATTAATAGTTTGTTTCATTGAAAGATCATTTAACCTTTTCTATTCCTTTTGAAGAAAGAAGCCAAGCATAGGACACTGCCGTCTCCATCCCATCGCCGGCTTTATTGTCAGGCACAGCCCATGCAAGGGACTAAGAGGGAAGATTCCTCCTGTCAGTTCATGCTCATCTCCTGTATGTTTCGTTGGTCTTGCCTTGATGGACGGTTGCCTTAGATTTTTCTTTGTTCTTTTGATGGATCTTGCCCTAGAAGTTTACTACAAGTGTACGAGTATTTCAATTCGTCTATGAGTGGTCAGCTGGTGGCTAGTTGGTGTAGTACTGTAGTGGGGTTGAAGCTATGTATACAACTGTAAAAACTTTTCTGCTGCTTCTGTGTTTGGTTTTGGAATGGTTACTTGCTGCATTCTTCTCTTCGATGAGAGAAGCAATGCCGGTGATATGAACTACGAACTTCGAAGCCTTGAGCTGTCACCTTGAGGTAACTGCGGTGACCATTTGTTTATCTTGTGGGAAGAGATCGTCCTGTTTACATTGCATATTCCTAAACGTGGAGTGTTTTTTTAGTTGCACTTCGGTAAGAGAAGAGAACCTTTAGATTGGTGCTTCATTTCTAGCCCTCTACTAATTATTGAATGAAGTGAGTAACTCATGTATAGTTGCACTTCTGTAAGAGAGCCTTTAGATTTGGTGCTTCCTTTTTCCTTTCTAGCCCTCGACTAATTATTGAATGAAGTGATTAACTCATTATACATGAACAACATGTTAGTACGTACCAGGAGTGAACTTTGAACTTGCGCAGTTGTGTTTAGTACAAGATGTCCATAGTGTTGCAATGCCACTGTTTTTCCTTAGCCATTTATCTTTCATGGGTCGCATTCTTCCTTAAAATTCTTTGAATGACCTGTCCAGGTATGATTGGTGTTACAATTTACAAACTTTGTGTGCATGTCTGTTGCAAGCGCACAGTGGACTATCCTTTGGCGGTATGACCCATTTGTAATATACAGCATCAATTTTGAATCTCATCCGCTTAATATACGACATCAATTTTGAATCTCATCCGCATGAACCAGGATATAGTTTAATTTAACTACTAGTATAAAAAACACTGCAAGGGAAGTCTACTGTGAGTACGCTTTCTTACTTCGTTTAAGAAATGAAACATCACGTCAAGTATATGTTTACCCAAGTAAAGAAGGCTGGAATGGCAACACAGGGAAGAGGGAATTACACTCCCTTTTTTCGCTCATCAAGGAACGGCAGCACGATGGATGATATCATGATAGCAACAGCTTGGGCCCTTCATTTCTTCAATGGTGCTATCTCCTAGCAACTCACCATGAGGTTTTGGCCTTTTGTATGCCCAAGCATTTCGATGCTGAATCACGAGCTGCGCTTTGGAGAATTTTTTTGATTTTTAGATTTATTTATTAAAAGATTTGCAAAAATAGATTTTTGTTTCAAAAAATTGCAAAAATAGACTCCCGCCGCCCTCTCCCAGATGGCGATTTTATGACGTGGCTGACGGCTGTTGGCCCCCCCGCCGACGGCCGTCAGCTATTTTGCAGGCGGTCCCCCGGCCTCCCAAAAACCGCCCTCTCAGAGGGCGGCAAGGGGGCCGCCTGCAAAATGTGCCCAAAAACCGCCCTCTGAAAGGGCGGTTTTTGGCTCCCGGGGGGCCGCCTGCAAAGTCGCCCATTTGCAGGGTGGTTTTTTGCAGGCGGCCCCCTTGCCGCCCTATGGGAGGGCGGTTTTTAGCCCCCGGGTATAAAACCCCCCTCCCAGACTCAAAAAAGTCATAAAATTCACTCAAATTAGAAAAAAAAACAGGAGAGAGCTGAGAGGGCGAAAGCAGCGAAGCTCTGCCCGTTTGCTGATTTGCCTGCAGGTAAAATCCATTGTTCCTTTGCAATTTCTATTTGTATGTAAGAATTGATGTAGTAATGTACTAGTTACGTGTATAGTACTATATAGATCTGTAGTTTTTAGTTAATCTGTTAGATGACTTATTTTTTGTACAGATGTTACTTGTAAAATCTGGAATACACGGTTTTAGATGTTAGGAGGATGTTGGTACCTAGTTTAACTGTATTTTTCATCAACAGATATGTCAAATAAGGTGATATTTCGGTTATTTCACGGGCAAGGGAACGTGAGATATGGTCCAGACGGTGTAGATCTGTCGGAGTTTAGTTCAACGGCTAAGGGTATTGATAGGCCAGCTGAGAGAAGTTTTGGATCAGTATACAACTGGCTGATGCGAGGGTTTCGACTGGACCCTCAGCTCAGCGGAATAACCTTGTATGTAGTAGTCAGTCGTGTAGTTGAAGGTTTTTTTTGGGAACTGATGCCAGTGGATTGCACTGCCACTTGGAGATGGTATGTGGAGAATGCATTTCAACGTGGCTGGCCACTGGGCATACTTGTGTCCATATATGAGAAAGATAACAACGCTGGTGCAATGCCCGTACAAGATGATGAGGGTCCAAGTACGGCGGGAGGTGATAGTGAAACAATAGAAGAAAATGAAGGAGGGAATGAAGAAGATAGACAGGCAACAGGTGTGGCAGATGAGGGAGAACATATCGACACGATCGTCCAAGAAATGGCTAGAGAAGATTCTGAAAATGAGCATGCAGAGTATGATGACTCGTCTGATGAGGACAACGTGATGCCTGCAGAATGGAGCAACGAGGACTTCTCTGCGCTTACTATCTCCGAGCGGCATCATGTGCCGTGGGAGTACAAGCAGAATGAGGTCATTCAGGGGGCTAAGTACGCATATGTAGAAGATTTAAAGGAGGCAGTCAAACAATGGGCGGTGTCACTTCAGAGAGAGTTCTCGGTCGTGAAGTCAAACAAATCAGTGTATGAAGTGAAGTGCATGAAGGATGGGTGTCCATGGCGGGTGCACGCATTCAAGGGTATATGGAAAGATTATTGGCAAGTTTCAATCGTGACGGAGCATTCATGTTACTTGACAGGTGTTGAAAAATATCATAGAAACATGACCTCTGCATTTGTTGCAACAGAGATGTACTCTCATATTGTCAACAATCTGGGGTATGAACCAAGGTCAATTGTTACTGGGCATACGTGCAACAGGTGTTACTCTCATATTGCATACGTGCAGCTGGGCATGACAAGTGCCCCCGGTGTCACCACAGGAGGTCCTTCAGGTTATATCAAAGTTTACTTTTCTCTTGCAAAATTTTGATTTGCAATAATCAATAATTTGGTGTACATTGTTCCACTCTACAGCGCCATCGATGTTTGCTGGCGCTGGCTCCTCCACGCAGGGCGCACGCGGCAGCGGTTGGGCACCGAGTTCTTTCGAGGGGGACGATTTAGAGGACGAGGACGAGGGCGAGGAGATCCATGAGATACTAGCTGCCTCGCAGCTCGAAGGAGCTCCGCCACCACAGACACAGGACCCACCAGTTGCCACACCCGTGCAGACGACCCGCGCTGGCCGTGCTGTACCACCAGACCGGTTGACGTACTCCTAGGGACAGGTGCGAGCGCAGGGTAGGAAGTCGAAGAGGCCTAGAGGTTACGGTCCGGGCCCGTAGTATTTTGTGTCTGTAATAGTTTGTCTGTTGTATATAATGTTTTATTAATTCTACGTTTCCTGATGAAACCACTTTACTTCGTTTACGCTCATCGATCAAACGACGTATTCCTCACGATCTACGTTTCTGACGAATCTGATCAAAAATATGAATTTTCGAGTGTCAACTTCACGATGAAAGTACATTCCGAGCGGTGACAACTAAACACACATTAACTATCATACAAACCTATTGATATCCAACTAGCGATGCAACTACTGTGTGAGGATGGCACGGCCAGGGAGCGGCGACAGTATGCGCCTAGAAAATAGTAACAGCAGCCGTTAGTCACATAAAAATTGATTTCGAAAATTAATTTTTTTAAATCAATTTTTTTCTTTTTTTTTCGGAATATTGGTCCGGACTGTCCGGATAAGGTCCGGACTATATTAACGCTAAATACCGCCCTCTAGTTGGGCGGCAAGCCAAAAACCGCCCTCCCAGAGGGCGGCAAGGGGGCCGCCTGTAAAATGGCCGGCCCCCGGGCGCATTTTGCAGGCGGCCCGGCTGCAAAATGGCTGACGGCCGTCGGTGGGGGGGCCAACGGCCGTCAGCCACGTCATAAAATCGCCCTCTGGGAGGGCGATTTTTAAAAATCGCCCTCCCAGAGGGCGGCAGGAGTCTATTTTTGTAATTTTTTGAAACAAAAATCTATTTTTGCAAATCTTTTAATAAATAAATCTAAAAATCAAAAAAATTCACGCTTTGGACACTCTCTGGCAAACATCAGGGAAAACCAAGCCGTATAAGTTAAAACCGAACGCCCAGCTGAACCTGACCCAAAGATTCACATGACGATCGACGAGATCTAGCCTAGAACATTCGAATTGCAAATATTTTGGCCGGTTGGGCGTTTACCCGTGCACAGGCAAGGAAAGCTTGTGGGTCTCAACTTCGACCTTTGTGTACACACACAACCATGGCACTTACATAATGATGTTTTTAAGTACTTATTTTTTGGCTTATAAGCCGTACGTAAAACGAGAAACGTTATTAGCGTATGATTAATTAAGTATTTATTATTAAAAACTTAAAAAATAGATCTATTTACTTTTTTAAGATACTTTTATATAAATTTTTTTTTGTAAAAAACGCACCGTTTATCGTTTTAAAAAACGTGCGCATAGGATACGAAAAAATAAGCAGCTTATATAAGCTGCGCCGAACAGCAACTACTCTCAAGGTGTTGCCAACACAAGCATAGTTTCCTATTATCCTATAACCAGCCAAGGACACTCTGTCTTGTTTGGGAGAGCTTTTTTATAGCTGAAACTTCTCTAAATATCTTCAGCTTTTTCAAACAGTCTAGATTCTTGTCCATGTCTAGAGAATAAGTAGCTACATAATCTAAAAAATAAACTAGTAGCAAGAAATTGAGAAAACTAGCTTTTCTCTCAATAGCTAGATACTCACCGATTGTTTCTCACCACGTTCCCCAAACGGGGTATAACTCTGCACTTCTGCAGGCATGCGCCCAGCAGATGATACAGTCCCTCATGTGATCGCTAAACTAGTTCAGAAAATCAGAATCCAGAATACAGAGCTCTGGATTAATGATAACATGCCAAATTTCATAACAGCAGTGTGCAGTACAGCTGCAGGCCATGGCCATACAAAAACCAAATACCAAAGCAGCAGGATGCCTAGCTTGCATGCATGCGCTTGGCAACAAGTAGTCACAGTCCGTAGCTTAGCTAAGGCAGCAGGCAGCAGCAGTAACCAAATACAATATGCTAGTATATGATATGAAACGGCAAGTGTCTTGTGTGGGCGGTCGCCAAGTCAAGTCCCTCTCTTCCACGCTTGCTTGGCAAGCTCGCGTCTCCCTCCCGTGCAGGCATGCAGCAGCAGCAAGCCGGTGAGCACAAGAAACAAGCAAATGCAACGGATATCCTACTACCACCTCAGTTGGCCTTCACCTCTTCACCCTATATAAATGCCAGGACACGCAAAGATCATTTCAGTCCAACGTAGGAAGAGCAAAGCAGAGCAGATGTGCAAGATGTGCATGTTCTCTTCGTCTCCTCCAACTACTTCTGCTATCGACTGAGAGCGAGCTAGCTAGCTAACAGTGCTGTGGTTTGGTTCAATTCTGCAGGGTAACGTGCTGCTAATATGATAAGATTAAGAGGCTCATATGCATGCACCAAGACCTGACCAAGCTAGCTAGCTAGCTTTGTTGCTTTGCATTTTGCTGTTATTTTCAGCAGCTTATTTACGTAGATTAATTGGCTAGAATTGTTTAAGAAGTTGCGTTGTGTTGTTGATGCTTACCCTGTAGTGTCCTGGGAGAGGTGAAGGTTGATCTGATGGGGAAACTGCTGGCCTTGCTTGCATGGATTACTATCCTGCAAGGTAATAATACCGGTGCTTTAACTATTTTCTTTTGCCCTGTTTAGCTTGCAAGTGCAGTATCAAGTCACCAAGCAGAGGTTTTATATATGCTTTAGACCTTTACCGAGCGTCACACGTATGTAGATAACACTGTAATACTGTATTCTGTGAAAAACTGTAAATGGTATCTGAGATATAAATTAAACTATTTCTGAATTTGTCTGCAGGTTGCTGCATGGTGAAATCTCTTGCTTACGACTACTCACCAAGCATCGAGGCAAGTCAATCTCTACCACGATCTGTTACTGTTAATCTTAATACTTGATCTGATATAGGTTATCGACAAATTAATGTATGTATGTATTAGCCGGCCAGGCGAAGACGTACGGCATCGACCGAAATTATATTGCTGCGTAGTTTAGCGAGCAATTAATCTCACAATTAATAATTAACGAGCTTCGATGACATAGCTATATCACGGGCAGGCGACTGCACGATATGATTATCGGCCTCACGCAATGCGTTTCCGGTGCGAGTTAGCATGGAATTTCCTTCTTAATTTGCCCGTCAGGTCTGCTGATGTGTAGCCGTCACGTCTCACTTGTGGTTTTCCAAGTGCCATTTGGGACTGAAACGTGCGTGCGTGCATGCACCGCCGCCGGTGCAGCGTGGTTACAGGTGAGCGGAGGAGTCGCCGACGTGCGGGTGGTCGTCTAGACCGCCGATGACTTCATCCACGCCGGAGGCGTCGTCGCCAAGGCCGGCTGCTGGTCCATGCTCAAGGGCGGCCTCACCACCGTCTCCGGCGGCCGCGCCGAGATCTACTTCGAGGTACTCATTAACCACTTCACGCTGAGTTAGCTAATTGTTGCAACTGCGTACGTGACGCGCGCGCGCGTGGCGTAGAGCAACGCGACGGCGGACATATGGGTGGACAGCGTCTCGGTGAAGCCGTTCACCAAGGAGGAGTGGAGCACCCACCGTGACGCGTCGGCCGGCACGGCGAGGAGGAAGACGGTGAGGCTGCAGGCGACGGACTCTGCCGGGAACCTGCTGCCGGGCGCCGCCGTGTCGCTGGAGACCGTCCGCAACGGCTTCCCTCTGGGCGCGGCCATGAGCAGCGAGATCCTGAGGAATCCGGCGTACCAGTCGTGGTTCACGTCGCGGTTCACGGTGACCACGTTCGAGAACGAGATGAAGTGGTACAGCACGGAGCCGGCGCCGGGGAGGGAGGACTACTCGGTGCCGGACGCGATGCTGGAGTTTGCCAAGCAGCACGGCATCGCCGTGCGCGGGCACAACGTGTTCTGGGACGACCCGAACCAGCAGCCGCGGTGGGTGCAGGCTCTGCCCTAGCCGCAGCTGCTGGCGGCGGCGTCGCGGCGGATCCGGTCGGTGGTGGCGCGCTACGCCGGGCAGCTCACCGCGCCGGCATGGCCATCGGCCTCGAGGGCCACTTCACCGCGCCGGTCAACATCCCCTACATGCGCGCCGCCCTCGACACCCTCGCCCAGGCCGGCGTCCCCGTGTGGCTCACCGAGGTCGACGTCGCCGGCGGCCCGTCGCAGGCGTACTACCTGGAGGAGGTGCTCCGGGAGGCCTACGCGCACCCGGCGGTGCAGGGCGTCATCCTGTGGGCGGCGTGGCGGCCGCAGGGCTGCTACGTCATGTGCCTCACCGACAACGAGTTCAACAACTTGCCGCAGGGCGACATCGTCGGCCAGCTCATCACATCCCAAGGGACACTTCTCTCCTCGTTAAACTAATGTCCAAGAGCCAACCGTCTCTATCTATCTATCTAATTAGAAAATAAAAGCCCTAGCTCTGCAGGTTTAACTTGCAAATTAAATCATCATCATCATGCTGCAGCAGCATGATATGGGATACATAAACGCACGCATGCCAATCATGTCTGCGTAGCTGTCAGTTTGATACACCGTACCACGTACGCCTGATACTTGCAAATTAAACGCATGCATGCAGCTTAATTTTGTGCAGCTCAACATTTATATTAATTTCTACGTGCTTGATTCATGTTAATTTGCGTATATAGTTAAGCATTTTAAGTTTATATTAATTAAAAAGGTATATATATATATATATATATATATACAAGTCTCTCTCTATACATTCTAGCTTTATATATATTTGTACATCTTAATTAATATAAAAATTGAAAGGAAAATTTGTTACCGAACGAAAATTAGATCTTGATGCTGGCAACATGGCACCGGGAAGCCTTTGTACCCTGCGAGGCAGGCAAGGCTGCATGGGCGTCGTGCTCCTGCTTGGCTTCAGGTGTAGGTCGGATGCATCGACGTGGCGCACCTGGCACGCGCGGCGACAAAAACAAATTATATGTACTCCTACCTCCTTCTCCTGTTGCTGACTCTCTCCATTTTAAAATATAGTTATTTTTAGAACTTAAATTTTATCTTAAAATAAAATTATTTCTCTATCAGCTCTCTCATCTTAACCAATCAGAATTATGTCTTATTTAATTTCTTCATCAACTTTCTCTTCACAATCAATCATAATCTTTTACCTTTAATCTTACCTATATTTTTAACTCTCGTGCCTAGCTCTATAAAATGTTATATTTTAAGATGGAGTCAGTGGGTGACTGTTCATCATCTAACTTAATTAAGCACTTCACATGCATGCACAAACTAGCTAGTAGAAGCTATTACCTAGTATTATAGTACTAGTGCAACTTATAATATGCAGTAGTAGCTGGTTTATATATACTTCTCGTTTTCTAAAGAGAAAGAGCATTAATCCTCGAAGGGTTGCAAGATTCGACGCGTCACCTATCTACCTTGCCTAGCTAGCTGATTAGCACTCTCCAGAAAGCTGGTACACTGATGCTGATCAGGGTGATGACACATATAATCGATCACCTTGTTAATTACTTAATTAAAGGCTGCACGTCCATGTACGAACCTAGCGTCGCGCTTATCGTCCTTGACATGCATATATATATGGGATAGTTTATGCCTCTCAAGATATAGTATTAGATATGTTAGTCTATGCATGATTGATGGATTACTGTTGCTTTTTCTGCCTAGAAAGCAGGAGCCATTTGCAAGATATTTCTAGGGGTGGACCAACTAGCAAGAGCTAAATTAGCTGATTAATTTAACTACGTTTCAGGATAAAGTTAACCACCCTACCGCATTGCCTTATCATGGCAAGGTCAGGTTAATTACTTTTTGGTCGGGTTTTGACACTAGCTAATACATTATATCAACACATGCACACTTAATTAGCCACTGCACCTAGCTGCCAACACACATCTAGCTAGCTAGTAATCCACTGAGAGCTAGCAAAAGCAGTACAAAAAAAAAAGTCAGCTCATGTGACCCATGCATTATTCTACTTTATTTGCCACGCATTCATTGTTATTATTATTAACTTATTTGTATTGGAACTTAACTTGTACTTGATCTGTTCCAAGATTTTTTCAATGCCATGGCGCCACCTTGCATGCAAAACTATCTCTCTGCTTGATGGCATCACTGCATGCGTCTTTCTCCTACATAATAAATATGCAAAGCCATCGATATAAAACAAGTCGCCATGCCTGCCACGCTTTCATGATTATACTAAAAACTCTCTCCACGTATGTACGGCGCCATATCTTCGTTGGTACTGTCCATTCTTGGTTAGCTAGGGTTCTTATTGTTCATCTCATTCGGTGGCTTGCACCTATTGGTTGACCTATTTTTTTATTTATCAGACATGCACAGGCAGAGAGAATCTAGTGATGGCCTAAGGTAGCAACTTAGCATCTTTGTGTGGTCTTAATAATCATTTCTGCAACTGTGCGTGTGTGACGTTTACTTCTAGTCAACTCTCTTGCCTCATCTCCAAGTATATACTTATAAATTTTGCTACAGTCTGTTAATAAGCCTGTCGATCACTTGATCATTAATTAATTCATCGGTTAGCTATTATTCATATGCATACTATAATAAATATATAAATTAATTAACCAATCATTTACCTGTTGCTGTCGTTGTCCAAAACGGAGAGAGCGACGCGTCGCCGCCGCTGTTGTCGACACATCAACTTGCAACACTGTTCACTTAGTTTTCTTAATCTCTTTCAATTCTCTCACACTCCATGCTGCTATAGCTATAGCTTAATTAATTAGCTTCTCGATTGATGATGCGACGTCGTCGTCGCTGCTAGCTAGCTCCGATCGATTGATCGGTTTGGCTCGTTGTTGCTTGGTGCATATGCGTGCGTATTTCTCCGTCTTAAAATAAAAAAAAATTCTAATACTAAATATGATATATCAATTTAGACACTCAAAAATAAAAAAATATAATACTAGATATGAATTTAGACAGAGTGTCGTTCAAATTTGTAGTAATAGGATATGTCATATTCAGTAGTGGGTTTTTTATTTTAAGATAGAGGAAGTAACTACCTATAATTAATCTGCATAGCTTAATATTGATCATCCTGTAGTTGTTTTGTTTCAATTCACTGGTTGGATGTATAGCTATAATTAAGCTAGAGCCGTGGCCGCCAGGTCAGACGCTGTGCCACCCATTCAGATGGCCACTACTGACAGCACTGCGCTATATAGCCCTAGCTATATAGAGAGTCAACCATAGAGCATCTATGTATACGTATACATCATGTATGTATGTATGTATGCATGTACGTAGACGAGCTATCCATGGCTATCTACTAAGCTACTGTAGTGCCCATGCATCCACAAAGCAAATTTTACTATTTAGCATATATATTTTGCAATTGAGTTATATTAGCATTTGACTGTTTAGTGTTGGATGTGAATGGATATTAGCATTTCACTTATGTAGAGCACTCGCCTTGCTGCATGCTGCTCGTGATAGATAGGCACTAGCTAGATTAGGCATATACGCCATTCCTGCTGCAGGGCGACATCGTCGACCAGCCCATCACCGAGTGGACCACCGCGCCGCGCGCCGGCACGACGGACGCCGAGGGCTTCTTCCAGGCGGAGCTCGCGCACGGCGAGTACAAGGTCACCGTCACCCACCCGTCGCTCAACACCTCGGTCTCGCAGAGCGTCAAGGTTGAGCTGGGCTCAGGGAGCCACTACTTCATCCAGGTCTAGCTCACCACTCATCAGCTAGACAGCTAGCCAAAGTGTGCTATAGATTTCATTTCAGGGCTTTGGAAATGATCATACTGGTCATTCATGCCTGGTAGCTATATCTGTTAAATCAAGATGTGTCAAAATTCTGCAGCTTAGCCTAATAGCATATTTAGCCATTCATGATTCATGTACCAATTTTACTATGAAAAATTGCACCCGAGTTGAGATAGAACTACACAAGGGGGGTGGAATATCATTTTTATTCTAGACTTTGCGAGTCTATAGTTCCCATTTGCAGTTATTCTTTCTTTCTAGCTGAAAGATTTCAGCAGGTTTGCTGTAGTGTTGGATGGCCGATCCTTTTCCCATGGAGATTAGCATATGATTATTTTTATGTCGAGATGGCATTATCCTCGCTCATGATTCTAACTTCTTTTATATTTACTACTCTGTCTGCCAAATTGAATCATGTATTGATTCTAAAAGAAATAGAAAAATGATGTCATCCGGAAGCAAATAAGTGAAATCACGAGCAGAACACGGACAAAACAAAAGGCACAGCACACCCAAACTTCCAAACTGAGTTGCCATGTCGCATTCATTCCACACACCACAACTAAGGTGGTGTTCTAACCGGCTTTTTTTTGTGGTCTTATAAGCCCCACGCAAAACAAGTAACATCATTAGCGCGTGATTAATTAAGTATTTACTATTTAAAAATTTGAAAAATGGATCTATTTAATTTTTTAAAATACTTTCATATAGAAAGTTTTTGCAAAAAACACACCGTTGATCGTTTTGGGAAGCGTGCTCATGAAAAACGAGAAAATAAGTGGCTTAAATAAGTGAAAAAGAACAGGGCCTAACTCTGTTACTCTACCAGAGACATGACATAACATGACATAACATGACATCATCACGATATATACTGGAGATAATCTAGTAATTTTATATAAAATCCATTACAATCAGTATTTCTTTTAGCCTGCATAGGCGCCAGTGTAATCTACCTTATCAGAATGAACTGTAGTGTAGCAATCGAAGTTCACATGATACTGTAAGGGCATTGATATTGTTACAGGAAACTAACACCTTCTGATTTAGAATAGGAAAAAGAAAAGCATAAACAACAGCCTATACTCTGGTACAACACCTAACTAAGCAAGAAGTGAGATGGATAACAAAAGGAACTATTTGATGGTACCATCTTTATCAAGTCAACAGGTTGTCAAGAAGCTCCAACAAATCCAAACTTACCGAGCACTGCTGTCGTTTCCTGCCTTGAACTGCATATTTGTATTTGGTGTAAAACATCCCATCAGTACATTGTGTAAAAAAAACAGATCATCTCTCAATTTTCTTAAGAGATTCAAAACGAAATTTTAAATAACTGGCATCATTGTTATTGCTCTTACCTTCCATCTCTCAATATCTTGTAGACTCCTGGTGTTATTAGGTCCACAATTGTTGAACCAGCACGCCCAGAAGGAAGGATTCCACCATCAAAGACATATGAACAATGTGGCCATAGATCCTCAAAATCTTTGACGCTTACACTACTAGGCCGTCCACTTAAGTTGGCACTTGTAAGTGCAAGCGCACTTCCAGCACCACGGGAAATGGATCGAATGAAATCAAAATCTGGCACACGAACTCCAATGCTTTCCAAACCAGGATTAAGAGATCTCTCCAATATACTGTTATTACCTAAATGTAAAATGAAAGAAGGGTTTACTCAACATATTATGCTGCTTAAGAAAGATGCAAGATAGCAGTTTTGAAGCGTAGGGTGGTATCCACACCTCGTTTTAAAACAACTGTGACAGGCCCAGGAAGTAGACTATTAAGTAGGCCATGAGGTAGGTGATCCACAACAGCAAACCGTGATATGTCTAGGACATCAGCAACACAGATTGCAAGAGGACGTGTCTGTACACGTCCTTTGATCTCATATATACGATTAACTGCTTCCGCGGAGCTGTCATAAAGATCGAGAGACCCATTTAAAAAAGAACCAATGGATGAATACAGCCAACCAGTCAGAGAATCTCCAAAACGAAGGCCTTAGCTTAAATTGACGAAAGTTACGAAACATTGCTTCCAACTCTAAATGAAAGTGAGGTTCGATAGTATGTGAATGTTTTCATTACAAGACTAATTTAGATATGAGCACACAAACTCCTCACGACTAGAATCTAGATTTACTGACCAGAATTTCTTTTGAGGGGTTGGCCATGTTAGACATCTAATCATATCATTGCAGAAGTTGTTAAATTGAAGTTAACATGAGAAAAATAGGACAATGAAGAAAATGAGCATATTAAAATTCTTGGCACAAAATGTACTTCGAGAAACACTAACCATGCATCACAAGCAAAACCATATATTGTATCGGTGGGCACCGCAATCACTTGCCCCCCATTAATTGATTCAATTGCTTTCATAACATGATCATTTGTTGCTGGAAGGATGTGTTCTGCCGTGCCTTCTATTCGTTGTGTACTATTATCTGACACCTTTACTGAGTAGGATACCACAGACTTTGCCTCATGTTGAGATGGTAATCTGCTGACCTTAACAAAACTGAGCAAAAACAAGTGTGTCAGTGCAGTAATCTGAATGAAACATTTCAACAAAAGAAATACACAGTTCTGCTGTGTGCTAAAAGATATCTCCATAGCAATATAAAATTTACATAACAACAAGCAAGTATGCTGAAAAAGATTCTGTGGACAATGAATAATATATAGATCAAGTCTCAAGCAGTCATGTTAAATTGAGTGCATCACTCAATTGCATTAACATAGATATGATAAATTTGGGTGAACTAAGGATGGAATTTGTGTATACCACCAAAGTTCCTGATTACTATTGTACTGTACTCTTAGCAAACCAAGAAAGCCCCAATTTTATCGTGGTTGAAAAAAAATACAGAATCTTATTTGCACACAATTTCTAGTACCAATGTGAAGTCAGTACTCGTGATACCAAGTTCAATCATAGCAACATCCTAGATATGTACTTCTTACAGCCGGTATTAAAAGATAGTAATTCAATTAAATGTCCAAACACAATTTCCTCTTGAATGAATTGGCACAGCTCCTGCCCTTGGGTTCAATAAAAAATAAACAGGGCAACTACAATTCGTTTGGGAGAAGTAAACGAACAGATATGATAGCTCAGCATCCGTGGAACAATGTTAAGATTCTAGCAGAACAAACTCATACTAGCATAAAAAGGTGCAAATCTTCGCCTTTTGGACATGAGAAAACATATAAAACAGAAATAGACGAGGCTAGATATTTTCAGTAACTTATTGGCAACATATGTTTGTATTTGGTCTTTTCCATTGGTAACTTATTGGCAACAAAAGAACAAATTTTTCATTGGCGAAAACGAGAGCACCGACTAGGGAGCGAGCAAACAAGAAACAAAATAACGAAGAGGGATGGATACCTCCGAGCCAGAGGCTGCCTGGCAGGAGCACGGACCAAGGGGAGCCTCTCCCCCGCTGCCTTCGCGCGCGCCTTCATCTCCTGCTCTTCTCCCCTGTCAGCCGCCGCGAAAGAAACGAGCAGGGCAACACCGACGCGGCTAGAGCATATGCCGGCCAGAAGAGTCAAACAAGCCGGTTATATCCGAGCCCGACGCAGGCAAAGGGTAGGGTCTCCGTGTCTCACTGACAGGGGGCCCCACCGCGCTCCTAGCTTCTCGGAGTTCAGAGCATAGTTATTAGGACCGGACCAGACATTGAACCGGTGAGGCCATCGGTTCGCTGGTTCACTGGTCCAACCGTTAAGAACCGGTTGAACCGTTGGTTCAATAGTTTTAGACCGGATAAATTGAACCGATCATGAAATATATTGAACCGAAGCAATATATATACATATACAGTCAATTTATAGAAAAAAATAAGCACATAACTATTTTAATTGTATAATCACAGCAGCTGCACTAAAAAATTATTGTATAATCACAGCAGCTGCCGTCCAGAAAGAACAATTAAATGTTCAAATATGGCATAAAATGTTTTATGGTCTTTATGCCCCAACCTAAATTAATTTAAATGAAGCTAGCTGGATGGATGCGATAATATTGTCTCCATGAAGCTAGCTGTACAGTTATATAAATGAATTGCAACTCATGGAAATATCTATGTATTTAAGCTAAGATTTTCACAGAAATTTGTTCATTTTCTGTAGGAATAGCAAAACATACGAACTGAAGTTGATTAATATTACCTGCGCCTCTGCCTCTGCCGCTGCTGCCTGCGCCTGCGCCTCCGTGGCCGCCGCCGTGCGCCTGCGCCGCTGCCTCCGCCGCCGCCGCCTGCGCCTGCGCCCCTGCCTCCGCCGCTGCCGCCTGCGCCTGCGCCTCCGTGGCCGCCGCCGTGCGCCTGCGGCGCTGCCTCCGCCGCTGCCGCCTGCGCCGGCGCCTCCGCGGCCGTGCGCCTGCGCCTCCGCCGATGGGGATCGATTCGATCGATTTAGGCCCAAGGCAGAGAGCAGCACAGGCAACCCTAAAAAAAATAAATATTTACAATTTTGCCCTTACTCAGTGGTGTAATAAAAAAAAAATAGAGGTAACATGATCTACAAGAAAAACCGGCCGGTTTCAATAAAACCGGTCGATTTAGCGGTTTCGTAAAAAACCGATCGGTTCAACTAATTTTTAGCGATTTGATTGTGCAAACAGCCTTTTAAGTGAACCGAATGGGTATAGTTTCTGATTCGGTCTTTTAATGGTCTAATCACCGATCCAGTTCGATCCTAATAAGTATGATCACGCTAGGTGAGTCCTACCTGGGCCAGCGTACCTTGCAGCTGCCCCCACGGCAACCCCAACAAATCACGCAGCCGGCCGAGAGCTAGCTATCGATAGCCGCTCGCTCGCTCGGCTCGCGTCAGGCCACGCCCCTCGTTTGATCGTCTCGTGGCATCGCGTGCCATACGACGAGAGCATGCATGCGTGTGTTCCGTGACGCTTGTGCCTATCGGCGACTGTTGCGAACCAACTAGTAGCTAGCTAGTGGCACGGCGGCCCGTCTGTAAAAATGTGCGCGCACTTTAGTTTCGATGTGCGCGCGCGCACATGTGTTTTCGCGACTTTTCTTATAAAAATTACCCCTCTTTCAAGATGAAATTGTTAATTGAATTAACCGCCATGTTCTTCGTTCCTCATATACCGAACGTTTAATTTGAACCGAACACTATATATAGCTACTAGCTTTAGAACTAATCAATTCGACCGCATGGACTTCTACTGGCCGCGGTTGAGATTAGTGGAGTTATAGACACAGTAGACACACAACGTACGTAGAGGTAAAAACGGTTCGGATATTATCCGCTAACCGTTCGAAATTTCGGATATGAATAAGATCGGTCAGATAATTCTCGGATAATTTCGGATTCGGAAACGAAAACGGATAATTTTTCTCGAATACGGATACGAATACGGTAAAAGCATTATCCGCCGGCGCCCCGTCACCCCACTGCCGCGCCTGTAAGTTCTACTCATTGGAATTATCTTCTACAGGATTAGAGGTGCTATGTCCTGGTTAATTAGGACTGCTCATTTACTAATGGGAATTTGGAGTGGGGGTAGATCTAGATCTGTGAGCCTGCAAAATTTCCAGTACATAGCTAGTAATTTCAACTTTGTAAGTTTTTATATTCGAATAAATATTCGTTACCGTATTTGTTCCGATTCGTATTCGCTCCGTATCTGTATCCGGTAATATTCGATTCTGTTTTTGTATTCGAGGTTTCCGATTCCGAAAAAAATATAAAAACAAATATTTGTTACTAACAAGTGACACAAGTGTGGGCGCGCTTTGCGGGCCATGCATGCACTAGCGAGCTGCATATGCCGGAATATATTTTTCTCTTGTTGTTGCAGTTGCCTTTGTGTGATCTTGCCGGCCTCACCCCACTCACCAGTCACCATCCAGACCTCTGCATGTTGGGTTCGCTTAGGCAGGCCTGACATGTTAAGTGCTAATGTGAACGAAACTACAATTAGGAAGACTAATATGACTTAATTTTAATCAAGCATTGGTCATCTGTCATATGGTGGAAATAGACCAAACAAATATGGAGGAGATTTCGCATGGTTTTGCACCGTGAAAGCTGTGAGATAACTCATTTCTGAAAAAGAAAGAAAAAAACTGTGAGGAGACGTGAAGAAGGTAGCACACCAAGAACCGAAAGCCTGTTCAAAAGCCTTCCAAACATAGTTATCAGAACCAGACCGGACCGACGGTTGGACCATTAAAAGACCGAATCAGAGACTATATCGGTCGGTTCACTTAAAAGACCATCCGTACAATCAAACCGCTAAAAACCATTGAACTGACCGGTTTTATTAGAACCGACTGGTTTTTGTTTGTGGACCTCTAATTTTTTTTTGATCACACAACCTACGACGGCGGGATCCCGTGGAATTTGTTTGCGTCGGCTGGAGGCAGGTGGCGCTGCGTTGCGACGGGTGGATGAATGGATGAGCTGCCGTGTCGGTCTGCCACTGCGAGCGCGAGCATCGGGGTGGCAAGCCATTGACACGTTGGGGGCGAATCTTAGCGCCACATCAGCGAGCTGCGTTCACGAGGGTGGGTGGCAGAGCTGGTAGTAGATCACTATTGCCACGGTCTGAAATCGACCAGACCATGGCTGAATAGTCAATAGAAACTTGGAAAAGTGACAGGCTGTCGTCCTGTACGGCTGTAACACGGTTCAGGCCTGTACAGGAGGAAAACGGAAACTTGTTGTAATGACTGGAAGGGCAAAAACTCCAAACATGGGCTTAAGCTTGTTCAAACTTGCACCGGAACGGTCAGGTTGGTTGCACTTTGAAAGAAAACATGCCTCCATTGCCAGCCATTTCGGCGCCAGAAACAGTACAGTACGCTGGTTGTTTTTCTGGTAAATTGGCATCACACGTTAGTTTTCGCAATAAACAAACGAAGCACTCAATCAACCTATCCTTATCCCTAATTATTTATTTGTTCTCTCAAAACAATAATTGTCATTTATCATTCCCTTGATTTTCCATACTGAATTGAACTGGATTGGGACGCCGCCTCCGCTGGGATAACGACTTCAAAGAAAGGAAGAAAACAGACAATATTTTACAAGAAAAGACGTTTCATGATAACTGAGCAGAATGAATGAGCTTCAAACAGGCAAATCTAAGATCAAATCAATCAACACCGCAAGAAAAACCCCACGTACCTTCTGCTGGCATGGCAACTCAGCAATACATAGAAGGTGAGCTTTAAGCTAAAAGGGAAAAAATAGCATACATCTAACAATGACTAGATGCTTTCATCAACAGAAGTGACGGATAAAATCATGTAAAACACCCATTGGCTCCTGCCCACAGAGCAGCAAAACTTTGAAAGATGGAAGTACCAGGTCTGCGGAACAAATTATTGGCCATTGCTTTGCAAAACAACCAAAGAATTCGGAATTCAACATCCATCAACCACAGACGATGTCATCAGGGCTTAAGTGAAAGTGCTAGCCCAAACTTGGGGGGCCTATGTAGGTGAGTTATCACCTTTTGGTCTACATTGTCTCAAACATATAGTAGTACTGATGCAGTGGTCCATTCTCACAATTAAAGAGTAATTAGTACTTATGCTTGAAATTTCCTCCCTCTTTGTTATCTAAAAGAAATGGAGGGATAAACGGGAAAACAAAAGAGACGGCTCCTAAAGTGTTATGTATTTCCATCATGCATATGAACTCTTACTGATATAGATTCAGACCTTTAGTGGTGATTTAGAAAGTTTTATCTGATCATTAGTTTTTACTATTTTGATTACAGCTTGCAACCTTTTTTTTGGGAAAGAGTGCTTACATTAAAAATGGGGAAACAAAATAACTGCATATATTGAGCTCTATATTTTTACCATCGCCAGTGGTATTCAAGATTAATCTTGGCTGCAAATTTCATCAACTATCAACATGTTTTGGCTGTTTATTTTCATCCAATTTGTGTACAGCGATCTTCTTTCACATGGAAGCTGTAATCTTCCCTGCAAATCTGGTAATGGAGTGAATGTACTCTAATGTTTCTCGTCGTGTGCTATGGTCAACATTACTGAAAGATCTTTCCTGATTTGATTTTAGTATAGCTATGCATTCTATCGGAATGCTCATGGAGTATGTGTGGGAATTAAAAGCTAGGGGGCACGAAGCTTATTTTGTTCATGTGAATGGCCTGTCACATACTTCAGATAAATGGGACAACACCGCTCCTGCAGGTTCGTGTGAGAAAAATACTAATCATGATGTCGGGGTGCTTGTAGGTCTGCCACATAACTTCTTCAGGTACGCGGCTAAATGCTTTTCTTCTGAATGAAATTGGCAAGTAAAGGTAGTTCCTTTTAACTGTTGTTGTTTGGTTTGGTGCCACTGATCTATTAAACAAATAAGGTGAAATTTCATGTACAGAATTATAGGCGCAACTAAAAAGACGGTTGAGGTGTATCAAAGGATGAAGTGAAAACGGTGCAGAACTAACATAGAGGCATACACCCTGATGATTATTGTGTATGGGTCTATGGAAAGGTCAGAGCACAATATTTTCTAGTTCACTGTGATGAGATGGCCTCAATGCTCTCAAGACATTGACATGTTTTTTCATGATTAATTATTTCACAGGCAGAGCAACCGATGTTTTTTATGGTAATCTTCAACGAGATGAAGTAGGGTGCAAGCCTAACATCTGCCCTTACACTGCCATAGTGGATGCATTTGCAAGGAAAGGTCCAGTGTGAGAAGGCTGAAGAAGTGTTTGAGGAGATGCAGCAAGCTGGGCACGAGGTTGAAGGGTATGCTTATGATGCCCTCATGGAAGATAATAGGTGATCATCATTAATCCATGGCTCCACAAGCCTAAGTTCCTAGTGACAGCTCAACTGAAACCTTCAGATTTCTGCATGTTTGGAGTAATATACCTTGTAACATGTCAATGCACCACAGCCGTGCAGGATTGTAGCAAGGCGCTTTGGGGATCTTCTCCTTGATGCAGCATTTGGTGGGGTGTGAGTGTGACAGAGCTTCATAAAACATCTTGGTGGATGCATATGGAAGAGCCAGCCTTCATGAAGGTACAGATGGTGGTAGATAATTTGCCAATTTTGTGTTAAATGAACCAAGAACATGAGTGCCATTGTGCTACTTTCTGAAATTGAAGGCTTTTGAATTTGCTGCTACTTTCAGATGCAGAAGCAGCATTCGAGCAGCTAAAGCAGCAGGGGATGATGCCGATGATACAGTCATACATGCTTTTGTTGTTGGCGCGTGCAAGTCCGCCAACGTGGCGAGGCGAGAGGCGAGAGGAGGTGATGGCGCAGCTGCACAAGTCTGGCATGTCATAGCAATTGATAATGCTACGCATATGGCCGCCTTTGTGACAGCTTATGATTATCTGGATTATGGATTATAGGCAGTTGTCCAAATATGTACTAGATTTAATTATCTGGCATGAGTGCATAATGACCAGAATACCCCAAAATATGATGAGCCGTTTGGTTGCCCAACTTAGGCGTAGATATCTGTGAATAATTTTGGTATTTGGCAGATAAACTAATTATTTTCTAATCACAAGCTGTTTATAATTCGTCCAAAGGGGACCTATGAGTCTGTACATCCATGTCATATGTGATCCTTTGAAATTTATATTTTCTTTTATATTTTCTAATTCATAGTATGGGAGGCCTCGGGGTAACTATTGTTTAATTTAAATATAGCCCTCCAACATACAATAATGTAGATATACGTTTATATGTTTTCAAGTTTGATCATGTCGTATTAACTATTTAAGATCCGTGCGCACCGGCACCCGACTAGTTCATAAGAAACACAATAGAACACAAAGCAGTTGAATTCATTTGTGTTGTCCTCGAGCAATGCATTGGCGCATTGCTCATGGCAGGCAGGAAATATTTCATCCAAGACGATTTTGTAGATCTTGGGCCAAGCCCCAATGCACGTAAGTACACGAGGAGGCGCGAAAAAGCCCATTACGAGCCCAAAGGCCGAGATTCCCCAACGGGCAACCGCCTTCTCTTCTCTCCTCTTCTTCCCCATTCCCAAGCCCGCCTTCTCTCGCTTTCGATGCCGTAACCGCTTCCTCCACCTCGCCACCCAGCCATCGCCGGCGCAATGTGGGGCGTGCGGCCATCCCGGCGAGCGCTCGCCGCCTGGCGTTCTCTCCGCACGGTGTTCTCAACCGACGATCGGGCCGCAGTCCCGTGTCTGGTTGCTGTTGCCGCCGGCGCCACCAATCCGCCCTATGTCGCCGATGGTCGTGCTGTCGCCGAGGCCCCCCACCTGCTCTGCCGTCGCGATATCCAGCCGCCGCCGCCTTCTCCTCCTTGTTCGGCGCGCTAGGAAGCAATTCGTCCCGCTGATCATCCCCGACGATCTCTCCGCCGCCTATTCATCGCAGCCCAACCTCTCGTCGCTCTTCCCGATCGGCCTGCTCTGCCGTCATGAGCACCAGCCGCCACCGGCCCCTTTCTGTTCGGTGCGCGAGGAACTAATTCGTCACCGCTGATCATCGCCGAGGATGCTCTCTCCTCCGCCGATTCGCGCCCTAATCGCTCGTCGCTCTTGCCGATCGGCCTGATGAGTCATAGGGAGCATTCGGCCGCCGCCCCCCTCCTGTTCGGCGCACGCGGGAGCAATTGGTCACCGGCACCGCTGATCATCCGCGAGGACGACACTATCTCCTCCGATGATTCATCCCGGCCGAAGAACTCGTCGCCCTTCCCGGTCAGCATGATGCGTCATCGGGAGCATTCCACCGCTGCCCCCTTACGCACCCAGATGTGCTCAGCGTGGACGCGCAGACGGAGTTATTCTGGATCATCAGTTTGGCTGCTACGCAACTCATCCTCTTGCTGGAGATCTTCTCCCCCCATAAGAGGATTTTCTACAGCAACAGCAAGGTAAGTTTCTGCTCAACATTTTGATCATGAGCTATGATTGGCATCCCACAATTTCAATAGTCTCTATTTGCAATGCCATGGCGTAGATAAGGGCTGTACTTTCTAAAGATCTCTGCGTATGCCTCTCCACATTAGGTAGTAACAAATTCCAGTTAAATGTGTTTGTTATCAAACTGAAAAATACATGGTTTTTTTACTACAACTGCTTATGCAATGCAGCTTACATAGAACTAAATCAACCAATGTTCATTTGAAGAACATGTTTTTCCTTCATTGCATGAACCAGTAGTACAATGTTACATCTCATGGAGGTTTCATACTTGGTGTGAACAGGGTTGAAGTCCCCTATAAAAACAAAAACAGATACTGACGTACCACTAAAAAATTGTATGAGCCTCGTCCTTCTGTGCCTCAATTGCCTCCTGATGAGGAGTAACTAAGTTAGGCGTATGATGGTGCCTGACCTCCCTTGGAAGTAGGAGTACTCCATTTAAGAAAAGCTCTCTTGTCAGTTCACAAGTGTCCTGTTGTACTCCCTCCACCCCACCCAGCCAGGAACAGCCTGTAAGAAAAATTGAGACCTGAAGAAATAGTAATTACTGTACACTTACACTTTTTTCTTATGCATTGATAAAATAACTGTAGTATCGTATCGAATACAAGAACCAAGCCTATCAGAAGGAGATGAATGGTAGGAACACAACAAACCAAAATCTTTTGCGGAATAAAATAAACCCTCAAATCTGGATGGAGTGCACCTCGTCTCTATTGCGCCGGTCTGACCGCCGTATGTCCGCCGGTAAAACCGCCGCCTCGCCGCCGCGCTCTTGTTGGATGAACCGTTGAAATTCAGAAGGATACACACCGAAGATGCTCTTCAAAGTAGATTAACTTTATTGCATCAAGATGTGTTTACAAAGTGCATACAAAGCACTCTCCTATCTCAAAACTAAACCCTAACTTTTCTCTCTTCTAAAAGTTATGCTTTAGGGTCTCAACCCCTTATCTATTTATACCTAAAACCTTCTACACAAAGTAGGAGTAGGGCTTCTAGTCCCACTAGGACTCAAACTATCAATTACCAAATCTATTTATAATTTACCAAATCAAATCTCCTTTCTATAGCCAACTTGGACTCAAACCCTCAATTACCAAATCTATTCAAATTCTCCTAGTCCTACTAGGACTCCACTTCTAATCCGAGTAGGACTCGACTCCTAGTCCTACTAGGACTCCACTCCTAATCCGAGTAGGACTCAACCTCTCTTTTCATACGCACACGATTTCTCTTGTATGCCATATGGAATCTTTAATTCCACGTATATTGATCTCTAGCCTTTAGTATCTCGTGTGATCTCTCGATCATCCGGACATCAACTTCTCCCAAGTCGACTCCCGATCCATCACGGCAATACTCCCAGGCCTCAAAACTCACCTACACATGTAAAAACAAATGAACCATATCCGAGCACAAGTTCTTCCCAACTTGACTCACGTTAGTCATACATACTCACACCAATATTCACATTTATTTTCAAAACAATCTCTTATTAAATAAATCATTTGCAAAGTCAATTGTTCATCACAAAATATTAATCATGACAATGATTCTACAATAACCATAGAATTTTCAGTATGCATTCCCATTTAGGGTATTGCATTTGCAAAGAATGAGCTTTGAAATGTTCATATGTAACATACCCAAAAAAATTGTAAATAAATAAAAGTGATGTATGAAAAGCGGGAGACAATGAAAATATATCTCTTATGCTAGCATAACAACCTTTTCTATGTTTTGATTGAGCTTTTGCATTTTCCCGATAGGTTTAATATAAAATCATGAGAAAGTTTCTATAATCGGTATACAACACAACTTATCTACTGTAAACTTTCCATGATTTTATCACTTCAGTAAGTACTTCAATAAAATCCCTCAAATCAGCTAGACTAGGGAGCTAGCTAAAAATGAATAGGTATACTTCTAAAATTCACCAAATAAAATTGAAGATTAATCAAGCAGTGCCCTTCTACCAGAGTATGAGTCAACATGAAACAGAAATTTTGGTTTAATTTATCTCCCAAAAGAACCACATAAAATGACAGGAGAAAAGGTCTAGGGAATTAATTTAGACTGCAGGAAAAATTGGGTCACTATCCTTACTTTGCAAATTCACCAAAGATAAACCAGATCACCTCTAGCTATGAAATTTGGTCAGCAGGTTAAGTACATCCTCCTCTGTCTTCAGTAATTTTTCCCAAATTAATAACCCTTGGTAACCTAGTGAAACAATAATATGAAGACTGCATATGTTGGACAGCTCACAAGACTTAGTCTCTAGAGAGTTCCTCTCTCAATATCACTGCCCAGTGGGACCTACAAGACCCTGGCCCACTTGTAAGCTCACTACAGCATGGGGGGCAGTATGTTTCACCTAAATTTCTACCCACACTTCTCTCTTCTCCCTAGGAACTAACTACAAGGACCTACTAGTCATGGACCAAACCTAGCCAAAAATGTATAGAACAATGTTGTCTTACATGTGGGACCCACCCTGGACACTGTGGACTGAAGCAACTCAGCATTGCATGTCAAACATGTCAGCATCTCTTCTCCTCCCTCAGTATACAGAGCACCTGGACAGCATATCCCTTGGAAATCTCGGCCATTTCGTCCCAACCTTCACAGCAGTACCTCTCTTCCTTCTCTCCAAGCGTTCCATCGAGAAAACCAAGAAAATCTCCAAGGATCACCGGTGGCAAACTCACCTTCCTCACTGCCGAGAGTGTTCGATTGAGCCCGAGCTAGCTCCGGTGAGCTCCATCATTTCTCAACCCCAGGAATATGATCTACAAGTATTAACCATCCCATTTTCGTATTCGAAGTCCCTAGGTTCGCCGGTCGAAGTCGCCGTGCCTTGCTCTCTGCCCTACAGCACCGTCACCGTGGCGTCGTCGCCGTTCCAGTCAATCTGGTACACTGCAGACCGAGCTAGCTCGCCAGCGTCGTCGCCTCACTTCCAGAAGACAACTGGCAGAAGGAATTGGGAGATGGTGCAGTGAAGCTCGAGATCGAGGTCATCTTCTCCCTCTCCGGCACACTACCGCCGCCGTCGATTTCCTTCTCTCTGGTAGGCCTCAGTTTGATTCTTGGCACACGAACCATCCCTGCGGAGTCTCTAACCTGCTAGATGCCTCACCCCGACTGCAGGCTGACTAGAGCGAGCTGCCGTCGTGGAACCGAGGGATCTCACCGCCGCCGAGCAGTCTCCGACGTTGTTGCCGCTGCTTAGACCTCGCCGACTGCTTCAGACCCCGCGGTGAGGACTCAGACACCTAGTAGACACACATCCATGCATTGGCTTGGCCAGTTTAAGCCCATAGGGCGATTTGCCTCGTTGACCCAAAAAGCCTCTCAGCCTGCGCCGCCGCTGTGCCTAGCTCTGGCCACCATAGCACGTGCACGGACGGCAACCAAACCAGCGATAGCTTAGCCTTGATGCCTCTTCATTTTCTCTTTTGGCCACAAGAGCCGAGCCCGAGCCAAAAGCACCGTTCACCGTTGCGCGCCGAGAAACTCGGCCAGCACCACTCGGCTCGCCTCTCTCTGTTTTTTATTCTGTCTCACCGGCACGCGGGACCCCATCAGCGCGAGTAGCAGCGCAGGACCGAAGTAAAAGAAATTTAAAACCTGTAAGGTCAAATAGCAAAAAGCATCTGTGACATGTGGACCCAGGACTAAAGTAATACACTAAAAACATGAACGGGGATCTTAATGAAAATTCCTCTCACACGTACAGAAGGAACTGTGGGTTGATTTCTGAAAAACACCGAGTACGTTTTTTTGCAAAAGTTGTTACACTGACCGATGGACCCCTTGTATTTTAAATCTGAGAAAATAGATATAAATCGATAAACTTTTTTTTGTTACACTAGAAAATAGGTTTAAATTTAAAAATTCATAGAAAATTAATTCTAACTTCAAATTGAGTGAAACCAATTTTGTTGGTCTTGTAATTTTATTCTCTACAACTTGGTAAATTAAAAAGTAGCACTTTCTGTACAGAAAACTTGCCAAAAATTATGGGAATGGAAAAAGGGTAAGAATAGGACTTTTTAACTAGAAAATCCATAAGAAATCATATTTACTCAGAAAAATGTCAACCAATTTGTAATTCTTAGAAAAATGTATACTTTCCATTTATGAACTCATTTTGCACATAATTAAGCCACAAATAATCAGTACATTTTATACTCTTAAAATGACACATAAAACTTGTAAAAAAAATCATATCTCACAGATGGTAAGTGCAAAAATAAAAATAATTTCACCAAAAAGTATCTGAAACTAGTACCAAATCACTGCACAAAAATCATATATATTAGAGCATTTTGTATTTTTGCATTAATTATTGACTTTACTTTAACTTTAAAATTTAAAATTTAGAAGAAGAGCCTTTGGAGTTTGGAGGAGGTAGAATTCATTGAGAACCTGAAGCAGACCTAAACCAAGGCAAGAACCCACTACCTTTGAACATATGCTATTAATTTGGGATTATCAAGATTTCATTTAACTGCATTGCTTATTTTGCTTGTATATTATTTGATTGTGGGCAATGGTAGTTAATCCCTTTTCTGCATAAATCCACCTTGAAATATTGATAACCTACTGCTTGTAACACTAGATGGGTGGAAGTACTTGTTAAGTGCTTACTATAAGTATATTTATATATGTGTTTAGACATCCTAGTACTTATAAACATAAATCATGGCCATCTAATTACGTTTGAATGGGAATTTATTACTTCTGACCAGAGAAAGATATTGTATGAATATTGTGACTAAAGAGACTGAATGAAAAAACCATTTTAAACTCGGGCAAGCAAGTAGTACAAACATATGTGATAGGTTGTGTAATGATAGGGGGAGGTTGCCTGGGTGCTTAAGGACGAACTCAGTGTCATTTCTTCAATGTTTTAAACATACAACCACATCGCTAGGTATGAGATAAGCCATAGTGATTAAGTGCTTTAATGTTCAGCTTTGCATTCTGGTAGACAGAGTAGTATAGGCAATGCCTACAACGAACGTAGGGCTGTTCGAGGAGCTACCTTATATCCCGTAACGGAAAGGCGTCTTAAGTTTGTCCAATACAACGTTGTGTGCCTCGTGAGGACCAGGTAAGGCTGCCGCACGCGCTGGGTTAAGGCGTGGGCCTGCACCACGGCATCCCGGGGATAAGCACTCGATGTGGAGTAAACACCTCGTGTTGTGCAAGGCTAAATGTTAGGTATGTAAAAAGCTGGTGTTGTGACCTCTAGACGCAATCAATGTGTGATGTGGTGGTACCCTGATGGGTACCGGACAACTAGAGCGATCATTCATGTGGGTTAAAGTGTACAAACTTTGCAGAGGTCCAAAACTAATCGGTTAGCCGGCTCACGATCATGAGCAGCATGGTTGTGTCCATTGAGTATAGATTTATGTTTTCAAAATGCTTTATGGAATGGGATGGTTGGGTGAAAGATTATAACTGATCTATACTTGGTGATGATGAAATGGAATTGGATTATTAAGTTGTATTATAGTTTTGCTGCCAAGAAGGACGGTGAAGTAGTTATCTATGCAAAATGATGTCATGATATTATTCTACTAGCCTAGGATGCAATTTGATTTATGAATCTCTCTTTTAAATTGTTGCGAAATAAAATTGGCTTTATGCAATAAAACTGAGCCTCTTCATACAGCCTTTACCTTGATTACAGCTCACAGGTATAGTTAGGTTTGATTGTGGCCTTGCCAGTACCTTGCGTACTGAGTTATATTTTATTTTTGTGAATGCTCCTATAGATCCACTCACAGGTGAAAATGAAGATTTGTATGGTGAATATGTGGGTAAACAGGTTGATCAGGATGGTTCTATCTAAGGGTTTATCCTTAGTCGGTTGCCTGAGGGTTTTCTAGGTAGTCATGCTTCCGATGGACTTACTATTTGGCCCCCGAGGTTTATGTAAATATTAGTTAATATGTATCTGTATCTATACTTTTGTTTAATTAGTTAAATACCCTCTATATTGGATATTACTTGCTAAGATGAACGTGTGGGACTAGAGTTTTTCTGGGCTAGTCACACATTAATAAGAATTTAGAAATGATGAGATGCATGGATATTGATTCAACCGTAGACCATGTCCCCAGAAGTGTGTATCGTGTTTGGTCGGCATCTTCGTGTGGTTTGACGGGCACACTTCGCCTTTTCGGACTGGTAAATCAACTCTCCAAATATCTCTTTATTTCTGAATTTGGCGCTTTGGATTTGTATTATAAATGGAAAAATATTATGGCAAGGCTACGACGAGGATGGATGGTTACTACACTTAATTGGTTTTTATTCGAGATCCCATCCATCTAGATATTTCACGTTGTTATAGTAATTACTCTCCATAATGCATTTCCGGGGTGCCCACATGGTTGCTATCTTTCTGAAATGTTCATATTTCATTGCTATCTTTTGACACATGTTTTCATATTCATGTTTATTTTTTTCTCTCCATGTAACAGTCCATACGACAGGAAGGTACTCTACCCCGACTCAGTACCCCCCTCCCCCCATGTTAGGGGCGGATCTAACGACTCTCTCTTCTTTTTCTTGGGCGCTGGATATACAGAAATTGGTACCTCCTCTAATTCTTTTTTATTAATTTCTTTTATTTTAATTTAAACTACTATTTTTTCTCATAATCAATTAACAGACAATCAAATCATTTTTGTCCTAGTTCTCCTATACATTGAGCACTGAAAAAATATATTGTAAGATTAAAAATTATAGTATAAATATATGGAATTTAAAGTGTAAGATATGGAATTTATAGTATAAGGTTTGACTATTTTCTTAACTAATATGGCTCCTTAAGTATATCTTGCCTCGATAAATATTGGCATATAACTGGACTAGTATAAAAAATAATCTATTTAAATTATTTCTTTATTCGATTCAAATCTAGATGTTCATGAGCTGAACATGTTAAGAGGATTTTAAGAGAGTAAAAGAAAGAGAAGGTTAGTCACCAACCACACACATGAGAGAAATTGCTCATAACTGTTATACGATATACTCTTATTTATCAATCATTTACTAATATTATTAAAATTTCAAATTTTTAACACAAATTTATTACAACAATGCAGTGTGAAACTAAATATTTATCACTATATTCTTATTTTTGTTGTTTTCTTATTCTTCATTATTTTCAATGATGATGTTGCTAGCTCCAGCCAGTAACTATAATGCACCTAAACAATAGCAGCTAGCTCGTGTACTACCCTCGATAGTATATTATTTATGATTTTTTAATGAGTTAGCAATAATTATTGTACGTATTAATAATATTGTGTGCATCCACGTTACTTAACTAGTTTTTAGAATTTGTGAGATATTTTTTCTAAACCTAATCCATAATGCTTTAAGGTAAAGATATTCAGTGATATAGATAATCATATAAATATCTATAATTTTTATGGATAAATTAGAGAGTGATATTTGTTATAAATCTGATGACTATAGTGCACTACAAATATTGTTCAAGTGAGCTCAAACTTCTCTAACTTGATAAATTTATTGAAAAATACATCAACATTTTAGGGAGCTCTAACGCCAATAAAAATAACTAATTAATGCATTATCCATACATATTTTATGGTGGATTTAATGAAATTAATTTGATTTTGTAGAGGTTGATGTGTTTTATGTATAAACACAGTTAAAGTTAGAGAAGTTTAATTTAAAAAAAATAAAATGATTTATAATATGAAACGAACATAGTGTAAGTAAAAAAAAAGATATATTGTTAATTTCTATATCTATTTAGAAATAACATAATAGAATTAAATAAAAATATTGAAACAATTTTTATTATATTCTAATATATTTTACAAACCAACTAGTTGATATATCTGTGTACCAATACAACTAGTATAGCTTAATTAATACTAGGTTCAGAACAAGAAAACCACTACTTTCTAGTCTCTTGTGGACATGTACTGTGTGCATGACTTTCTTCTGAAACTTCATCTTCAGATATTCTCTGGCCCTGATGATCCTGCTTTATTTATTCAGAGTTTCAGACCTTGAATTCTTGCCTCTCTTTTTTTTTCTTATGCCAGTTGCATGCAGTGACAATGAACTTAAAATGAAGCACGTGACATGTACTTCCCCAATTCATTGAACTGAAACACTGAATCCATTTGCAGGGAACTCACCAGGAGCACTTAGATTACAGGTGTCAAGGTACAGTAGGTGTTGAACTGAATCCACTGAAATTTTCCTAAACCAATAATGGAAGCACAGCCTTTTGATTGAAAAGCTATTGTTCAGCAAAAAAAAAAAGCACTCTGCACTTTTTTCTCTAACTTGCATTTACTGTGGCAAGTACTACTGACTGACTGCAATTTGCTTGGCAATTCTAGTGTAGAGCACACAAACAACACCATGTTGGTTGATAAAGCTTTGAACATTCCTTCTCTTTTGCAGGTGTTAGAAATCAACCTGATGTGATTGTACTGAACAGTATCATTCTGAGCCCATGTAGGTGTGGTCAAAGACCTCAAAAGGTGAGATCTAGTTGCATTAAGAAATGCATCACTTTTGCATTAAGAATCCAATTAGTTAGTAAGCTATGTCATTACTTGCTTTTCATGTTACATTATCCTTTGCCGTTTGATCAGACGAGCATGCACACAGTTCATAGTTGACCAGAAAAGAGAGTGCTGCCAAGTTGCCATTAGCCAGCTCACACTCTTCACAGCAGAATACTACCTAAAAAAACAGACAAAATTTGAAATGTGAAAATAAGAAAGATTATATTCCATGTCAGAGCCTTTTAAACCATGCCAAATGGCCCTTGATTGGAGATCACACCAAACCAAAATGCATCTTAATTTTTTTTCACGGGTCACAAATACGTAGTTTGACATTGACCTGCCAAATGGATTCACATCCAAGTAGGCATAATAAGAACACAGTGCATGAACCCTTTCGGCTGTACATATACAATGGCAGTTCATCTGTCGCACTCATCAGAAATATTTGCTTGACAATAATTCGTTCGTTTTGATTTCTTTTTGTGTTGTTTGTTTAATTATGTTCTTGTTTGTGGTGGATCGGCGCCGGCCCAATCGGGTCAGTGCCGATCGTGCGCCGGAAAGGTAGGGGTAGACAACGAAAGGTTGGGTTCTAAACAAATCTTTTCACTGATGGAGACATTAAACTACTCATTATCTTAATGATTTTGTTTTATCACAAATATGACAACATTAATTTATTGGACAAACCCCAAGTGTTCTTGTCTAGCTCAATCAGTGTGTTTCACATCTCATTTAGTATATAGGTTCAAATTTTCCTTGGTTCACACATGACGCTTCTTCAGTCCAAAATTTCAGAACCTTGTGATGAACATGTGAGATTAAATTCAACAGGAAACCAGGAACATGTAGTAGAAGATAACAAGGCTTAATTAACATAACGATATGGTTCAAGGATTACAAGTTCAACACAAGCCACTTCACAGGTGAAGATAGATAGGAGCAAACACCATTTCTTTCTTTACAAAATGAGAGCTCCCAATCCCAAAGCCTGGAAGGGATGGTGAAGAAAAACACACACCAAAGGGGGGTCACCTATACTAGTCAGTTCATAATTAGACAGCAAAAAGAACAGTGCAAACTAGAAACGAAGCCAAATCTTTGATCTGGTTCACTTCACAATTCGCCCTGAAAAAGAGGCTCTCTATATGTTAAACTTTAGGGCAGACACTTCCTCGGATGTCGGCAGCCATGGTGAGTTATACGACAGTGACTGCAGGTGCTAGGGTAACCTCCATGGCAGGTGGCGGCTCAGGCCAGGAGAATTCAAAGGGAGCTTCAACGGCAGGTAATGGAGCAGGCGGCGGGACCTCGTCAGGGCATGATTCTGTGTAATGGAACTCAATCTGGAGACGGTGGTGCAGTGGCGTCGATGCTATGATACCCTTCTTGATGTCGGCCTGCAGCTCGCGGATCGGGATGGCAGCCAAGAAGCTCTTGATGTACTCTTTGCATGATTCTTTACCCTTCGACACGAGCTCACACTCTTCAGTGTCAGTTCCACTGTCCTGATCAGTTGAGGAGCTATCCAAAGAATCCTTCAAGCGCCCACTGGAATCAGGGTTGGCTTCTTTCTTTTCAGCAGGTACTTTGTGAATTGTAGTGTTGTCATCAAACTTCAAGATGTAAGCTTGGTTGCAACCTTCATACAGCCTCTCACCAAGTGTATCGATAATGTAATACACACTGGCCTCAACCTTGAGGACGAAGAAGTGGTCGTTCCAACTGACGATATATAGAGTAGGTTTGTCAGTAGAGCACTCCGCTGCTCGGCTAATCTCATCCCATATGTTGTCAAATGACATTGCACCATCAAGGAAGTCAAATCCACTTCCATCCTCAGTACTTTCAGGCTGGAAGAACCCAATGAACGACCTGTTAGGAGCAACTGTGAGTGGACGGATCTTGGCATGAAGGACAGTTTCAAGATCAAAGTGCTTGTCAGGAAATCGCTCTCTATACGTCTCGTTCTCACAGAGTTTCCTCCATTCTAGAGACCCTTCTCGGATAAGGCTGTCAAACTGCGAGCGGATTGGCATCACATCCTGGTTTGCTTCGAACCAATCTGCAATGACAGCTACAAGTGCTGTGCAGGCGCTCTCCCCTGCAGCTCGTTCGCTTCTCTGGTCAATTGATGCAAAGAACACCTGGGTAGACAACTTCAGGTGGCCATCGCGACTAAGTACTTCCTTTGACTCCCAGTTCCCAACTACAAAATTATCGTCACCAAATATTGACACCATACTGCTAATGGAGCTTTCTGATCCCTGCAGATGAGAAGATGATAGGCAATAAATAAAGGTCCAACAATAAACAACAAAATTGAAACTCAAGAACCTTTCTCAAGATATCAAGGAAATAAGTACCTCTAAAGTATGTTCGTCAGAAGTGGTCAACAACCGCCGGTCGTAGTCAATATCATCACCTCCCTCTTCCCCATTCCCCTTCTTCAATAAAGGTTCCCCTTTATTCTTCAGCACCTTCAATAACCGTAAATTCAATTTCCTCTTCTTCCTCCAGGGAAGCAGACTCTTGCGTGATATTGAAACTACAGGTTCTTCAGCAGTGGACGAGGCCTCTTGCTCTACAGAATAACCCACTTCAGATTTCCGGTGACTGTAATATATCCAGTCCCCATGCTCTCCATCAATCCTTGCATGTGCATAAAGTAGGCCACCAGCATAATTCACAGACTGCAAGGAACCATAACTGAAGGATTTCCTGACGGTTGAACCCCCTAAGCCATCATCCTGCTCTCTATCATCTAGATCTTCATCGAGGGAGTCGGTATCAGAAGGGTATTCAGCACCATCGCTATGAACATAGCACTTATCCTCACTGCCATCATCATCTCGGTTGGTCTTCTTGGACCTCCGTGTCGACACTAGATCGGTGAGAATTTTTAGATTTCTCAGTCCCGCTTTAATGACAGAAGAAACCTCATCTTTACTGGAAGGAACAGAGTCACCAGAGGAAGGTGACAATGGAGCAGTAGCAACAGAACGCTGTGAAGCATCAGCAGATTGGTGAGGAGGTCCTAAGTCCACCAGGCTCAAAGTGAGCTGAAAAAAAGATGGCATTAAAGTCAGGCAATGGATGACCATTTGAGGAGAATCAGGAACCAAAAATAGTCTTGGCATTCCAATGGACAATAGAAACACTGATAACAAAGTATCTGGTTTATAACGTCATATAAATGACATACATGAAGTGACGGGGAAGACTCAAATGCACCATTCGGCACCGACAATGGGAGGATTATCTCGACCTCTTCGACAGCAGATGTGTACTCTGCTAGGTTCAGTGAAGCTGTTCCCAGAATCAATTCACCCTTTGGCCCTTTATTTGAATCCTGCAACAACAAAAACAAAACCAACAAAGTCAGACTAAACTGCAGGAATAAGCGAACAAGTACACCAAGAGAGGATGCCAAAGGAAATATTGTTAGGCTTGTTTATCTAGCAAACTGATTGGTCAACAACACGTATAAAAACCTAAAAGCTGTAATAACCCCCCCAAAATTACCTCTGTTTCTTTCTCTTTTCAGCACATAGCTAACATAATGTTGAAACAACAATGACAATATACCCAAAGCAAACAACGCGACAAAATGAGGATCTTGCCTATCAGTCGAAACACACAAGACAAAATGGTAATGGAATCATCATAAAAAATGGCAAAGGAAAGGGCAATAATCCTTAACAAGTCATGGTTGGCTAATTTTGCCTTCGTTTCCAGAACAAAAGAATATTTTTTCTGCACTTCCTAATTTGCCATCAATACTTCTGAAGGGGTAAAACAATTATATGCCTTTCTGATACATCGAACCTAATTTATGCTAGCCAAGCTATTAAATAAGCAGCATAATTGTTTGTTGATCCAGGAGGTACTTATCATACATTCAAATAACTCTTTTTATTTAAACAAATATGATCTAGCTTGAAATGTTTCATTGTTTGAGGTTGTCATCTAAAGTTTAGTGATCAAGACACATCCTTCTCCATACACTGGCCACAACAATTTGCAGAAAACTTAATCATCGCAAACAAAAAAAAAAAGAAAGAACCCAACCAATCAACCATCGTATCATCGCCAGAAAAAGGTACAAAGCCAAAACCAACCACCAATATAAGCCAATAGCATGCAACACTGTTTTGTTAAGGCTCCTTAAACTTAAATCATAATAGTTTTTTTGTACAGTGGGGACTGATCAAAAAATAAAACCAATTTAACACTTCCTGCTCTGTTCTGTATAGACCAGATCAAAGCGAATTAAACGGAGTTAACAACAAACCAATAAGACTGACTTTTTCAAAAAGAAAAGTCAAAACTATCGCTGTCAACATGACACGAATGATAAGATAAAAAATTGCAAGCAAGAATCACCCAATCAACCATCGAAAATCCAATTAAATTGATCATCAGATGAAAACTACCATCCCAAACAACAATTGTTCTATCCAATCAAACCAAAAGCGCTTATTGAAGGCGAAATTTCATTCTTTTTTTTTCCACACAACCCAACCAAACAATGAAACAAAACAAATTTTATTCTAGCTGAAATGCATCACGGAGACAAAACCAAGAGAGAGTGAAGAGCTCTCACATTGAAGACGGAGAAGGCGAGTTCCCATGGATGGAACGCGCCGGCCTTGCGGTGCGACGTCGATGTGAATGTCTCCACCTTCTCGAACTCCTCCTCCCACGCCACGGCCGCCACCGCGTCGGCCACCGCCGCCGCCTCCAGCCGCGTGCGGTTGCTGTGCATCACCCGCCGAAGCGAGCCCAGCGGCGACGCCTTGGGGCCCTTCCACCTCACCTCCACCGCCACCTTCGCCTCCGCCAGCGCCTCCAGTGACACCTCCGGCGAGGAGCTCGCCGGCGGCGGCGGAGGCGGAGGCGTCAGCCCCTCCGCCCTCCGCACCACCAGCCGGACCCGGAACTTCCGCGCCGGAGGAGGCCACGGCCACATCCTCGCCACCATCAACGCCGCGCGCCGAAGAGACCCACTCCTCCGACGCAGCCTCCCCGCCGAAACCCCCACCGGAAAACCACAATACGCCCCAAAATCAACCCAAACCTCCAACCTCCCACCCTTAATCCCGCAAATCCGCAATCGTGGCAGAAAAACGCGGCCTTCCCTCCAAGAACGCGCGATTTCTCACACACAAATTGGCCGTTCACCTCGAATCCGGCGAAGGGGACAGCGCAAGGATGGATTTTGACGGCGGACTCGGGATTAGGGGTAGTGGATTTGTGTCGGGTCGGGTTGGGATTTGGGATGGGGGATTGGAGATTGGGACGGGAGGAGGAATATACGAGGAGAGATGCATGTGAGGAGAGTGAGGAGGAGGAGGAAGACGACCAAATAAATAGGGGAAGAAAAAAAATTGGGAGGTTGTTTTTGCAAAAAAAATTAATTTTGTTTTTTTGCTGGGTCAGTGATATCGGAGAGGAGGGCCCACCGGCCGGCTCTGCCTCGCTGTCGTTTTTATTTCACTCCACCAACTTTTTTTAATTTTGCTATTTCCTCATTTTCCCAAATATTAGTCACTATTGGCTGTTATTGTTCTAATTTTGATCGCTACAGTACTATTTTTCATATATTTAGAAGACGATGAACGATTTTGTTTAGGACTTAACACAGTTTGATAATACAATATCTTGCTAAGTTTTTTTTCCTGAAAAAAATAAGTGGTCAAAGTTGAAATTTGAATATAAAGTGTTTGCTGACAAGTATTTAACAGAGGGAGTAACTGTTAGTACTTTTTTTTGGATAATTCTGTCATTAGTTAGTTCGTTAGAGTTGGTTAGTCGACGTTTTGGCCAATCTCGATCATTTATTTTAGTAGACCTCACCGGATTATGGTTTTAGCCTGTTTGGTTTTGTGTCTATATTTAATTTCAGTTTTACATTTGCGTAGGGTTTAAAAAATAATAAAATGCACAAAAAGGAAAGAATTATTGAAGCAAGATTAAACGTTATCAAGGTAGGATAAGGCGATTTAATTTCAGTTTTGTATTTGTGTAGGGTTTAAAAGCAGTAAAATGCAAAAAAGGAAAGAATTATTGAGGCAAGATTAAACGTTATCAAGGTAGGATGATGTGGATCTGGTGAATATCCAGCAAGCTACGTATACTCAAAACCTAATTGCATGGAAGGGCAAGATTTTTCTTTGTTACAAATTCATGTGAAATGGTCGGGTATAATTTTTCAGGTAGAAACCCATATTGATTTTGTGATGGGTGGAGCTAAAGTGTATTCACTGGGATCCGATGACCCCGGTGGCCTTCATACAAATTCCACATATAAATCCTCAACTATATAAAAAATAAAATCGTAAGAACTTATTTTTAGTATGTGATAATTTTAGTGTTTTTGATAGTTAATTTCGCTGGCTCCGCCACTGTTTCATAGCAGCTAGTGTATTTGTTGTAGGCAACAATTATGTTACACGTCATTGTTCACTAGTGAGTACAATAGCAAATTAATTGAGACTGCTTTTTCCATATTACTAGTGCTATATTCATGTGTTACAACAGGACTATAGGAAGACAGTGGGTTTGAGGTTTTTTTGGAGCACTGTTATTTTGGTGGAGTGGTTTTTTAGTGACAGTGGTTCATGTTTTTTTGGTTGAGGTCCTTTTTTAAAAGGAGGGTGGCTTTTTAGTTGAGAAGTACGGTGGTTAGACGAGGAGTATACTCCGTTTGTATAGCAGTAGAGAGAAATCGTCGATCTGGTGCATTTGTAGTTTATACGGAAAGGACACATTCGAGCAGTGCTGCTCTGGAATGCAGCAATGCTAGTAAAGTTGCAATTTAATGCTCATTTGTTTGATTTCCAGTAGGATATATTTTTGGATTTTTAGCCTAACTGTTATTCGATAATACGAAGTAATTTTATAGAATTCTTAATAACTCTCATTTTAACTATAGCTCTATTCCGATAAATTGTACCATCGCTGTTTTGCAAAACATTATTATTAAAGATTTCAAAGAGCGACTCTCGTGCAAATTCGAGCACAGGCTAGACTGACACCTAGGTTACACAAGTTATTAGTATGTGTTAGTTATCTCCGTTGAATCTATTATTCCATGCATTGTAGTGAAAATCTAGGGCTTAATTCAGACGACCAGGAAATATTCCTCCCAAAGATGGGGAGTGATAATAGGTGGGTTGAGTATACCTTCTGTGTTTGTGGCTGCTATAGCCTTCTGTTTACCTACCTTACAATGCACTGAAGGTTAGCTAATTAAGGAAGGACACATCATGTGTAATATCTGGATCCACATATCAATTAGGGGCAATAGCCAGCTAATATCTTCCTTAATTAGCTAGGCTAACCTCACTGATCACACTCTTGAATTCCTGATTTTTGTTCTTTTTTTCATTGTACAAGATCATTTTGATTTCTTTAATTGGAGGCGAAAATAAGTTGCAAGAGGCATGATTTTGGCACAGCCTCTGCCTTCAAACTAAGGATACATGCAGGGTAACAAAAGAAAATCAAGCTTAATTAATTAGAAGGAGACAAATTGATAGTCTAGCTAAATATGTTAATTATTATGATATGTGTGGGTCACCTGGTCAAAAAGCTCTAAAAAGCGGCAATAGTAGAGTCAAAGGTCCAGGCAATTATTTAAAGTTAAGCGTGTGTCTGTGCTTGTGTTTTACTCTTGATGGTGATCTAGCCAAGCTATAAAACTAATGACAATATTACAGGTGTTAATTGGACAACCTCGATCGATTCACTATATACTAATATATATACATGATATGATTACTCATCTGGGACCAGTAGAGCATAGATATAGTGATATACACACACAAATCGACGCTAAAACATGGGGCAAAAGAATACTCCCTCTATTCTTATTTACATAACATTGGTTAGTTCAATAGTATACTTCTTAAACAAATTGATTTAGTCACGGAGCTTAAGCATTCACTAGTAAAAGGTAAAAGATAATCGCTAATCAGTATTATTGTGAAAAGGCAATGTTAGTGGTAGTGAATCTGTCACTAACAACTCTATTATATATTATTTTACCAACTGCTCTTTCTTTCATATACTTTAATATTAATATTACAAAATAGTTCTTCTATATATTGATTCTATCTTATTTTATCTGTAAAGTACAAGTTGTTCCAAACAATATTAACATGCTATAATTTATATTTACCCGTAGAAAAGTACGCGTATTTAGCTAGTACTACTACATAATATTATAGACAGATATTTCTTATATGCAGAAAATCGTATTCCTTTGAACTGACCAACGCCATTTAAAAAGAGGAAGAGAGTAATCAAATTAATTAAGCTCTAGGGAGGTGGTATAGGTACCTGAGGAATTTAAAGGACATGGATGAGGTGTAAGGTTAAAATTCTTGATGCACCGATAACTGGTCCATGGAGGAAAGAAGTGATGGCCAGGATGGCGGCCATGTGCATTTCACAGAAGAATTTTTCATCCCTTGGGTTATGCCCAGCTAGCTAGCCACATCAAGAATATGCCTGCCTTCACAAAAGACTACAAGCAATTCCAAGGCAGGGAGTTGGTTTTCTTTCCAATGGGGATTCATGGCATGTGGTACCATGGTCCAATCTAATCTTGTTGCTTGTGATGATATAGGTGTCAATGGTTTGGAAGAATGTTGTAGGCTTTAGCTTTCTTTCTAGTGCGTCATTGTGTTATATATACTAGTAATTGTCATAATTTTGGATTTTTTTAAGGTGCTCTAAGTTTGTTTGAGTCATCTACTGTGCATTGGTCTAATGGCCAGTTCTAAAAATTAGTTCCCAAAAATCTTAGATTGGGATTATCCTAAAAAATCTTAGGCTCAAAATTTTTCTCTAAGAGATGCCTAAAAATTGGATTTCAAAATTTAGTTTGTTGGCCACATAGGATAGATATGTTAACATTTGTTTGCGATCGTTTTCTTTTGACGATTCCGTGTCCCTGTGCGAACACCGATCGAGAGGATCCTTGTTAACGCCGTTGCTCCTTGGCGCCAGAGAACACGTCTCCGTCCATAGTGCCCTCGGTGGAAAACTTTGCCGTTAGCCTATGGAGAAACAGAAGGCCCTGTCAATCCCCTAGCAGAACGTGTCATCAATCGTGGTTGATGAGGAGGCAAATCGACGATGGCTTGCAGTGGTATGCAGATCAAGCGACTACGATAGGCGGTGTAAAAAATGGCGCAAGTGGAAGGCGTCAGGAGGAAGAAAAGTCATGGACGGAGAATTCCTGGCGCATGAGCAGTAAAATTTTCCTGCGGGAGCAGTGATTGGGAACGCCAATAGGTTCCCTAAATCTGGCTCACTTTTGGGCTAAGATTGGGTATGGAGAATTTTTGAAATAGATTTGGGTATCTGTTGGAGTCATGTTTTTAACTTAAATTCCAAAATTTAACTTTTGGGAACCTCTTTGGGTATCTCTTGGAGATGCTCCTGCGGTAAGAATCATTTATTACCATGCATTTGAAGTCAATTTACTGCCATTTATTACATTTAATTATAATAAGGAATGATATAATGTTTCCTTGTTTAAATAATATGGTTTAAATATTATGAGCACTATATACATGCGGCATTTTAAACGAGAAATCAAAATGCCAAATATCAGGATTGCAAATAAAATATTTTTCCTTTTAGTTTATACCTTTTAATTTCGAAAACAATTCGAATGATTCATTTAAAAGGTCAAACATCTCTAGTTTTGTTTAACACAATATATTTGCTATTGTATTTGAAAAATCAAGTTTATACCTCAAGGATGGTAGAAACCTATCTTATATGTACTTGGAATATTTTGGAGCTTCCACTATTTTATGGTTTTTGAAAATCAAATAGTACGCATGATTGAGTAGCATGCATGTTGAATAACCATGGTATGCATGCATGCTGGGCGTGGTTTGGTAAATAGCATGCGTGATTAAGGTAGATTAGTTATGTGCATTAGTACTTTACATATCTACCCATGAGAGGTTAATAGAAAGAGTTGAATATTTTTTATTGAATAAAATCGAAGCAATAATCAACGAATAAATGGTTAGGATTACTCGAGAGGTCTTAGCTCTTAAGAGCATCACCAACAGAGGCTTAATATGGTTCCTAATTCTAAAATTTTTGGCTTTTTGGTAAAAATTAGACTCCAACTGTAACCTATAGATGTGCGGAATTTCCATCTCCGTAGTTCTCGCTCTCCACAAATCGGGAAGAGCGAGCGCTCCCAATTCTTCTCCTTGAGCGGCGCAGAAGGAGCGATCAGGTGGAGGACGAGGAGCTATTGTGGAGAGAGGAGGGGGGCTGGTTTTTTGTTTTTGTTGTTAGTTAGGGGTGGGCCTATTTTTTATTATTAGGAGTGTTATCTTTTGGAAAGAGAGATGTGTTCCACACCTAAAAATCTTATTAGAGATTAAAAAGAGAATTTTAAGGATGGGCTGTTAGGCATCTGTTGACAATACTCTAAGAGGTAAGATGAAGCACCCTAAAAGATCATAATTTTACATACTGATGTTTTGACTTTTTTTTCGAAATCGATCAAGAGCTAAAACCCTAACTTTTACGGAAGACCAACCAAAGTATAATACACATGGAGATAAGAGAGACAAGTGGAAAAGTTATTTCCACTCGCACATAGCTTAACTTTATTTAATAAACTTAACAACCTATATAGTGCCATAAATACGAACCATTCCATAATGTTTGTACTGGTACATGTGAAGTAAAATCTTCACTCTACTAACGTTGCATGTCAAAGCACAGTAGACACTCGAGTTAATCATCATATATAAAACATTTTTAGCAAATTTAAATCCTATTTTTATTCCCTACGGCGAAAAGAAATTATTACAGACCACGAAAAGTGATGACACATCCACCGCCCATTCCTCCTCTCGAGTTAGTTGAAATAAAGTCCTCAAAGGTGTGTACCCCACCCATTTTCCTCATGCAGAGGTGTCAACCACAGCAAGTGGGTAGCCAAAAAGTCAACTGGCACTACCACCAGTGTACACCACAATGGTGACCTACACACAGTAGTGGTGCACATTTTCTTGAGGTTGTAGCAAAGCCCAAGGATGCCATAGGGATATATAGATGGGCATGCATTTAGATGGATATGATGATGTGTTATTTTGTCTTGCAAGCTAGTGTTTGATGGATAGGAAGAAGAGACGTTTCTTTTTTTAGTTTCTTCTTTGGTTCAATATAATGATTGCATTAAGAGCAATGTTGTTCTCCTCTAATAGAGACAGATGTCACGTTTGCGTGACAGAAGTAGCATTATATGTAAAGAAGCATTATATGTAAAGAGAAAACTTTAATGACTAGAGATTTGCTTGACAGAGGAGATCAATGGAACATTGTTTGTTAATACAACTTTTCACGTTGATGTGTGTTGGGTAATGTATAGAGTCAAGTTGTACAGTTTTATTCATCATAAGATCATTTCCCACAAGAAATTACATAAACCTTATGCTCTCCAGTATACGTGTCTATGCGTATATGATCTTTTACTTTGTTCTGATAAAAAAGAATAAATATCTTATTGTTGGATTATGTTAAAATAATTATAAAAGGCCAAGAGCTATTACTTCTGCATACGTCAGTGCGACATAAGACATGTATGTACGGTACACACCATGTGGTGTATCTTACTCCAAGAGTATATATGTAAAAAAAAAAGTACTAAAATTTTTGGATGGCTATGGAAAAAAGCTCATAAGTTTTTCTTTATTAATTATTTTTATCTGGCTGAAATGAAAAGACAAGGTGAGGTAGTACCTTTAATCTGTGTAGCCCTGCAGCCGTCATCATGCGGCGTGAGGCGGCAGACGGCGTTGGCGTTTGTAGAAGACAGGCGCCAATATCAACCAAATTAAATCTAGCTAAAAGGTAAGATAAGGTGTACAATAGTTCATATCTTTATTTAATTAACTATTAATTATTCCTTTTCGCCTAAGTAAAATTATGTAAGCAACCCTAGGATAGTGCAATCTGTCTATCTTACCTAAGCTACCTAAAGGTGATTGATTAATTAATTAAATCATCATCGCTTGATTCATGTCATCTCTCTGCTTAATTGCACTTTCCACACGTTCCAGATGCATGCATATATCCATTCGGGTAGATAGATGTACTACACGATGAATAGATGATGAGGTGGCAATCTATATATATATCCTAGTTCTTTTTTCCTGCGAATAATTCAGAATAGTAAATTGATTACTACTAGTATGTAACAATATCCCCTTCCTGTAAATATGTTTAATTATTTTCTATGACCAGCGTAATATTTATTGCCATGCACATACAGGCTGAAGTAGGGGCGGAGCTTGGGCTTGAGCCCTACACGTGACAAAAAAATTGCAACCAAAAAGTACTAATTTTCGCTAAATTTTGTTCAAAAATTTTATACTCAATGATTGATTGAGCCCTATGCTTGAGAAAAATAATCATTGACAGGGAAAAAAAAATTCTGCCTCCTCCTTGGCTGAAGATCAAAATACGACTAGTCCCTCCATTCCAGAATATAACTCCTATATATATAGCTTCTCTTTTCAACCAGCGGTAAGTTTATACCATAAAAATTTTTTTTGCTTATTTTTTCTTTTCAATCAATCATAAACTTTCTTCATTTAATTTCAACAACTTTTTTAATACCTGTGTCTATCTCTAAATCTCCTAATATTTTGAGACGGAAAAAATAGCATGCATATATAGCAACTGGACTAGGGAGACAAGATAATAAGTATGACAATTCTACTATGTCGATCTAGGCATATAACCGGCTACCTGCGTATAGATATATGCTCGCAGGTCCATCGAGTTTATTTTGGCCCAGCAATCAAGGTACAATGATGCCGGCAGCTACTGACATCGATCCATGTATAAACCAGCATATAGTGTGTGTTTGTTTAGCCATATGGCACATGTTTCTGTGAGTTCGTAGAGAGCGACCACAACTTAAAAGTCTTAAAACGACAATCACGCTATGGCTGTTTGATATGTAAATGCATGGAATAATTAGATCATCCCAAACAATGTTTAGTAAGAAAAAAAATAGTGAATTTGATGTAGTAGAGCTAGATGGGCGCAGTAACTTTAGATCTAAACCATTCTTGGGGAGAAATAGGTGGTTAATTGGGATGTCAATCTACAGAAGATATGATGTTCTTGGGTTAAGATTGAGAGGCATGCGGTACCGGTTCATAATAAGGAGGCAATCGGTACTGGGGGACTTCAATTAAAAGATGCTCATCGAGTATCGTTTCTTTAATTCTAGGGTTAAATCTATAGGTCTAACCTTAGCTGGCAATAATAATTTTCGCTTTTTTGTTTAAGGCATTATTTGGTATTCAAAGAATTTCTCTTTAGGATGAAAACTTATAGTCTAGTCGTTACTAAATCGATCATGACAACGGCGGTGCGTGCACACGTCGTTTCCTTTTTAGAGGCGTTGCTTTTGGAGAAACTTCATCACAGTTTAATTGTTGCTTTGGTGGTGTATGTGAATGGAGATTGTTTGTGGTTGTAGCTAGTTGTATCATGATTTTTTAAGTCGTGTCGTTCGTTTTCTTCTTAATAATTATAGGTTGCGCACATCTTAGCTCTATAGAAATTGAGAGTAGTCTTAAAATAATTATATCATTTTATATAATTATTGAAGATCAACGAACCTTTATTAGAAAACTACAGAAACACCGATGTGCAGTAATAATGCTGTCTAGCTAGCTAGCTAGCTTTCCTTGCATCCTTCATGCATGCCATGCCACTGTCAGCCAGATAGATTATCACAGTATTAGTTAGTGCATTGATCAACCGGTCTATGATGTGCTATCTTGCACTTCCAACTAGTCATCCTTTTTATTTATTTTACAAATTATGGTCAGCCACACTTCCATCGATTTTGTATCCCCTCTCTGTACACTACATATTATATATGTATGTATCACGCTGAGAAGCATATGTGATTCACGTGCTAATATATAGTGCGAGTTCCAATTCTGCAAATTTATGTGAACAACGTCATCAGAAACTTATTGTTGTTAATTCAATCATTGAAGGTGAATCATACTAGAGCAAATTAATTAATCAATTAGAGGCTATTTGGATTAGATGTGTGCAATTAAACTGAAATTTTATTTATTTAATTGATTGATCTTGGTGGAGTGCTAGCTGATGAGATGCTGATTGCTGTGTACGTAGGCCTTCAGCTTCAAGTAAGGATCGAAAGGATTAAAGAAGACTAGAAATAATCCCGTGCTACATTGCGTCCGGATGTATTATGTTAGGATGAAAAGACTTATATAAGACGTGGATATGGCTGGTGTGGGTGTATTAAGTTGCTGTGAAGGATCCTATATAAGCAGTGGATTTTAAGGTTTCAGCATATTTCAGAAGGCTAGTATGGTTTTCATATACAATTGTTTTTTAATTAATCAAGTTGTTATTAGGTGTGAGAAAAGTTGTACAAATTGCAAAATAGATTTCAATAGGTATACAACAAATATTGATGTTTCGAAAGAATAGGTTGCCTAACATTCAACAATGGAAAAGATGTTGATCAAGACATTAGACATTAATATATTTATATAAAAGACATCAGACAGAGTAGAACATTTTACATAGATTATTATATATACAAGATATCGATATTTATACAGAGAGCGTAGCAGTAGCATTAGTATTATAACACTGACAATAATATATGCATATAGGGTTTGATAGAGCAACAACAACAACTTTCCAAGGAAGTTGGAGCATATATACTACAAAAAAACAGGAACACGGAAGCATTGCATGTTTTGCGTAGTAAATCATGGTTAGACAAGCAAAAGGTGACAATAGGCATAACCAGTATAAGACATGTTAGCTAAGATACAGTCGCAGGTGGTCCAACCAATATATTAATGTACATATACGGAAGCACATGAACAAAAGCATAACCAGCATTAGACTTATAAACTGAGAGGTAAATATAGCAGGTGCAGTTTTGCATCAACATAGGACTGCATGACCTAAGAGAACAGCGGCTAGCCAGTTTAGTATGATGGTCCTCAGTACCAGAACTGTAGAGCCAGGTGGATTACAAAGAGTAATATACATAATGATAAGAGGTTTGCATGGTTAAGATAATATTGGAGTTTAATTATAAGGGTAAGTCACCGATGGTAGGATAGGCAAAAGATCATTATACTGAAATATGAAAGCAGCATGCATGTCTGTTTGCATATAATAGAGGGAGGCACCATGTGAGGAAAGTTCCAGGAAAGGTAGAGTCATATGTTGGAACTGTAAAAGGAAGTTTTGATCATGTGAGTTTAGAGTTCTATTAAGATATCAGATGATCAATTATTAAGGTACAAAAGAAAGATATGGAGGATATTTACCTATCTGCGGCATCAGGTTCATCATCTGGGAAAAGGACACGTGCACATTGTGGCCTCTTTAATTTGTCCCCATCATGGACAGTGTTGTATTATAGCTTGTTTGAGCAGTGCTCTATTCCATTGTATGTTAGTTACATTATAGTTTTAATATTCAGATGTGTACCTTTTGGTAGGTTGGTCGTTGGGCAGACTTTGGTTATCTTGTGTGTATGGTCGTTTCAGATCTAAAGATATTGCTAGGGTGGTCTATATAATAAAGATGCAAGAGGTGTTAGGGAGGGGAACGTATAAATTGCAAACTAACATTGCAGTGGTATCAACATAGCAACAGATCAATACATTGTGGTGCAATGAAATGCTTGCTTTTAGCTAATAGTATTGTTCATTTGAATTTGACATATAAACATGAGAATCAAATAGAAAGATAAATTGTCTTCTGTAAGTATATTTATATGTCTGAGAGAAAAGCAGACCTGTATAGCTGTTGTAGATGGCTGAGCAACATCAGTAAGAGCAGGTGTAGCTGGTATGATATTAGCCATAATATTTTGAGTTGCTTCCTTAACGACAGGATGTACAGGGTCAGCACTTGTATTTCTTGCAGAGCTAGGCCCTGCCGTGCCTGTGGTATCAATGGTGATGAGTGGTTGAATGTTTTGTAGGCTTGGTAACTCACTTGGAACCTTGATGGGCAGGACGACCATGGATTCAACCTGGTAGGAGATCCTTGACATCTGCAATGATCTGCGTGATGCATTGACTTTGACAATCAATTGCCTTCCATATAGCCTTGCAATCTCCGTGAGCATGAAATCACGTGGGCCTTGGACTGATGCAACCAGTGTTAGAGCAGGGACACCAATGAGCTCTTTAGCTACTGAGCCAAAAAAAGTAAAATCTGCAGTGATAGGGTAATCCTTCTTTAAGTCTGAGGGGTCCACGCCATGGACGGTAAGCTGGTACCTATGTGAAAAGAGGATATGTAATTGTAAGGGTTAATGTCAGCCATTTTTTTTGTGTAACTATATAGGTGTGAGGCCTTTCCCAACCTAGTTTCAGGTTGGGTTGCACCACATTTGATACACTTGTGGAAGCTTCCATCTTGAGTTGTTGTTCGCTTACATTTCTCGCAGGCTATGTACCACCAGGCCTCACCAGGAATAATTCCTTTGATAGCTATGTTGACGATGTATGTATTGCCCTGGAAAATGACATAAATCATGTCTAAGATAAGACTACATTGTAGATGGCAGAAATAGCATGTGAGTAATGGCTGGCATATTGAAAAGCTGGTATGATGGTGAGCACTAACCATAATATCATGGGGGTTCAGATTGGCGATGTCAGGTACCGTTGCATTGGAAGGTTGTTTCTTTGTATGGGCTTGGCCAAACTAGCTGATTCCATGTGGTTTGGCAGCAAGGCTACAAATAGAATATACTGATTTATTACATGGATAAATTGCATAAAGTCTAAGTACATTATAGGGTAGATGTGTGAATATTAGATGGAGCAGAAAAACCCAGATTGGTACCTTTGCTATAAAGCAACAACCTTTGGTATCATGGCATTAGAATATCACCTGCATATGGTGCTACCATACAAAGTTAATTGTCCTGTACCAACAAAATGACAGTTCCAACAATATTAGTTATGCAAATAAGAATGTTTTCCTGGTTTATATTCTGCACAGAAGTTTATTACGAAGTAAAGATAGGAAGAACAGGCATATACTTTCACGAATTTTTGAGGTGACACCGACAAAGAGCATGATGACTGGGCGGCTGTCAGCTTCAGCTTGAAGCCCTTCAGCATCAAATTGGCTTGCATGTGGACCCCATAATGAAATTGAGAGTGTCTCCATGAATGCATTAGGTGGCAAAACATGTTAATATATGCACATTATAGTAACAGCATTGCACTCTAACGATGCATTTCTTGTGTTTGGGCCTATTGTGGAGTGTAAAACAGAAATATCATTTTTATTATTGGGAAAAAAAATACTGAGCTCCATGTCATACCCTATAATTGAAATAACTACCATAAGAACAAGGAAAATTACTGTAAGATGAAAATGCAAGCAGGTAAAAGGTATTTAGTATAGAGGTCACGGTAAAGCGGTAATCGAAACACATATGGCAATTGAATGTTATGGAGCTGTGGGTTTTGGCTGATCTATGAGGAAAAAATAGCAGACATAAGGATATGCCTAGGTGGGTGTGTGTGTCTAGGGTTTATATATATATATATATATATCCAAAGCGACTATGAAGAGTATATATTGTGCACTGTAGCACCTCCCATCAATGATCTGGATATTACATACTGGTCTCTGTGTTCCTTGGATTCGAACGGTCATTATCGATGAAATTGCGGTGAGCATGCTAATAGTATCTGCAGCAAATTTGGTAGGAATGCTTATGAAAGAATATGGGAGAACAATCTAAAGCGCTGTTTTTTAGGAAGCAGAAATACCTTATAGAAACTTTATAGGTGAGGACTGTTACCTAATAGAACATCAGTTTTATCCACTCATGCTCTAAGAGTTTCGAAAGGAACTACTCTGCAAGCATACAGAGGAAATGGGTTAGGAATAAGGCTGATCTCTTTGATCTGTGTGTATTTTGTGAATTTGGCCATTATAGGGTTATCAATTGGACGGTATGATGCCCTTGCTTCTGAAACTTTGAAGTATGTTACATAGTAGACTTGATCTTCTTTAAGAATAGGCACAAGCGCGTGACAATGTTGTGTCTACCAGAAATTTGAGCATCCATCATTGTTCCCTGTTGTTCAGCGAAAGAAACTTCTGCTCAGGACAGCTTGGTAACTAAAAGAGAGTACTATTAGGAGCTAACATGATGCAGCTTACCTCCTTATCTAGGAGAATCAGGTCAAGGCGCAAGAGCATAGGCGGGTTATCCTCGCTGTTGTATTCCGAGAAACGTGTGGCACACATACGCACACGCCATGAGTGTGATTCTTGTGTAACACCTTTCAACAATGAGTACTACATCTACATGTAGGATGACAGCAAGGTTAGGAGAGCTCTGTAGCAAATAATAGATTTTAAAATTTAGAAGCATGTAGGATGATAGCAAGGTTAGGATAGCTATGTAGCAAACAATAGATTTTTAAATTTAGGAGCGCATGAACAGGTGGGAAGAAAAGCAAAATGTAGACTGAAAAGGCTGAAGAATTAAAGGAGACACAAATATAAGAAGATTGTTCAGACATGAAAACCAACCTAAAAAATGGTAAATCGTAAATACATTTTGGTGAAGTAAGAGAAACCATTTAGGAAGAAGAGCACAGATAAAAGATATAAACGAAACACATATGTGGTGAGCAAAGCTAGTGAATTGGGAAGGTTATAACGACTATATTGTAGCTTGAGGAATAAATGTACATATGGCAATCACAGTTCCACAAGTCTATAAAAAATAGGATAATATTCTTAACGGTGTTATGCAGAAGAGCGCAGTAAAGATATTTCACATATTGGATGAGATGGAAGAAAAAACTATATATATGGCATAATCTCGCTATTGTAGAAAATCTTGGTAGTTGAAACAGTACTGCCATCTTCATCTTCTATCCAATATTCTTTAGTCCCTTTCATGTGTAACTCGTGAAATGCACATAGAATTGTCCATGTGTGAACACAGGATTCCTCATGAGATAGACACCAAACATATGCTAATGTTTGACCTTGGCACTTATTTATTGTCATTGCGTAACAGAGCCTTAACGTGGGAACTGTCCGATGCTTCAGCGTGAACGGCCACTTCGGAATAACTATTTCCCGTTAAGCACTATCCTTGGTATGGAAACCATATCACCAGCGTGTGTACCAGTCATCACTTTGCACTCTAGCACATGATCACCGAGCCTAGTGTACCACGTCAGTCACACAAACGTGTCTCACGAATGTTTCATGGACGTTTTTGCATAATGTAAATAACGCTGCTGAGCGCATTATTTGTGCACGGCAAACATACCTAAGAAAGCACATCGGATGAGAGATGAACGCTGACACATTTGGATGAACCAAGATGGCACAGCTACAAAGATAAACACCGTTTGCCACATGGACAGGGTCGAAAACGGCACAAGAGGCAACGGAGAGCAAGAAAAGAGTTCAGCATAGCGAGGGCACGAATTAGGATGCAGCGTCAAAGCACAAATACACAAAGTGAAATTGTAGATGTACCGCGTCTTCGAGAGTGGCATTGCGATGATTACCTTGCAGTAGGGATATCCATCGAGGCAAACCAGGAAACGTTGCTACCATTAATACAGAAGGAAATAAAAGCTCGAGGATCGAAACCAAGCAGCAAACAAAGAGAATGGCGCAAGGAAAATATTTTGGAATGCACATTGGCTAGTCATACTACAGGCAATCAAACAACACACATAACATTAATAAACAGGAAGACATAGTGTGGAAACCAATAAGAGAGCTGACTGAACCATGCCCAGACGTTAAGTAGCAAGATCGGCAAATATGCTGTGACGAAAACAAATTATGTAATGTAGAACGGTTATATTGCATTACCTTACGCAGGCAAATCCAGAGGCCCTAGGCTCCGAAGGGCAGCGGAGTCAGTAGACCAAACTGGCAATGCAACACAATCCCGAAAAAGGAACCAAACACAGTAGTTGACAACAACACACTATTGAAGGAAAGAAAGGGAAACCCATAGCTCGATTAGGCGCTATACGCCGAACAGGAAGAAGAACTGAACTGGAAGAACTGAACTGGACACAGAAAGAGAGAGAAGGAAACAACAGGGAGGAATGCGGGCTCACCAGAGAAATCAAAGAGAATCTTGAGAAGTGGGGAGAGGAGGGCTCCCCGGAAGCAGACCGAGGAGGAGATTTGGGGGGAGAACCTCACTACCACGTACGGCCGCAAGGGAGGTACGGCGCAGCCTCCAATCCGGCGGCATTCGCCGTACGGTCGACGATCGAACGCCCCTGTCAATACACGAAGCCCAGTGCGTGCGAGTGGAGGGGCCACGAGAATCTGAAGACCACAGCATGGAGACTAGGTGAACGTCAGCAGCGGCCGAGCAACACTGGCGAGAAACCGAGAAAACCCATGTGCAATAAAGGGGACTCGGCGCCGTAGCGCCGGACGAACGGGCTAGCCTGCCGCCAACAAGCTACGCGAGAGCCACAACGCATCGAGCAGGATGCTGAGGTGCGCCAGGCGCGTTCCATCGGCGGGAGTGAAGAGCAGCATGCCACACGTAGCGCATGAAAAGGCAAAGCCCAGCAGGACTGCTAACAGCCGCATATAGGTGAGAGCACAAGGAGCCAAACGAAAAACTGCTGGACGTGGAGCTCCTAATCTTCAACCTGAACGAGGTCCCATGGGTTTAGAGAGCGAGTTAAATATATCACAAAGTTCAACAAGAACAAGACCTCATCCATATATACATACATACACACACATATATATATGTATGTATGTATGTATGTTTGAATGTATCCGATTGTCCAAAAGATGATCATCACCTGCGTTGGGCCCACATGGTAGCAGCTAGGTAGCCACAAGTTCAGTCTGCCCAAACAGTTGAATGCTCTTTCACTTCCATCCACAATTAGCCCATTTATGGCGTGTTGCTTCTGCTTCGTGCTTATAGCTTCTCTCTCGGTTTTCTTAGCACGCTCCCAAAACGTAAAATAGTGTGCTTTTTTTTGCGAAAAGTTTTCTATATGAAAGTATCTCTAAAATCAAATAGATCCATGTGTATTTAAGTTTTAATAGTTAATTCTTAATTAATCACGCTGTGAGATGAATGTGTTCTTGTTTTACATGTGGCTTATAAGCCAACACAATAAGCCAATTCAAATATCCCCTTAGTCATAGCAAAAGTAAAAAGAAAAAGATTGCCTTTTGATCCTCTTAAAGATGGTTTGGTCTTTCCATTTGTGTTGTTTTTCTTGTCCCTCTGTACTGTAATATGTACGTGTGTATTACGGGGTCTATATAACTGTATATGTACAACCCTAATGACAGGATGGGCTGAGCATGATTATATAATTGGGGATTGACTGTACAAACTTTATGTCTAGGATGGGTTGATCTCATATATTACAATGGACACATATCACTAGAAATGGGTTGCACGATTATTATTACTGGAATAGGTTGGTCTTTTGGTTTTTACTCTCGCGCTATGATTTGCACCGGGGTGGGAGAAGGGACGGAAGGAGGACGATTTTCTTTTTACAGTATAGAGATGTTCGCTAAGAAAAATTATTTATCTTTAAAAATAATATGGAAAGATGGATCGACTAAAGTTAACATGGCCCATTAATCTCCGGGCTGTCTACGATATACTCATACTCTGGTGAGTCTGCTTCAATAGAAATTTTGTGATGTTTGAGGATTACATGATCCCTCCATTATCGCATTCATTTTGAGCAAGTGTATTAGTTAGAGTGTGTTACAGTTTGTATGCTTAAGCATCTTCGATCCGTATGATTAAAACATTATACTACATAGAAGCTTAGCTGTCTTGCATCTAAACATGAAAATAATTAAGCAAAAGAATATACTAGAGTAACATTTGAACATGGAATTCAGAAGTGGTATTCGCATGGGCAAACTAAAAAGTCAGACCTGTCGCGTTCGTCCTCAAAACAGGCATGCACGCAGGGAAAATTCTATAACTTGCTAATTATTATTAGATTTCTCAAAACAAAAGGCTTGCTAATTAGTTAGGGGCATTTATAAATTTGCCACTAGTTTTTTATATTTTGCAAAATATCATTTGACTAATAGTTTTGGTGGTATTTTTTAATTTTGTTTTGACAGTTTTGTAATAACGATTCAAAACAATGATAAATTTACAATTGCCCCAATTAGTAATTGAAACATGCACCACGATCCAGCACATTGTGACGCGTTAGGGCAGTTAGGCTCCTCGATTTTACCTTAACGTCTGATCTCATAGTTACTATCTCAAAATAATAAAATTGCTATTACGCACATTTGTCAACTCTTTTCAACAAAACATCTTTTTATCATAGAGAGCATATATTTAATCATGCATGGGTGAAGTTCATAGATGCATGACTTTGTCTACCAGTATTAAATTCCATGCCAACAATAGTAATACTGTAACCTGATAGGTGGTGCGCGCGAGTTTTTAATGAATTTTAAAGTTAACGATTTTTTTCCTTGATTCGGTTGCTTTGATTGTATGTTAAGGGGCATACTTGAAGATATGTCCCCATATATCCTCTATGTACTTGTAGTGAAAATTATCTTCCTGCACATCACCATATGCTTTATTGTGTTAGGTGTTTTATGCGGCCTTTTTGTGCCATATCACTATGTTATATGCTTATATTGAGTTTTATAGGATAAGCCACTATAAAACCATCAGTGTGGGTATATTTTATTAAGTGACATGCACTTAAATAAAATTCCAGGATTAGTGCCACTATTACAACAAAAAAAGCATATCTTAGTGCGCCAGGTGGGAATGTCACAGTCCCGATTCCCAACCTGTCATTAAAATTCTTAGGATTGATGACCCTCCTCATTTGTCCCGTTGAGGCCAGCGGAGCCCAGGAGCGCGCGAAACGGACCTCCTGTGTAGTCATCAGTCTCGGTTGGGGGCTCGAACCGGGACTAATTGCCGCAAGCTTCAATACCTGTTCGTTCCTCAACCGTCACTGATATTCAAACCAAAGATATAAGAATAATAATTTATTAATAAATCTGTGATTATATTAGATGGCCACATTGCAGAATATTATTTAATTTCTTTAATTATACATTAGCTAGTTGGTCTCGTGAATAATTATACATCACATGCAGTCATTAATATTAAATGGTGCTACGGAGATGAGAGTAATTAATATCGTTACAAGAAGCTAGAGTGACTACTTTGTCGATGAACGCATTGATAAGTCAGTGTCTTGAGAGATGTTGGCACTTCTTGTTGATGTTTATTACGATGGTTTCTCGACAAATAGGAAAGTACCACACCACCTTAGCGGGATTCGCTTTATGCGCTTCTCTATCTTGTCATCTTGATCCATTGTCATCTCTTTGCTTGTACCGTGATGCCTGACACACAGGGCCGCATCAGATTTGCATATTTATGATAAAAGATGCAATCATTTGGACATGCATGTATGTTTTGCACTTCTTTCTCGAGTGGACAGATAACTTGCTTGGCCTGGTACTGTTCGCACCAAAAACCACCGGGTGTGCCAAGAAGCTTGTTGATGATCTGGTTTGATGCGATTGAACATACGAAGGCCTGGAGATTGCTTAGCTCTAGTGCAGGTCCTAAAATCTTTGAGGTTCGCAGGCGTGCCAGTCAATTTGACCCAATAATTGACAAGGAGAAAATATTAATTCAGTGACATCAATCGGCTGGACATATCTGATGTAGACTCCTTCCAACGATTGCCGATAGCTCCTGTACTGATTCCCCTGAACCGACTTGCCCGGGCCCTCGCCTGTGTCCGCGCCCTGGCCCTCGCTGTGTCCCACGCTGGCGGTTCTCGTCTGTTGCTGAGCCCGGGACCTCGGCCCCGGTCCGGCTACCAGCAGCGATCGCCGATAAGCCGATAAAGCTCTTCCTTCACCGATGGCGCCAACGGTGCTCGCACATCGCTACGCCTGTACCCGAGCCTTGTCCTCGCGTGCTCGTGCTCGGGTCGCAGCAATTGCACATCGGCTATCGCCGATACGGACTGATGTTAGGCCCTTGTAGCCGATGGCCGATGGCACCTGTGTATCGGCTAGGAAACGCATAACGCAAGCAATAGATAAGCTGTCAGTATAACATGTGCATCGGCTAGAAGCCGATGATAAAATAGATGATAAACTAGCGATAGGCCTATTCTATATAGGTCATCTCGAGAATAGTTAACTCTAGCCGATGCCATTGCCTGTAAGGCAAAAACTTCCACTTATTGGCTGTGCATTCGTGCTTAGAAAACGATGATAATATAGATGACCAAATAGTAAAGATAATACAGTCGGCTTTATAAAAAGATAACCTATCGGCTAAGCACTCCTATAGAACGTCGCATATACAACCGATCGGCTCGTCAAGGATAAATCTATATTATCAACTAGTAGTTCAGACCTAACTGATGCAGCACGATTAATAATAATAAGGAACCTCAACAAGCCGATGACCTAATGCAACTGTGATAAAGATAACTTATCGGCGTATAACATTCCATAAGACACTTGCGAAAAAACCATTCAACCTAGCAGAACGATTTATCGCTGGCAGCTCAGTAGTCGGACCCCAACCGATGCAGCACGAATTGATGATAAATCGCCCCCAGTAAGCTGATAAATCTACGCACGCGTGATGTGGTATACCTGATCGGCCTAAGAGGTCGGACCGAACCGATGCAGCGTAGACAGGGCAGATACACCTGGTAACGAAGGTCGGGGACGAGTCTTACCCTCTCGCAGGATTTCGGACTAACCGATGCAGCCCCGCTCGTGAGCAAAGAACCCGTCGAAAGATGGTGGCGATGCGCCGAATATTGATTGATCTGTGTGGATAGTTTACATGGTACCCGGGCATACGTATATATACCCGAGTTGATACAGTCCTGATCGACACGAAACAGAGTTTCCTAACTATAAAAGGCAAATACTACAAGCCCTGATCGGACACGAGCTAGGTTTATCTTAAAAAGTATTAAAACTACCTAATTTATAATAAGGTAATTGACTGCTATGTGTGGTCTCACATTCTTTCCGAATCCGGCTTCTTCTGGATTAGCTCTCAACGGCTGATATCACTTCTTTCCTTAACCGATATCCGACGCGAACCGTGCCCAAATTTTTGGCGTTAACAGGTACGTAGTCTCCGGTAGAACGTGGTCCTCTGGAAAAATCTCCTCCAATAGAGCCAGTAGCTCTGTGAAGCTCTTGTCTGACCATCCGTTGCTTACCTTGAGATGGAGCTGTGATAGCACCGCATGCATCTGTCTCATTGGAGCCAGGGAATAGCTGTGTCTCGTTGTCCCTACGCATGCAGTCAAACTTCCGTTTATCCCTATTATTAGCCTTGTACTCATCCCCCTCCCTGTCGCTTAACATCTGTTCTAGATCATCTTGAACGGGAGATCGTCAGCCGATGGGGATGACATCATCAACAAATCGTGTCAGCACCTCTTGAGCATGTCGTTACCCCGTGCTTGCTCTAGCATAGTATCTCATCTTCAGTTTCACCATGCTTGTTCAACAAGTATATCCAAACATAAAACCGCGTGTCATCAGTCTTGATGATGTCTGTATAGAAAGTCCCCTCTCATTCTTGCAATCAACACATAGGCATAGTATAAAATCTGCATTTACTCGGACTCCGAATTCCTCCTCGGCGCTCAGAAAAATAGCTACTCCTATAATGTACTCTATGGAGGTGTGTTTCAAATTATACATCCACCCTCGATCCATCTGTACAATTTAAAAAATTAATGAAAATGTTTCATATGTGCCATTAAAAAATAAATTTCTCCTTGTAATTTAGTTTCATACTTAAAAAATAAAAGGCAATATCTAAACGTATGTACACTAGAGAGAGGATAAAACTTGCAATGATTATTTCTCACATTATAATAAATCACGTTGATGCTAATTAACTAAGTTCCCACAATATTGCAATTGTATCCGCACTAATTGATGCCTAATTGAGAGAGAACAAATTAAATTAAGCTATGTGTGAACAATTAATTATGTGCACTAGCTACAACAAATAAAATAAATTACACTAACAAAAATAAAAAAAAAAAAAAAAAAAAAAAAAAAAAAAAAAAAAAAAAAAAAAAAAAAAAAAAAAAAAAAAAAAAAATAAAAAAAAAAAAAAAAAAAAAAAAAAAAAAAAAAAAATAAAAAAAAAAAAAAAAAAAAAAAAAAAAAAAAAAAAAAAAAACAAAAAAAAAAAAAAAAAAAGAAACCAAGACGAGGAATCTACAATAAGTCACTAATTTGCCTAGGTTGATGTGCATGTGTAAATAAAGAATCACGTTGACGCTAATTAACCAATTTCCATATATGACAACTATTACAACGCCTAATCGAGAGAGAACAAATTAAACAAAGCTCTAAGTGAACAGTTAATTATGTCAACTAGACATAACAAATAAAGCAAATTAACACTAAGAGTGACAAAATCTACTAATCCACTAACCTTTGATTGATTATATATTGAGAGAAGAGTTCAAAGATCCCCAAAACATGGGAAAGAAATGCATAATCTTCCCCTCCCCCCCCCCCCCCCCCCCCCCCCTCCTTCTTGAGCTAGATCTGAGCAGAACAGGGGTCCCTACCTGTTCTGCTCGAGCTACTCGAGATTGGTGGGAGGGTGAGGCTATTATGTAGCCCCATCACAAGTGCCAGTTGGAACCACTAGGTTATCTGTGCCGCTTGGGGGCTAGAACCTGCACTGATAGGTCTCCTGCCTAAACGGTCACCCCGAGACATCATCAGTACCCGGTCTTGCCCCCAACCAGCATCGGGCTGATATAGACACATTGTGCCAGTTGGAGGCTAGAACCAAGACTGATGAGGGGCCCATTTCATCAATCCTGGTGGGGGAAAGCCTGACACTGATGGTCTGCATCATGCTGTTCGTCGCTCAGAAATCACTAGAATTTTCAAAGCTAATTTATGCAATATCCTTGTCCAGTATCACCAAGGTACACAAACCGACAATTTGATAAACATAACCAAAATGATATAACGATAAATACTTACAACAGAGGCACTTAGTCCTCCCACAGAAGAAAACAACAACGGAACGGCGAACTAGTGGTAGCTTCAGCACCAAGCCACAGGGCAGCTCAACTGGGGTATAAGCCAAACACTAAACTTCTCCTCCTTGCTAAGCTTCACTCTGATGATTGCAATATTGCAAGACTAAGTAGCATCCACCGTACTCAACAAGCCACACTAGGAAATGCAATATAATGCAGCAGGATACCAAAGGAAATGCATAATATGGCTTATTTGCATAAACAAATTTTAAACTTTTGCATTTAAAAGCATTGGAAACAGTATAGTTTAATTATTATCAACATTTAACCAATCTCTGAACAGCGCTCCAATGCAGTTCAGGCCCAAAACCATAACCCTCCAAACTGGAGCTATCAAGTTCATCATCGATCACCATATCATTAGCATTAAGCAGTGTGGACTAATCACAGAAAGATTGCTAGGCCCGCTCATTAATCGCAAGCACGGCTATTCAAATAGTTTTACTCTGGCCAAAAGTGTACCAATTTACCTACAAGATACGATTCCGCACATGTCACCATGCCTTGAAATACTACCATGGTACTGCAAAGGGGAAACCGTGACAAGACTTTCATGTACGCCCAACAGAACAGCACCCGCTGAACCATCAGTCTCGTAGTGTTGATCAGGTTCCTCGACAGGGAGACGGTTCAAACAACGCCCGAAACTTATTGGCACAGCCATCATGGACTTATTGACACAGCCACAACACACCGTAGTGCCTCCCGTTGAACTCGCTACACTACAGATCTAGCCGTTGCTCATTCTGGCTTGTGGTTAATACGGTAAATGCTTCGCAACAAGTAGTCCACGAACCGGTCCTTAACTGTCATGAGCACCGCTAGCAACAACACAATCCTGGTGCTCACAACCCACCATTCAGTCAAGTTTTAGTTGACACATTTAATTAACCAAACACGACCACAATCGTGAAAATAATAACTATTATCCATTAATTAATCAGAATGAATGAATAGTTTTCCACATAAAATGACGCTACAGTCTCTAGGCATGGCTAAGCAAATCCTAAATAATCTAGCCAGATAAATAATTAAACATCCAGCTAGTCAATATTAATTACCCAAGGTATCAAGGTATAGGTCTCAACATCAAAATGCCATAATATCCGAATGGATATAGATATAATAAATAAATACCCGTATAATGTCATTCCAAAACATTTCATGCAATAACTTTAAAATAAAATAGATTTCACAAATGGGATCAACATGCTTAAGGAAATTTTATGTACTTGCCTTGTAACAAAAACGTCTTCAGCAATGATCTTCCGAACCCTTTCACAGACTCTGTAATCTTCCGAAACAGGAAATTATATGGACTACACGTAAACGAGAAAACCCTAAGAAACTCCAAATAAAACTGTAACATACCCCAGAAAGTATACTAGGAATAAATTATGGATAATCATGGAAAAACTAATGTAATGTGCTAAGGCTTTGTTTCAAAACCTTTTACCTATATAGATATACATATATGGAGACCCATGTTTTGCTCTCTTTTAAAGAAAAACTGGGAATCTTTGCTTAATTCAAACTTCTAAGGAACTTTCTAGGAAATAAAAATAATATGAGAATATCCCTTAGAAACTAAACTATATCAATCAATCACTGTGATTTTTACAAAATTTTATCAATTCAATAAGTGTCTCAAATAAATACTCTTAACTCAGCAGAATATGGAAAACTTTCAACAGCAGACAGCCTATTTGACATTTTTTCCAGAATTAATCCATTCAATCACCTTCTCACAAAAATTTTACCAGAACCTGAACAGATTGTGAACTAATTACAGTAAAAACTTCAGTACAATATTCACAAATCTTGCACATAAAATAATAGTCCCAAGCTCACTGATTCAAACTAAATCAAACCCTAATCGGCTAAATAGATCAACTCCTAAAAGTGCAATGACACTCATGAGAAAAAACATAAAGAAAATAATTTATCAAATAGATAGATTATTTATCATGAATAAAAATATATATATTTTTTAATTTTAGTATCAGTTTAGACACTCCTAAAAATTCAGCCAAAACAAGCCAAGCCAAACCATTTTCATATTTCGCGCTTTAGCCAAAAACTTGGAAATTTTGGTGTGAAACTTTGAAAAAATGAAACTAGGTACCTAGAACTTCATTCTGGATTTTGGTACAAATTTAGCACAGAATCTAACACCACTGTCCACTCACTAGAAGGAGAGAGAAAAATAGCTGAAAATCTGATTAAAACCCTATTCCACCCACTGTCTACCAATACTACCCTGGTATGCCTAGGCTGTATCGCCCTGGACCCACTGCTCAGTCACTCTAGCTATGCCCAGCCCTGTACATCATGGACGCATGAAGGAGAGAGGGCGCTGGCCCTCAGCAGAACAACTGACGCGTGGCACGACGTGTCACCGATGCCAAACTCCTCGCCCCTGCCTCAAATTCCAGGCCCTCGCCAGCTCGCTCATATCACTCCTCCTCATCGCGTTCCACCAAAAAACGACGAGAGCCTTAGAACACGGAGTTCATCTTCTTCCCGCGCCGGCCAATCCATCGTTGTCGCCATTGGAGGGCGCTCCGGTGAGCTCGCCGCAAGCTTTCCCCAGAACACGCTCTTGTTAGTGCCTAATCCATCCCTCGCTGCCCCAATCCTGTGCGCGCAGGTCGGTGCACGCTGCGCCATCTTCCCTCCTACCGGAGCCGTGGGCGTGGCGCTTGCGGTCTCGCTTTCCCGTGATCAAGAGAAAGCCAAGCCGACCGTTCACCACCAACTTCACAAACACCCTAACCTGTGGTGGGGTGGACTGACAAGCCAGAAAATCAAGACTCGAAGCCCATTATACCGCGAGCACGACACCATCGTCTTCCTCTCTGGCCACCGTGCCCTCTTTTTGCTTTCTCGCTCAGATCCATACTCCGATTCCTTGCGTAGGTAAGCTACCCCAGGACTCCTGACCTAATGCTTGCGGATTCATTCCTGATATGTAGCCCAGATTCGGCTGTCGACGAGTACCCGAAGCACACCGCCGCCGCCGGACCTCTCCTGGAGCAACCGCCGCCGTTCCAGCACGCGAGTAACCAACACCTTCGGTGAGCCTCTTTAGGTCCCTTAAACATCGCATTGCATGCATCGTTTCAGTCTGTAACATGACATCTATATGCAACCCGAACCGACTTACCGCCTCCGCCGTCGTCGCCATCGATTCCGACCACCTCAGCTGGCGAGACTACCCTTCGGATCGCAAAGACTTGTTAGAAATTTTCTCTTGACAGCGCAAATCGCGCGAGACTCGACCGCCGTTCGCCATCGCCACCGCCGCGAAGTTCGTCGGCCACGCGCGCCGTGCAGCTCTGCCCCGAGCCGCTGACGAGCGGCCACTGCAGTTAGCGCGTACGAGACGCTTCAGCAAAGGTTAAATCGATCCAGATCTTTTGCAAAATGACAGCGATCGTGACATGTGATCCGAGACCTACAAATAAACAAAACGAAGTACTCTTATGAAGGCCTCTCCCACGTGCAGACCCGGTTAATTACCAAAACCCCGAGGACTTTTATGCAATAGCAGTTCACTGACGGTGACCCCATTGATTATAAAATCCGAGCAAATAAAGAATTGAAATAATATTTTTGTTTTACTTGAAATATTAACTTGGAAAATGCATAGAAAGAATAATACAATGTTATGACCGCCAATA